>VWZF01003646.1:269381-411898 GCA_013396755.1 Sclerurus mexicanus | reverse complement strand
CCCCCCCCCCCCCACGCTCTTCATAAGCTTTTTCCTTTAGCTAAAGCTAAATAGTGAAGCTAGCTACTAGGAGCTTTAGATGTTACTGAGTTACTGAGGCCATGTTCAGTACAAAACACTGGTCAAGTGCTGACCTTTCTTAGAAAACAAATAGCACAAATAGCACAAATAGCACAAGTGACTTCTAGTACACTGTAATGTCAGCCTATTTCTCCAGACTGCTTAAAAGCAGAAGGAAGAGAACTAAATATTTTAGGACATGACTGTGGGTGCATATATTGCTAGGGATTTTTCTTAAATGTTATTTGTATTTTTATGGTTTTGATAGAAATTATACAAATTCCTGTAACCACTGTAATAATTGTAAAAGGTGTATTTTCTGGAAGCCTCTGATACCTTTTTCCAAAATAGACAATATGTCACCCACCAACTTGCCCAAGATTAGCCATAGGCTAGTACCTACTATTTCGTTTAGCAAATGCACTAATTTGTGGTTAAAATAGAGCATATTTTCTAAACAATCAATCTACTTACAGCATCTTCAGGAATTTTTTTTTTCAGTGTTAAATGTCCTTACTATAAAAGAGTAGCATTTTATTTCCTATGACTTCTGTGAAATTTAATTAAACAAAGATGTATAAAAGTAGCAGAAATAATTTCTAACTCTAGAGAGAACTATAGTAAGAAAAACTTGTCATATCTCTGCGGTCCAATTATCACTATGTCTAAATCACTATGAATTTTTCATGCAAGTGAGGGCCACATGGGTTCTCAGTTTCCATACTCTTTTTAGTAGAGAGAATTCTTCAGAAAACATGCAAATTTTTGAAAAAAAATATTCTGGAAATACCAGGGAGGAGGACAAGCTGGAAGAGAGACTATTTAAAGAAGTCAGTAAAACCTGGTCAGAAAAACACAGCAACGAAAGAGAAAACAAATAGAACAGAAAAAATAAAATATGTGAGGTCCTAAACATGCATAAATCATAATATACTGGTGTTGTGTCAAATACCTCAGAGCTAATTTTGTTATTGTGATGCAGATATCATTGTCAAATGCTTCTGTGAAATACTGTAAGATCTGCCAAAAAGATCCATTATCCCTGAAACTATATCAGTTGATACTGGTTGTAATTGTCATACTTCTTCATGTTAGAAATGTATATGACTCTAATAAGAATCGTGTGACACAAGGTTGTGTAAAATAGGGTTGTATTTTGTTATATAATTAATTCTGCTCTTAACACTGGGAAGCAGTACCATCAGTTTTCATTGACTTTGCTCGTGCCTTGAATTCCTGAACAGCAAGGCACAAAATACATCGAAAACCTTTAATGTTGTGCTGAATTTTCTTTTTTTTTTTAACTAGATGCAACCATATTTGAGCAAAAAATTTTGTAAAACATTCATCGTGACATTCAAAACTCCACAGTGCTGAATCAAACTTTTCTAAAAGAGCATCTCCAAATAGAGATACTTCCAGAAGTGCTGACTGGCTTTTTTTCAAGTTACATTTTATCCAGCTGTCATAGGATAAAGAAAGACAATATATCCTTTAAATTTCAGGTATTTTGTTATTCCTATGACTGCAAAAAACTAGGTTAATACGGGAATAGTAGAGCAAAGTATGGGAAAAGGTTTTCCAAAGGGTTTAAAATCAGAACTCTAAATCAGGTAATGCCTTAAGATTTGTAACATATAGACTTTTACTATAGCTGTATAGTTTCTCACACCTTACTGAACCCCTTTCTCATGATTTATGTCAAATTCTCAAAATTCTTGAAATTTTGTTTAATGTTCTTTACAAGGAAAAAGATTTTAACAAGGACTTTTTTTTGGGACACATATGTGGAAGGACATAATAAAATATCATTGTAGTCAAAGCAGAAGGCCCAGAAACCTTGGAGAAGCTCCAAAGAAGGCATGTGATGTGAGGATGATGATGGTGAGGAAGTAGTGGGGTCTTGAGACCTCCTCCTCAATTCTGGGAAGATGTGCCAAGGGGCAGACCTGAGTGAGGTTCTAGGGGTGGACAATTCTTGGGTTGGATGTATCCAGTAGATATGATAATTAATTAGTGTTATAAATTTGTAAGAACCTTATACTATGTGTGCATTTATTGCATTATAATTGCACCTAAAAGCACTTTCAATTGAAGGATCTGCTTTCTATTTTATCTGTACTGGAAAGTTCTTCCTTCCATTTTAGGCATCATAGGTGCCATCCAGCCCAATGCTCAGTCTTTTATAATCTGTATTTCTATAGGTCAAATGCCATTGCTGAGCTGTGCCACTAATGTCCAGGCAGACTTCAACCAACAACATCTGTCTCACACAGCCTTTCACACAACTGAGAATAGTTTTACCAGTCTTGGTAAATTCTTGGCATATTGTTTCTTGCCTAGTCTCTATCCACAGTTGCACACTGCAGTCAAAAATAGAGGGTTAGAACTGATGTTAAATCCTTCTCTGTTCATTTCTTGAACTTTGTTTCTTCTAGAATACTAGTGGCTGGACAAGAGGAAGTAGCCTCAAGTTATGCCAGGGGACATTCAGGTTGGATATTAGGAAAAGTTTCTTCACTGAAAGAGTGGTTAAGTACTGGGATGGGCTGCCCAGGGAAGTGGTGAAGTCATCATCTTCTGAAATGCTCAAAAAATGGTAAGCATGGCACCTCATGACACAGTGTGATGGGCATGTGGTGTCTGGTCAAAAATTGGACTTGATGATCTTGGAGGTCTTTTCCAACCTTAATGATTCTATGATTTGCTAGGGAAATTTTACTGTCAGAATAGTCAATACACTGGGACCAACTGTACTCATCCTTATGTTGGAGGCATTCTTTTTTCTTGTGTAACTGACTAGAAGCTGCAGAAGACAGTCAGGTTCAGTGACACTTCATCCCAAGCAAGTTGATGGTGATAACCACTCAGAATTTTCATTGCTTTTTCATCCAAACACTACTTTTCTGTTGGAAGTGGAGTCTGAGCCACCCCTCACCAAAAGGACAGTAATCATGTCACTCTCCCAAGAGACATGAAAATATCCGCTTTCAGATGAAACCAGACAAAGAAAGAAGCCAGGTCTTTTGCATTCTTGATGCATGACCTAATCCTGGGGTAAGTGATGATTCAGTTGGGCTAGGGGAGATGAATAACTTCTATCTTTCCCTTATCCACAGCTTGTATGAGACAAGACTGACCTCATCATACACCTACCACAGGGAGACTCCTGGCTAGGAGTGCCATAGTAGGTACTTGCTTGCTGCCTGGAGCTCTTCAATGCCCTTCATATCCCTCCTTGTGATATTTGGAACTGTCTAGATTACAGAAAACTCTGCCAGGTTTGCTAAGGTTGTGCCTTATTTAGGAAACACTGGCTGCCATCTCAGAGTAACTTTTTTTTCCAGAAGAATTGCTTTATAATAGAAGTCCACATCTCTTCACAAATGTATCCTGGGAAGTTTTTCAATGTCCATGTCTAAGGGATGTAACAGAGCTAAGATACAGTTCACAACAGGATTACTATTTACTGCTTCAGCCAGTGCAAAACTTAACAGAAGTTCCTGGTGTACATCCAAAGAATACACAGGTTTCCTAAAATCCCAATGAGATGTGTATGAAAAATTAAGATTCAAATGAAGAGCCTGAAATGCTTGTAAGGTAGTTCTCAAACTGTCGTGAAATCCAAACGACCCTGCAAGATTCCTCTGGCTATTTTCCATAGATACTAGTGATTGCCTTCATTAGATAGTATGTCCGTTTGGGGTGGGTTGACCTTGACCAGTGCCCACCAAACTGCTCTATCACTCTCCTTCTCATTTGGACAAGTGAGAGAAAACAAGATAGAAAACAACCCATAGATTGAGATAAGGCAGTCTACTGAAGCAAAAGTGAAAGTACGTGCCCGCACAAGCAAAGAAAAAAAAATGTTTATTTTCTGCTTCCCATTAGCAAGTGGTGTTTGCCTACTTCCTGGGAAGCAGGGCTTCAGCACATATAGTGGTTGTTCCAGGAGGCAAACATTGTAAACAACAAATGCCACCTCTTCCTTCTCCTTCCCTTAGCTTTTATATCTGAGCTGATGTCATATGGTATGGAATATGCCTTTGGTTTGGGTCAGCTGGCCTGGTTGTGTCCCCTCCCAGGGTTTTAACCATCCCCAGCCCCTTGACAGGGGGATGGGAGGGTGGAAGAGGTGGAATGTTGGAAAGGCAGTGCTAGTGCTGTGCCAGTGCTGCTCAGCAATAGATAAACTGGTGTGTTATCAACACCTTTCTAGCTGCCAGTTCAAAGCACAGCACTGTGAGGGCTGCTATGGGAAAATGAACTCCATCTCAGCCAGACTCAATGCACCATTTTAAGGAAGAGGGATTATGTGTTAAGAAATAGGGTTTCCAATCCATGGGTGATTGGAAAGTGGGCATGCATTTCATATAAAAGTGTGAGAAATCATGAGACGTGCATAGAAGACAGTTATATTAGAGAAATTAATGGTGCCCTCTGCATTAGCAGCCTAGGGAAAGCACCACTGTGTTATCTGATAATTTTAATTTGAGTTTAGAAAATGAAATTGAAAGAAAGAATAGATATGGCAGTGATCGCCTCTTGGACAGGGAAAAGACATGAACTCACAGGGAAGTCTGCTGTTTCCCAGGGGCTTGGATAAGGAACATTACTGGAAATCTCTTCAGTCTAGTAAGGCCCTCTGATTACTATCCACTTGTTCAAACTGGCAGTGACAAAATAACAAAGACAAGTCCAAGGGCAATCAAAAGAGACTTCAAGGCTCTGCCACAATTGATAGAGAGATCAGGAGCACAGGTGGTGATTTCCTCTATTCTTTCAGTAATGAGGAATAATATTGATAGGAATAGACAGATCCATCAGATCAATGAGTGGCTCTGAGGTTGATGTAATTAAAAAATTTTGGGGTTTTGACCATGGGATGATGTACTCGACACCTGGTCTACTGACATCTGATAGGATACACCTCAGAGGGGAAAAAGTTCTAGCACAGGAGCTAGAAGGGCTTGTTGACAGGGCTTTAAACCTGCTTGGAAGGGGGAAAGGGACAAAACCAGGCTCACTAGTGATGAGCAATTGGAAGGTATGCCAAAACTTGAGAAAACCAGCACTAGTGGGGTCCCTCACTGTGCCTCATGAAGTGTTGGCTACCTCACCTGAAATGTTCCTAAACCAAGGCACACAGCATGAGGAACAGACAAGAGGAGCTTGAACCTTTGTCCCAGTCCCAGAGATCTGACACTGTTGGCATAAGTGAAACCTGATGGGATGAATCCTGTGACTGGAGTGCCCTGTTAGATGGTTACAGGCTCTTAAGGAGGGATAGGCAGGGCAGAAGAGGTGGAGGGGTGGCTCTGTGTGTAGCAGAAGGATTAAAATATATGGAGTCCACAGATGGCAGTGGCAGAGGTGGGAGCCTCTGAGTAAGAATCAAGGGGCAAACAAATAATGTTGATGTCATCGTAGGAGTCTACTATATGATCAAGCACAGAGGGTAAAAGTGAAGGGGGTAACATCAGACTGGTGACCTGTTACTAGTGGGGTTCCACAGGGCTCCATCTTGGGCCCTGTGCTCTTCAACATGTTCATAAATGATTTGGATGCATCATTGGAAGGGATCCTGAGCAGGTTTGCAGGTGACACAAAACTGGGAGGAGCTGTTGACTCCCTCCAAGACAGGGCGGCCCTGCAGAGAGACCTCGGTAAATTAGAGGGCTGGGCAATCATCAACCATAGGCAGTTCAACAGGGGAAGTGCTGGATTCTGCACCTAGGATGGGGCAACCCTGGATGTAGGTACAGACTGGGGAATGAGATACTGGGAAGCAGTGCCATCGAAAGGGACCTGGGGGTCCTGGTTGTTGGCAAGTTGAATATGAGTCAGCAGTGCCCTGGCAGCCAGGAGGGCCAACCGTGTCCTGGGGGGCATCAGCCAAAGCATCACCAGCCAGTCAAGGGATTGTCCTGCTCTGCTCTGCACTGGGGCAGCTTCACTTTGAATATTGTGTGCAGTTTTGGGCACCACAATTTAAGAAAGGTATTAAGCTCTTAGAGAATGTTCAAAGGAGGGCAACAAAGATGGTGAAGGGCCTTGAGAGAAAGCTGTATGAGGAGCAGCTGAGGTCATTTGCTCTGTTCAGCCTGGAGAAGAGGAGACTGAGGGGAGACCTCATTGCAGTTACAACTTCCCTCTGAGGGGAAGAGGAGGGGCAGGCACTGATCTCTTCTCTGTGGGTACCAGTGACAGAAGCCAAGGGAATGGCCTGAAGTTGTGTCAGTGGAGGTTTAGGTTGGATATTAGAAAGAGGTTCTTCACCCAGAAGGTGGTTGGGCACTGAAGAGGCTCCCCAGGGAAGTGGTCACAGCACCAAACCTGACAAAGTTCAAGAAGTGTTTGGACAATCCTCTCAGGCACACAGTGTGACTCATGGGGATGTTTTTGTGCAGGGCTGGATTTGATCCTTGTGGGTCCCTTCTAACTTGGCATATTCTGTGATGATCTGTGAACAATCTAAAAGCTCACTGCTTTTAATAGGTTATACACAACCCTGGCAGCACTTGAGCCTCAGATAACACCCTCCTTCCCCAAAGGCCAAAACCAAAATGAAAGAAGGTAAAAAGCTGATGGGAACAAAGAAGTGGCTATCTCCAAAACATTTCAAAATATGTAAGAAGAGGAAGAAGGGAAAACAAACTACTGTCTTAATTAGTTCTAGCTGAGATCACTCCTTCATTGTTCTGTGATTCTCTCCTAAGGCTCACCTATCTGTAACTACCTTGCTCAGCTATCTGAGCATTCCACACAGTATCACACATGTAAGAGAAAGCACTATAATCCTTAAATCAAAGTAGCTTACTCTGAAGGGATGATTTGTAGTAAGGGATTCTACTGTTAACCAGAAATAAGTTTACCTCAACATATCGTGTTATAGTATTCGCAGACATGAAAAATATCAGTCATCTTCCCTACACTAAAAAATCATGTGTTTGAAGTGCTGGTTAATCTCAGTACAAGGTAGTGTTTTATTACCCAGTCTGGGGACCTTCCATTACCAGAGTTGTTGCAGTGCTTCTCTGTGTGGAAAAGCCATTCCATCATATAAAAGATCTAGAGAGATTCAGCTGTAAAATGTGGGAGTGCCTATCACCTACAGGATCATAATCAAGGATGCTATCTACCTAGTTTCTCAGGCAAAGGCACCTACAGTTAAGGCTTTTAGCAGCTTTCAGTAACCAATTTTGTTCTTCTCTGAAATTATTCTAATTTGGACTAGATTATTTTGCCAAAAACGCCTAAACATTTTTAGCAACCTCACCGGGCTGGTACAGTGCAATTAGTCTGGTTCTGCCTCTCATTTTTGACAGAAATGAGAATTTAAGCCATAGTAACAGGCTCTAATGGCCAGTAGTCATACAGCTCATAAATTTGTGTGATAGGGGAAGAAATGCACTGATTAAAAGTGCCTAAACTGCAAATTAAAAAGGGAGACCAACGGCCCTTCCAATGGTATAATAGTTTTATGCTCTGCCATGCAAAAAAAATACAGATTATTTTGTGTATTTCAACAATAGCTTACTTATCTCTTTACTATTTTTTATGATGAAATTTGAACCTGTCCTTTTTGGAACTGAAATGATCTTTCACTTCCAGGTACTCTCCATTTTTCCACTGCCCTATTGCTTTCACCCCACATATTTCCCAAGGCTTGTAGTGAAGTTCCAGATGTCTTGTAAGAAAGTTTTTTAAGTTGGATACAAGGTTAATGGGTTCAGATATGTTCCATTTTTTTTCAGGAAAAAACCCCAAACCACTTCAAACCAACTAAAACAGGGATTGATTTTCAAGAAAAGGGCTTAAAAGTTAGAATCACAGAATCATCAAGGATGGAAGAGACCTTCAAGATTATCCAGTCCAACTGTACACCTAGCAACTTCACCTTAACCACTGTAAAAGTTTACATTCCTCATCTTTCTGATACACAGAAGAAGAGTCTAAAGCTAAATCAATAGGTAATTATGACTCTTTAACTCTGAAGTTCTCTGAATCCTCAATTTCCACCCTTTTTACACAGTGTTTCTAATCACCCCAATAAAAAGATGACAAAATGCCGTGATACTATATATGGAGGCTTATTATCAGGAAGATTAGATCCCTCATAGATTTGGAATGAAGTCTGCATAAGATCTTAAAAAGTATGATAATTCTTGTGATACAGAGGAGTCTGAAATATTTGTTTGAATGCCTCTCAGTCTTTGGAAAGAAGTGGGTAATTTATTCATATTTTTCAGAGAAAATGAAATATATTCTATTCTCTTAGTAACTCAAGAGGATGATTAACAGCAACTATTAAATAAGTTAAACATTTTTAAATCACAGGACTGGATCATTGGAATAGATTTGGCTTTAAACTACTGATCTTGAGTCAGAGCTACTAACTGGCCTCATTTATTTGAAATGACAAAGGAAAAGAGAGAGATGAGTGTATTAGACAATAATAGAATGTTTATGAGCCAGAGATCCAGTGTGTCTTAGGAAGAAAAAAAAAAAGCTTCAGCTAATGTCATATATTTCCAATTAAAATAGGAAAAATACAAAACAGTACAACCATTGCTAAATACTGAGTATAGTTTGGTTACAGACAAGAAAATGTATTTCAAAGTAGGACAGGTGGAAAGAAAAGCTAATACTATGATCAGCAAAATGATTAGACTATCATATGGTGCCTTGCTGAGCCTAGGAATAGAAAAGACGAAAGACATAAAACTGGGATGTTTAGAACTGGATAAATACTTCAGAGGGGTAGGGTAAATAGTTTAGTAAGGAGTTTGACCGTTGACTGTAAATGATAACATTGCCTTAAAGATAAGAATATACAAGCTGGATATGGGGAAAAGTTGGCACAAACTTCTAATAATAACAATGAGGGAAAAAACCCCAAATTGCTTTTAGGTGGCAATCAATACACATACAGAAATACTTCGTAGTTTAATTGACTCTAGCAGTTCTCTGCTGCTTAGTTGTTCATTAGAGCAATTGATACTTTCTTATTGCACTAAACTTTAAGAAAGGTTAAGAATGTGAACTTTAAAAGAGCAGAACTCTGATAAAGCTAGCTTGGCTTTCATCTTAGGTAGCAATAGAATAATATAGGATAAAATCAGTAATGACAATGAGTATAGCATTATAATAAACAGCTCTTATCAAACAAGTGGTGTCTTTCTGATGAGATTACATTTTGCTTGGGATAGTAACTGGGATTTTATAATATAGCTAAAGATAGAACACAAATATATTTGTCTGAATATGACATAAAAACAACATTCACAAAACCTATATGTAATATCTTAAATACTCATTAGGCAAGTGCTTATGGTTTACTGTACTTACAAAATGCTTGCAGTTTACAGACTCTCCTGTATGTGCATCCATCAGGGACCATGCATGTTCAGCATCTTTATCAATGTTCTAAAAGAAAATATAAAATCAATGTAGATAAATATATGAATGAAGTGAACATTGGTAGAACAATAAATAATAGCAGAGGCACTTTAGTAATTAAGTTTGTTATACATCATTCAGTAAAGATATGATAAGGTTAATCTGAACATATACAAGGTCATATAATAAGAAAAAGGGAATTTACAACGTATTTGTGGAGTAAGGAATAGTTATGTGCAAAGCATTGACTTGGAAAGGGCCTTAGAATAAAAGTGAATGGAAATGGATTTTGAGTTTGTTAGTTTTTCATATACCAAACTCATGAATTAAAATAAAACCATGTAATTTGAAATGCTTAGTTTTCAATTCAAACCCAAGTTTGAACTTTTAATTGATTAGAATGCTTTGTTTGGAGGAAATAAAAAGTATTAAACAAGTCAGAGGAAAGTTCGAATTAAACATTATTTTTAAACTGAAATATCAAAATGTTTTAGATTCTGCAAGTTTGAAACTCCTGTGGCTAAAGTTTAAATATTACATTGCTCTATTAGCTGCTCTTGAACGTTTCTCTGACTTAGACCCATTAACACTATGGAGATTGTTCTTGAAACCTTGTTTCATGATAGTGCAATTATCCTCCATCGTGCTCCATGAGAACAATCATACCTCGTGTGTTAAGCCCTTACTGTGGTACATCGGCTAACTTTGTAAATAATTACTCTTTCTAAGAGAAGCCCTTTGCCTTCCAGGAGATATCTCCAGAAATTTAAATAATGTAGGAAACCTTTCTTACTGTGCTGGGTCGATGCTGGCTTGATGTTGGGTTCCTACCAAAGCTTCTCTATCACTCTTCTCAGGTGGACAGGGAAGAGAAAATATAATGAAAGGGTCATGGATTGAGATAAGGACAGGGAGAGATCACTTGACTCAAGGAAATTAGTTAATTTATTAATAATCAGATCAGAGTAGGAAAATGAGAAATAAATGTCAAGTGTTACAACAGTTCCCCCTAAACCACTTTCCCCTATCCTTCCCCTCTTTCCCCCTTCACTTCTCCCTTTTTCACAAGCTCAGCTTCAGTCTCAAGTTATCTATCTCCTCCCTTGCCATAGTGCAGGGGTACAGGGAATGGGGTTGTGGTCAATTCATCACATTTTGTCTCTGTTGCTCATTCCTCCTCACTCTTCCCCTGCTCCAGCCTGATGTCCTTCTCATGGAAGAGAGTCCTTCACCAGTTCTCCAGCATGTGTCTTTCCCACAGTGTGAAAGTTCTTCATGAACTGCTCCAGCTTGGGTCCTTCATGGACTCACATGTCCTATCAGCAAAGTTGTTGCAGTGTGTGCTCCTCTCAACTCAGGGTTACAGGTCATGCCAGGAGCCAGCTCCAGCACGGGCTTCATCGCAGCCACCTTCAGGCATCCTTCTCCAGCGTGGGGTTCTCCACGGGCTGCAGGGGAACACCCTGCCTCACCATGGTCTTCACCACATACTGCAGAGGAATCTCTGCTCCAGTTCCTGGAGCACTTGCTCCCCTTACTTCTTCACTGACCTTGCTGCCTGCAGAGCTGTTCATCTTGCATAGTCTTTCTGTCGGCAGTTGCAGCCAGGATTTTTTTTTTCCCCTTCTTAACTGCTTTCTCCCAGAGGCACTACCCCCACTGCCGATGGGCACAGTCTTGGCCAGCAGTGGGTCCATCTCAGAGCCAGCTAGCATAGGGAGAATCTTCTAGCAGCTTCTCACAGAAGCCATCCCTGTAAAATTCCCCACTACCAAAACCTGGCCACGTGAACCCAATACACTCACCTTTAGTTGACTTAGTTTACTCTTTCTGCTAAACCGGGAAAATCAAGAGAAACAGTGAGTAACCATGGTCAGGCCATGCAATATAGCATGTAGGTCCTACTGCTGGATGAAAGCTGCTGGCAGTATCTGGGACTAGACACTTTTCAACCTAATAACAGCTATATTTTTTCACAGTATGAGGCTTCTTGCATCTTTCATGCAGTTCTCCCATGGGAGCACCTACGTCCCAATTTAATAACTTCTGGTTATTTTACATTTGGAATTATTTATAAATCTGTATAATATAATGCAAATTTATGATAATAATGGCAAAATAAAGCTGATAGTTAAAAATGGAAAATTGTGAGTATTCTGTATTTTTAAAAAGGACCTTTTCATTGTTAAGTGTGTCACAGCCCTACAGTGTTCTCAAAGTTCCACCACTGATCTTGGCACAGAATGCTGATTACATTGCAGCAATGTCAAGGAAATGCATAGTAGCAAATGAATGCATTTTTGAATGTTTCAGCTGTATTATTTTAGTCCACATCTGAAATAGTCACTTTACAAACCAACCTTCTGGGTGCAAACTTGCAGGCTAACGAAGCCATTTTCTTGTGAGTGACATAGGACTTTGCCAAGTGCTAAATCCCACAGCTGCAGTGGATGACAGTTCTTTTTTTCTTAGCCTGCTGGGCCTCAGTGCATTTTTCACTCCCTTGCAAGTGGTCCATGCTTCTGGACTGTCTCCAAGAAGGAGACATATTTTCCAGTTTTTTCCCTGTTTTAATTGCTATTCATGCTGTACTGGTGGCAATGTTCTGTCCTTTCATTATTTTCATTCTTACAGAATGTTTCTCTTTTTACATTTTCTTCTTATTTTTTTTTCTCTGTTCTCATTGCTTCAAATGTCTTACTGCCGGTATCAAACTGAGATATCAATGTAAAGAGTAGTGCACTTATAGCTAGCTCTCCTCATTTCACCTGCTTGAGTCTTGTATCTTGTTTCCTTGTCTAGGCTGTTCTCCATGCCATATGCTATGCTCTTTCTATAGCAATTTATTTTCAGCTTTAAAACTTTTGGTCTTTGTTTCCGGTCTTGCTAGGCCTAAAAAAAATAGAGTTTTATTCTCCATCAGCCTCTTTTATTTAGTTTGGCTTGCACAATCACTGTCTCAAGACATTGTCTTTAGTCTTGAATGTGCTGGTACTGAAACCTTTATTCATGTTCCAGTTATGCTAGGACTTGCTCCCTTTAGAGGCTGTATGATGTTCTTTGGGAAATGCCTGTATGGTTTTGAGTATCTAAAAATGCTTCATACATTGCTGGCACTACCGGAAATAAATAATAAGATCACCAGAAGGTCTCAGATACTTTCAGCCTACCCTGTAATGAATGATGATCACTGTTACGGACAGGGCCAGGACATACATCAGATGCTACGTAAATCTCAGTTGAACTCCAAATGCAGGGCATGACAAGAATCTAGATCTTTGTTAAGAAGCGCATACATAAAGGAATAAATATGTGACAGAGAAGTTTGAAAAGATTAAGAATCATTAGAGGCTATACGGAAACAAAATGTCATGGTTTAACCTGGCAGGCAGCTCAACACCACATAGCTGTTCACTCACTCGCCCCCACAACGTGATGGGGGAGAGAATCTGGAAAAAAAAAAAAAGAAAAACCTATTGTTTGAGGAAAAGGACAGAAAATGGAAGTGAAAATAGCAATAACGTTAAGAGACCACACAAAACAAATAATGCTCAATGCAATTGCTCACCACCCACTGACTGATACACAACTTGTCCCCACAACCAGCTCCCTTCAGTTTTACTGTTCAGCATGGTGCCATATGGTTTTGGCTCCCAGCTTCTTGTTCACCCCCAGCCTGCACAGTGGCAGGCTGGAATGAGGAGCAGAAAAGGCCTTGACTTTGTGTAACCCCTGCTCAGCAACAACCAAAACATCAGTGTGTTGTCAACATTGGTCTCATCCTAAATCAAAAACACAGCACTGTGTAGCACAGCTACTATGAAGAAAATTAACTCTACCCCAGCAGAAATCAGGACCAAAAAAAAAAAGTAATAAGGTATTTAGGAAACATAGATAAGAAATTAATTGACTCATACATTCTGTGATAGATGGTAGAATTTAATTATTGATAAAATAGATTAGCAGCTAAGTATAAAAATTGGAGAAGGGTTTGATATAAAAATGAAAGGCCTAGAAAAAGAAAGAGTATACCTAAAACTAGAAGGACAATTAAATTTCAACCTTGCTAATATACAATATTAAAATAGGACTGTAGAATCCTGTAGGCAAAATTATGGTTTTTCATCTTAATTTTTCTCTTAATTTGGTACTTCTGTTCTTGTTGTTTGCTTCCCATCTCTAGCTACTTGGTGCTTTTACCTCCCTGAAACACCTGCAGGAAAAAAACCCACAGTGCTACCACACATTTGACCCAGGAAACTTGGTCTAGGCTCACTGAGGCTCTCTAGGTTAGGGTGAGGACCAGGGTGAGGGAGGGCTGTGGCTGGCAGTAGGAAATGGCAGGATACTCCAGCTGCTTTTTCCAGTTGCTTTGGTATTTCTGTTTGTGTGCTGGGGGTGATGTCAAGTCCTTTCCTTTAGAACTGTTAGAATTTGTTTGGAAGCTGGAAATTCGGAGGCAGTTAACTGAAACGGCACTTTCTTCTAAAGGTTGTGGTTTGGGTTTTTTTTGGGTTTTTTTTTGGTTTTTTTTTTTGTTTGTTTGGTTTGGTTTGGTTTTTTTGGGGAGGTTTGTTGTTGTTTGTTTGGTTTGGTTTGGTTTTTTTGGGGAGGTTTGTTGTTGTTTGTTTGGTTTGGTTTGGGATTTTGTTTGTTTTTGTTTGTTGTTGTTGTTTGTTGCTTGTTTGGTTTTTTAAATTAAATTTTGTTTCCTATTCCAGCATTACACTTGAGACCACCGTGCAAACCTTCCTCTTTATACAGTTTTTGCTGCTCTAATTAATTCCCTTCTTTTCTTCTCTGGTTTCCCATTCCTTCTCCCTTCCGAAACTGGATCAAATAATAGAGGCAGGCTTCCAACTTTGTTGTTTGATGTGCTTTTATCACAAAATGAAGCAAAAATAAAAAGTGTGACTTTCTTATTATGATACTGTTAGTTGCTAAAATGAGGTCTCTGTGAAAAAAAATTGTGATTTTAAGATACAAATCAACCATGTGATAAAACCTCTCACTCTCCAACACATGCCAAATCTTAAAAACACACCTGTTGTTGTTATATTAGTTTTAAGAACTCAAAGATGAAGGGTATAAAGTATCTCAGTCACCAAGCAGACTGCAGGATAATCCACTAATCCAGAGAGATGAAAGGAAATGCAGATTTTATGCCCTCTCGAGAGCAGCAGCCTGTCAAAAAATAGATCCTTCTGCTCAGCTTGCCAGAAAAAGAGAGAAAAGAGAAAGAGAAAAGGTCTCTATCTCAGAGACGCAAACACATATACATACACACAATGAGAATGTCTGTGCTACAGCAGTACTTTAATCAACACTCCTGGTAGAAACCAATGCCAAAACAAATAGTGATGGATACTTCTATTTCTTTTATGAGGAGAAAGAAAGTGTATTTGGGGGAGAGGGAAGTAATTCTGTTTGCACTTTAAAGTACGAGGAAGAAAAAATTCTTTAGGGTATCTAACCAATTAAAATCAGAAAAGGAATATTTTCTGTTATGCAAAATAAATGTGTTTTTTTTTTTTTGCAACATGCACTAAAAATTATAATTGCAGAATACAATTGTTTTAGAAGATTCTTACAGTAGCTTATTCAAATAACCATCATCATCAATACACAAAACTTGCATGTTTCTAAGGTTCTTTGGGTCAGATTCTGGTTTCTTTATGCATGTCAAATGTTACCTTTAATTGCAACTAGTAAGTGTCAAAAAGGAACTAAGTCAAATTTGGACATGAATTTTGTAATGTAATGATACACTTTCATCTGAACCCCACATGTATCCGAGATATTCTTTGTACTGGAGAAAATGACAATATTACTTTGAGTATAGGAAACGAAACCTGTGTGATCATCCCCCTTTTTTTCAGCTTCCTTGCATTTAATCTATTTTTTATCTTTTATGTTCACAGGGTGCAGAAGGTGAAGGTGAGGATGGAAAAGCATATCAGGCAAAATGTGGATAGAGTCAGCAGTAAAAGAAAAAAATGCATGCTGTCCTCTACTGTGCAAAGCAAGCATAATCGTTGACAGGAAGAAATTTGCACTTCTGGAAGGAAAAAAAAATAACCAAGAAAAATTCATTACAAATGACAAGGAAAAAATCAAAAAAGATACTGCTTTCTATTCCATGGCATAAATTATAGTTAACTTTGATTTGAACACATTATGTCAATACTTCTACGTTCACTTGGTCTGTAATTTGCATTCTCTAGGTCTTCATTTTGTATTTTAAACTGAGCACTGGCAGGTCTCTGAGACTATCTCATGATAACAACCAAATGATGACATATATTTAAACACATAATAATGTATTTAATTCAAAAGTCTAATAAATTAAACAAATTCCTTTGAACTTACAGCGAAGAATTAGTGATGTGTTGACATGTAGAGCACTGCTAGTGTTCCTACATTCAGCTATGTATGTATGTATTACTGTGCACACTGTTTGCAAGATTTTGTTTCTTTTTATGAAATACATTGCAAATCTGACCAATCTACTTTCAGCGGGGACTCTGATCTGCTGGGGAAGAAGTGTAGCCATTCACAACATAGATACTGCAATTACACATGATTTAGACATCAGCTTCACTGTGTGTAGGAAAACAAGGGAGCAATAGGAATAGGAAAGCATTATTCTGTGCTTGGAGAGGGAGTTATCATTGTCACAGGGAGACACACGGGGAGGCACCCAGTGCACGAGTTATTTCCATGTACTAGAATCCAGGATGCTTCTACCTCCCTTAAACCTTTCCTTATGCTGCCTTGCAACAACACTGGTGCTTCTGAACTGTCAAGGAAACCTCACAACTTCTTCTGGGCTCCTTATCCTGTATGTAGCTCTATTGACCTTCAGCTTCTGTCACTCTTGGTAGCAGCAGAGAACTCAGCCAGGTCAGGATACACAGGGAGGATCTCTGGCTTTGTGCAAGGAAATGAGTTTGGCCACAGGTGCACCACTTGCCTGCTGGTCACAGTGGGGCTGGACTGCCACGGTTGTGTTGTACTGAAAGAGGTTTCATGCTCTGTGAACCATTAGGCAAAATCTGTTTCTTTAAATTATGTGCTAGACGAGAAGATTTGATATGGTATGAAATACCCACTGTACAGATAATTATGAGAGTCCCATGAAAAACAGAAGTCACAATACACTTATTCCTCACTCATTTCCATGGTTTTTTTAAGGCATTTCAGAAGAACTATGTGTGAAGAAGAGATATACAGAGTAGTGAGATGGCTTTTTGTATATTTATGAAGAGAAAAAGACACAAGGTGGGGAAAGTATGAAGGCTCTACAATCCCAGAGTATTAGTGTGTGATGTTAATATTCATCCTATTATGCAGAAATGCAAAATTAGACTTACCTTCTTAGTTAAGTATGCTCTGAGGCTTCTGCAAAGATAGTGGAATCAAAAACCTTAAGATAAAGATGCTACATAGCTGCAACACATTTAATGGTTATTTATTAAAACAGCAGTGAAAACATGGTATTAATTGAACAGAATATAATTTTGTAAAATACCAGTTAAACCATGTGTAATGCATGTGGACACAACGACTTAATTTGCCTGTTGTGTACCTCACTGGCATACCTCCTGCCAGTGGGGTGGGTAAAATGATATGCTTCTTTTCTTCCTCATGCCTTCCTTGCCTTGAAATTGGTGATAATTATCAGGAGAAAAGTTTCCCGAACAAACCAGGTTTCATAAGGATTCGGTAGATGTACAAACATCATCTGCACTTTGACTCTTTTTTTTACTTTAAGATTCAAGTTACTGTGGGAAAAAATTACATCTATCACACTGAGAAGCATGTGTAAAGGCAAAAGAAATGGAGCACTAAGTGTTCGCAGCTGCTAGGAAGCAGGAAGCACCTTCCTTTTAAGAAGGCATCTGTAGAGGGAACTTGGATATAGGATATAAATGCTTTTCTCTTTAAGGGAATTTGAGTCCATCTCCATTGTGGCAGTAAAGTGGTCAAACCACTTATAGTCTACCTGAATTTGGGAATACAGTTCTCTCCTCTTGCTGGTCCTGTAGATTAAGTCTGAGGAGTCTAAGTACTATTTTTTCAGGTGTTCTGCAGTGAGTTGCTCTCAGTCTAATCCGTGAAAAAAATTCACTCTGTGTAGTATACTAAAATATTTATTGAGAGTAATCCTGTGGCCTGGTTAGGACATTGGCGGGGGTGGGGTGGGGTGGGGGGAGGGAGTAAAGAGACCTGCTTTCTGCTTAGTTCAAATGAACAACAAATGTCCTTGCATAATGAATATTTAATTTGCCATCCTCACCTAAGAAGTGAGTGATCTTAAATCCAGTCCCTAGTTCACAGGTATGCAAAGTGAAGTTGCCCTGGTAAACAAGAATTAAAGCTCCTTCTTTTTGAACCAGTGGTTTGGACTATCATCTACCATTTCAGATGGGTCAAAGATTTAATCAAATCAAGATGCTCTTCTTCTGGTGTGCTCTATCTTCTGCAGCATTAAGAGTGTATCTGCAACAGAATTTTGTCTTAAGATCAGAAGTTTATTTTTCAAGCGACTCTCCTGGTCACTTCTAGTTCCTGTCCATTTGTTTACACTGAAATGCAAAGTCTGGGATCCAGCTGCTCACAGGAAGTCTGTTCAGAAAGTCACAGATTACTCTGAAGTAGCAACTCCTGAAAGCCATATAGCATAAATGCAAAGCCTTAATTGCTGCTTCTTTCTACAAAATTACAGTGACTGGACTGCTCTTCTAATGCAGACATACCCTTAACTTCACCTTTGCTGCAAGAGTGATTTTCTTTTTATTCAATGACTTCACTCTAAATATGAGTCATTTAGAAGGGACCAAACTCATAATTTCTGACATTTCCACTGGTTATAAGAATGAAAGGACTGAATTTATTTAAACTATAACATGCTTCTGCTACATTTGCAGATTTTATTTGCCCTATAATAAGTTCACACGTATATTTGCAGCCCCAGTTGAATTATAATTCTATGCACAAACACTTGCACCTGTACTGTATTTCAGGAATAAAAATCAGGAAACTATCTGTATTGATACTGATTTTCAGTATAGAAGTGTTTTTAGTACTAAAGAGCATCATGTGCAGGACCGACCAGCTGTTTATGGTGAGGGTATAGGAAGGCTGACAATATAGTTTTTAAACCTTTTTAAGGAATGCAAAGTGTTTTCTCAAAAAATTCCTAGATGTTATCTTCTGGGACATTCTTAATGATCATGAGCTGTTGACTATTCGTAGGCTGCCAAAAATTTGGGTCAAGATTATTTCTTCAATGTCATTTCTCAGATGATTTTCTTTCAGTGTGGAGGCATTTTCTGTCTTGTTTATTGATAAGTGGCACTAGCTGTTGGGATTTTTATTATTGGTATTTCAACACATGATATTACTTTTACTAAGTATACCACCATTACTATCTATGTGGGGGTTTGAGCCATGGACTGCAGCCATCGCAAAAAGCATTTGAAACTAAGCAAGTGGAGAATGAGTGATTTACATGAGCCACAAATGCACCATTCACCCAAATGCTAAAAGCAATTAATTTCAAAAGCTACTCCAATGAATGGTATTCATACTTCTAAAAGGAACCAATGTGGAACCTGCCAGCTTCTGTCCAGAACAATCTTTGATATGAGACGTCAAACATGCAGAAGCTTTGAACAAGCAAGTTCAGAAAAGCATTGGGAATATTAGAAGTAGTTTGAAATATGAATGTTCAGACACATCTTTATGGTAAATTCATGTAAATTACTTCTGGATTTCTTGACTTCATTTTCCCCCCATCTAAGATATTAACTATTTTAATATAGCCTTCTTGCTGAATTACAAGCAGGACTCATTTTTGCTGTTTTTTTATTTATTTGGCTCCTATTTGTAGCACAGCTGAATTTTACATTATTTTAAGCAATCTTTTCACTTTTCCTTCAAATGTAACACACAGTGCAGTCTTCTGCATGATCTGAATGAATTTAATTGGACTTTATTAGGGCTGACATTGAGTCAAATGTAAATTAAAAAAGAGGAAAGACTAGAGTAAAAGCTTTGCCAAATTACATCCTGAAGGCATATACTTGGTTAACAGAACGTATTTTCAGTTTTCACTTTCATCCATTCACGCTTGTGAAACTGTGGGATATTCCCTGAAGCTTCCTTCTTGCCAAATAGTGTACTATCACAGACTGACACAGTCTTCAGTTTTCTGATGACACAGGTTGCATTTCGATTTCATGTGAAAGAAATACATTTTTAGTTGGTTATTTGTAAGGCTGAATATGATTAGTGTTCACAGTACGAGGATATGTCCCGATAGTATGAAATGCAACTTTATGCTTCTGCATTCAAGTATGTTACAACCTTTACAGATATACACAACACCTGTCCAAATTTATGTGAGATTCTAAAATCTTTTCTACTGATCAGAGTAGCTGTGTCTGTGTAACAATATTGAAAGAGGTCTATGGGTTTTCATGTGAATTAAGTGACAGTAGTGTTGAAGAAAGCAATAGTCCATATCTCAAGTGGCAATGTAGGTGAAGTCATGGGCCTTCATAACCAGGGAACCAGATTACAGTCCCTTAAAATAATTTATAGGAAAGAAAGACTTGGAAACAAACATTTAAGGTGGCAGGCATTAAATACCTTGTAAAAAGTAGGATATGCATATATAAAAAAACCCCAAACACTTAAAATTCTGCAACTATGACAATCAAGCTTGTATCCTGTGAATGAAACTCATTAGTTATCCTCTCCTCTAGCTTTTATTTATGTTTTTGGTTTTGTTTTTTTTTTTTTTTTTTCACTAGCACCTTCATATGTTGCTCTTATTGATTCAGGAACTTTTTATTCATGTGTGCTTGTATGCACAACTCTTTTGTTGAAAAAAGCAGACAGGGAACACAGAATAGTTGCCAGATTTCTTTGTTGATGCACCTGAAAACAGAGATTCTCTTTCTAGAAGCATCCGTGCTGTTTCGTGAAGAATAAAACATCTCCAGAAGGTTATTTTGTATTTGTTAGCTGTTACATTATATCAATTATGAGAGCATTTTTTAATATCAGTTTCAGATAAAGAAATATACCTAAATTTATCTGTCTTCAGTATCCATTTCTCTGAAGGAAAAAAAAATCTGGTAAGAAAAAAATGAGATCTACAAAAAAGCCCAATGGCCAAACAGCAAAAAGGAGACATAAAGATAACAATGTCCCCCGCTCTCATTTTGTGTGAAGCCTTACAACAGTTCAGAAAATTATTTTAGTGGGTTTCAACGTGTCATCATAAGATTGATAGAAGGTTATAAGATGGCAATGAAAATAAACAAGATTCAAAGAGTTCAGCGCCAGGGAATAAGGATGTACTACCTGATGTTGGCCTCAAAGGAAGAGTACATCAAGGACAGAAGGAAGCTTAGACAGAGACGGCTGTTGAAGATTATGTTTTGTTGGCTTCCTTAAAGAGCTCTCTAGAGAGTCTCAGCAGATTTACTGGGTTCAGTAACATGGCTTCTTGGTGGCTGATAGGGAAAAATTTATTTTCAAAGAGATTCTGGTTTTATTGTGTGAGAATATAATATTGTGTTTGCAGCTAGCTGGACACATGGTGTTTACCCTCAAGTGCTTTCTTTGAGGGAGAAAAATCACATCTAAAAAAATTATGGATGCCTTTGAAAATCGTTCCTTGTCTCTATGGCTTCTCTCTGTATAGATTTTACCTTTCACAAAATCTTTGGAGGTGATGTGTGGCCACAGATGTGCATCAGGCACAAACAAGTTTTCCTACAGTTCAGGTGTTTTCAAGGGATCTTAAGTGGGATGTTATAGCCCACTGTCTGCAGCCAGATGCTGGATTAATTTCAGACATTTTAGCTGACATCCTTGAAATTAGTGGGAATTTTCCCTAATTCTCATCTTTGAACCATGCTGTCAAAACATCTTTTAAAAGATGGCAGAGCCTCGGGGACACACAGTTTCTGAAAGAAGTGGCGTAAGTAATAAAGGAGCACAGAAAACATTTGAGTGTAGAGAACTGATTAAAACAGATTCTCTGGTTTGGATCTCAGTAGGCACAATACGGTACATTTTACAACTGAAGATAATTATAGGATATTTGTATGATTAAGTTTGCAATTTTCATACCAAATCAAAAAGAAATATCTTGAGTTGCTTCTTCTTCAGACTTATTTTCCTTTGAAGTTGTGTTTTCTCTAGCATTAACAAAAAAGATATTGAATAAAAGAGGCTTGTGCTAAATTGCATTTCTGCAAAATGTTTAGTTTCTAAGTATAATATTTATTTTAAATAGACATTATAAATATCAAATACTGTGTTACATCATGTTATATGGTATAAAAACTTGTCTATATATCCACGAAGGAGCACAGAGACAATGGAAGATGTGGCAGCTCAAACAGCACCCTGCCACATCTTGTCTCCCAGGAGTCATCAACCCATCACAGTCCCATCTCTGCAAGCCCAGAGGAGCACGGGACAGCTGAGAACCCAAACTAAAGGCTGTACCAGGAGAGGCTCAATGCCAGTGTCCAGATATGACATCCATCATGATGGGCCAAGGGGAGCAGCCCATTCAGACCATTCATCCCCTTCCAGACCAGGGATTTGCTGCCCGGGGGTGTGAGACATGTTATGGGATGCTGGGGAAGAGTGTTTTGAGATTGCATAAGTCTTACTATGGGATTTTTAGGGAAGAAACCTGGAGTAGGAGATGGTTTTAGATGATTCGGGGAGGAACAACTGTGGGCAAATAGAGGTGTGAGGGGACAAACAGCTGGAATTATGTATACAGCATCCTGTCTGGCCATGCCTCCACAGGAGTTATAGGGGTCCATAAGTAGGCATTGTCAGCCTGGGGCATGTGAGTTGGGGTGCCAGCAGCTGGGCTGAACTGTGTGCCAGGAGCCAGTGGCTGGGGAGACCCCTGTCAAAGACACCCTGTGTGAGCCCCAGGCGTGACCAGTTTGAGAGCCCATCTGGCTGCAGCGCAGTGCTGGGAGCCAGTGCAGGTGTGTCATTGAGTGTGTGACTGTTGGCGAGGTGTCTCCTGGGGGCCAGAGCAGTGTTGGTCAGCTCTGCACAGGTTTGTAAGTGTGTGTGTGTGTAGGTCTGAGCACCAGTAAGTAGAGTGGGGCTGTGGCCTCAGGGGTTCACATGCCCAGGTGCCAGCAATTGTGGAGGCTGGGATCCAGGAGCAAGCTGTGGGCAGATTGGGTGTCTGAGCCCAGCTGCTACTGGGAAGCACACTGCACCTGTGTGCACCTGACTATTCACCTGTGAGTATGTGTATTCTCACCTGTGAACCTCCATCCTGCTCAGCCAGAGAGGGGAAACAAGATGAGGCTGTTGGTGCTGCCTGTATCTGTGCAAGTGCTGCATGTCTGTGGGGTTAACCTATGTGAACATGTATATATGCATCCTAACAGCATATATTATAGGTATGAGTTCTCATTTTGTATGATCAGGAAATGGATATCTCCTTAAGGTAACATATCTGCTTGGCAAGAGATGGATTTGATAAACCAAAAGGTCTTTTGCATCTTCAGCTATTGAGTATTTAGGAAAAAACTTTGAAATTATCAAAATGGTGTAACTGTCATGTGTTTCTTCCAGGATGTGTGACTGTTACCCCAGATAGATTCATTTTTTGTCAGAGAACCCCATTCCAACAGCTGACTGTCTGAATAAATACACAACTTCATAAAGCCAAGCTGGACTGCAAAGCACACAATTGCAGCCGTGGGATCCCCCACTTGAACTAACAGATGTTTTTGGCACACACGGCGCCATAAACAGTTAAATCAATAGTGGCAGGAGACCTTAAGAATCCTAGATGCCAAACTACTGTTTAATTTCATTTGGGATCCTTGAGATCCAATGCATTTTATAGCTTATTTTAATTTATTTCTTAATTTTCCAGTGTTTGTTTTCAGTCTTGGGTAGTTTAAAAAAGATTCAAAATTCATAACAAAAACTATCTATGACTTTGCAGTACGTGAAATCTGTGTCTGAAATTTTCCTGATGGAGACTGCCCAGACTTTAAAAAAAGCACTGACTAAATCTGTCTTTTCAAATTTCAGTCATTCAGGCTAAATGGGCTGTCTTTGACAGTTCATTAAAATATCGAAGTCTTATAATTTTTACTGTTTACTATTGTGAAGAGTAGTATTAATGGACTTTTTTTCCTCTTTTAGTAAATTTTCATGACAGTTTTGTAAAGCAAATGTAAATTAAAAGCCTAATATTAAATCACATCAGCAAATCCCTTCAATTCAATTAAGTGAAATAATAAAACCATAGCTATTATTAGCCAGAAGAAAGTTGCCATACAATAGCATAACCTTTTACTTAGTTATCATTAGCTAGCTGCAGTGATAATTGTCTTCATTTACACAATTTATTTAAATGGATGCTTTAAGGCATATCAAATCACATGTCTAGTGAGCTCATCTTTGATGACTTGATAATACATACTTCCTGTCCTTTAGGGAAATATATGCTAATATGCATTTATCACAATTTATGAATAAAGTAAATAGCAAAACTCTATTTTCACTAGGAAGACATAAAATCTGATGTATTGATTGAAATATCACCCAAGGCAAAGTTAGAGACATTGCGGTACATGGTTTTTGGTGGACAGACACTGCCAATCTCCAATCAGACATCTCCCGCAAATAAACCAGCAAACAGAAGACCCAGAGAGTGATTTCCACTGCTTACCTTCCCTCTGTTTTGATGGGATTTGTGTTTTTTAAATTCTCCCAGTTCCTAGGTTCTGAGGTGAGGAATACAAGCAGGCTCAGAAAGCAGCTGTGCCATGCTAACCTCCACGGAGCCACGCTGGAGAACAAGGGAAAGAACAAATGAACAATAACATGCCGTGCAACCCAGTGGCTGGACACACAGAGGGACTATTTCTCTGAAGCAAAACTTCTGTTGCCTCAGGCTCAAAGCAAAACAGAGCCATTGAAGTCAGTTTGCATGGCAGGCTGCAGCTGTAATTTATATTAAAAATATGTATTAACACAAATTATGTCTTTGTCTTTATCTATTGCATTACCATATAACCTCATTTATGAAATGCTGAAGTCCTTTGATCCATTTTTTTAAATCATGATGAGTAAATAAGAGTCTTTTTGTTAAGACCCAAGGGATTTTCCCATCTTGTTCTGTTAAATAGAGGTCACCAGAGAGGCACTTCATGCATCATTGAAGGATATATGTATCCCTGCACTTCTTTGGTCTGTATGCACGCACATCCCCAGATCATTCAAATCCTCTCCAAGGCCTTGAGTTCACTCAGAATCCATGTGCAGGCCCCAGGTCTCCTGTCCCACCTCCATCTCTGACCTGGGACTGACTTTAGCAAAATGCTGCATTTTGTACTTACCTAACTCTGCTGTCTGTTTACTGACTGCTTGTTTGTTCTCTTCTGTGAAAATGGAGGAGCTACAAAGAGAGTTTTGACTTTTTTATGAAGTGGTGTGGTGATTTATTTCAATGTGTAATTAGAAATAGTAACCTCTAAAAAGTACTTTTAGAACAAAGTAAGTGTCAAAAGTATAAGTGCATCTATAATACTGTAAAAAAAACCCCAGGTATGTCTACAAGAGTACAGTATCATAGGTGTCTCTACACTAACTGATTTCTTATCATAGAGTATTTATCTATTTACTATCCATGATTATATAGTTCCCTTGACAGATAAAAATGATCAGATTTGGTTTTACAAAGATATGTATAGAAATGTGCAGAGCACATCAGGGTAATGCACAAGACTAAGGCATAAAAAAAACCTAATACACTCAACAAAATAATGTTAAGGTTCTGCACAAAGTACATATAGTGACATGGAAACAGAGGAGAATTCAAGTAAACATCTAAAGATAAAGAAGGATAAAGAACCTGAAAGACCACTGACAGAGTAAGACTCACATAATAGATTGGAAACAGTTTGTGGTAAGGGTTTCTTTTGTATGAAATGCTTGATTTTAACAGAAAAAAATATGGGTATTAGAAGATCAAGACACTATCAAATTTTAAAAAATATATTTCATAGTTAAATTAATTTCTTGTCATTTTTGGAAAAAATTAAAATTTGTTTACCTCTATGCACTAGTAAACTGCCAGTTACTTATGTTGACTATATTATCTTCCTTCTCAACCCAAGAACTGATGACAGCATTTAGTCAAGATATTCACCTGGGAGAAGATTACAATTCTTGCTCTGAATATGAGCAGATTTAATTTTAGGTGTCTCTGAGAGATCTTAACCCTCCAATCCTTTCTGGGCTTGTGATCTCTCATTCTGTTCATCCACCACTCCTCACACGCAGTATTTTTTCTAAAGAAAAAGTTTTTAAAAATGCAAACCAACAATAGCTGTATTGTTCTAGATAAATGGTTCTAGAAGAAACATTTCTCTGGGCCTTCTTCCCTTTGCTTGCCAAGGTAGGAAAAGGGTACTTAGGGAAAGATTGCAAGTAGCTCTTTTCCTGCTTAAGTTTCATTACATAATTTTCCTTTGCACCCCTGCATCTAGGGGACAAAAATTATGGACTGTTTGCCTGTTTTTCACCGATCAATTTTTTATCTGTTTGTCTGCTGGTTTACATGTTGGATGAAAGTAAGTGGTGAACTCATTGCAAGATATGTGTTTACATACTATTGAGAAAGGTTTGAAAAGCCTGAAATTATGATGAACTAAATAGAAGCAGAATCCTTACTCATAATTTCAATGCTTTTTTCTATCCAGAAAATTGTCTAGTATTTTTAATTCCCCAGCTTCGTACAAGGTTGTGTTGCAAAGTACCTTCCTGGATGTTTCTGAGCATCTTTCTCCTGATGTCTGGCTTACACATGTCTGCAGCTTCTTACAAAAGCAGACCTTGTCGTTTACATTCAGCTTCTTTCTTATCTAGACCCGATGAGACTTCTATTAATAACTTAGGTGTATGAAAGGCAAGGAAGGTCTTTCACAGTTGAAGAATTGCATAGTACCACCTTTGTTATTTCATCTTTCTGTTTCATAAGGAAGCTTTGAATTTTTTATTTAATATTTGCTGTGAATTAAGGGTAGTGTGTATTCTACTATCACCAGTTAACCATGAAAATCAGCATGCTGTGAAAATGGTAAGAAGTATTGGGATAGCAACAGCTAAAAATTTCCAATACCCTCCCCTAAATAAGTAGTATGTCAGCTCTGCATAAGCATCTGTATCTTACTGCAGTCCCAGAGAATGGTTAATGTTTACAAAAAATTATTAGATTCCAGAGACCTACCAGTTTATCCTTTTCTATTAAAAAAAGAAATATCTTAAATTCAAAGAGAGAATGTCTTTTGGGTTTTTCTCCCTCTCTGGAAGAAAATGTGCAGGTGGGTATTGTCCACAGACTTTTACTCCTTCACTCTTTTCAAATATATGCTGTGTCAGTTACTTCCTTACTCTCTGCAGACTCTTTGTAAGTTACCTTGATGACTCTCTTCAGTATCTCTTTTGGATCCCAAATCAGTTATATCGATTTCCTTACTGTTGTATTCTTGCCAGCACTGTATCCATGGAACATTGCTTAAATACTCTTTTTACTAGATTTCTCACCACCAATCTTTCAAAACTGGTGGTGCAATTGTGTAAAAAATTTTCACTGAAAGGTGGTTTGTTTCTTTTCACACTGTATAGGTTGACTGTTCCTCATGCTGCCTTTATAGTCTATTTACCATGAAAGAAAAAAAAACTTAGCAGTAGAAATAAGCTGATATTTACAGAAATTAAAGCAGATCTGAAACATTGTGCAAATAACATGCTCTATAGCCTCTGCATTAGGAATCAGAACATACTAAGATTGAATTAATCTGCTTTTAAATCAAGGGTTTGGTCAAGCAGCTCAAACGATCTGTGAACTCGGTTGGGTATAGAGTTTAATCAAATGCGAAATATTCTGTCAATGGCACATTTCTGTGGTTTCATTTCTTTTCTTAGTGAAAATGCCGCATGGCACATTTGGAAACTTTTTCCCAGTTTGCCTTAAGTATCTCCTGCTGAGCAGAAGAGAATAGGAACAGACAACAGAAGATGGCAGAGACTTTTACACCATCTTATAGCTCATACTCCAAATTAGGTTCTTTTGATAGAAAGTGCCTGTCATCACGTCTCTGTAGCCTGCCTAGACATAATTCATAGTGCACCAGGACCCATAAAAAACCTGTAAGGAGACATGAGTCAAACTGAGACTCAGGACTTTTTGCACCTCCTTATCCCTAAATTGGTTCTGCTCAAAGTCAAAAGTGGAAAAGTCCTTTTTCTTGCCCTTATTACCTATGGCAGATTCTAGTTTTAATTTCAATTTACAAGCTTTCCTAAGACTTGAGGGTTTTTGGAGAATGCATATTCCAGATTACAGTCAGATTGTAAACCTTCTCTTCCATGTGATATGGAAGAAGAATGATTTCAAGTGGGGTTCTGAACAATAACAAGCTTTTAAACAAATTAAATAGGAGACTGTTCATGCAGTAGCCCCTGGATCTATGGTCTATACTGCAGCTGAGGAGAATGATCCTTCCTGGGGTCTCTGGCAAAAAGTACCTAGGAATACTCAAGAATGACCTCTGGGGTTCTGGAGACAGGGATAAAAGGATCCAAGGCCTGTTACACCTCAACTGAAAATGAGATAAGGGCAACTTATGAAAGGGTCAAGCTGCTTCAGAAGTAATTGGAACCTAAGCACAGCTCCTCTTGGCAGTCCAACTGCCAGTGCTGGGCTGGATGTTTAAAGGGAAAGTCCCTTCCACACATCATGCTATTGATGCCCCATGGATTAAGTGGGTCGCACTGATCACACAGAGAGCTTGAACAGGTGTGTTGGTTTAAAAGGAATCCATTAGGAGAGATGAACTTAAGAGATTATGAGTCAGAGTTACAATTTACTAAAAATATTCAATAAATACAATGATACAAAGAAAACTAGTTTTAACCCACAAAGAACAGATGTATAATCCAGCATATGAACAGGATGGTGTTCATTAGCCCCCGTGCTGAACAGCATGTGGTTCCTCTGGGTGCAAAGTAAAAAGAAAGGAAACCTGTTGGTGATGATGATGATAGTAGTTCTGTCAAAGTAATGATCGCAGTCTTGTCTAGAGCGGTAGTCGCAGTCCTGTTGAGGTTCTGGTCCTCCTCTGGATCCCAGTGGTCCTAGAAATTCCGAACCCTGAAGATTATATATGCTCAGGTTCAGGAGAGAATGCCCAGTATCTCTCACAGGGTGATTTAATTCTGTGAGTCATGGGACATTTTTTGAATCTTTGATGGCCTAGGTCATTGGAGCTGCCTATTATGCTCATCCCTAACGGCCCATAACAGAGATGACCCCTCAGGCTGTGTGTGAAGGTGCTAATGCCTCCCCATGGGGCTGAGTAATTGGTATGACTCAGAAACACTCTCCTGGCTCACAGGGTTCTTTAATACCCATTTTGTAGCCTGCAGTGTCAGGTGTGCTCTGAGCAGCTGCTCCAAATGATCCATTATTAACAGTCCATCAGAAATGTCATAGAGGGTGTAGAATACACAGTTTTGGTTATACCTACGTAGTGATAAACTGGTCCCAGCCCCTGTAACTAGGACAACAGGAAACCTCAATCACTCAGGGATCCTGGAATTCACCATGAACAGGCTCAAAGGCAAAAATTTTGGACTATCATCATCAGAGGAAGAAAACGTGACACATGGTAAGAAGGGCTCACTGTATAATCAGCTACCTGAAAATGAAAAGCAACACACTCTCTTTACTGACAATTCCTGCTGCAATGCAAGGCTACATTGAAAATGGAAAGCTGCCATATGGAGTCCTATGTGCCAAGTTGTGGAAGCCCTTGAAGGACAAGATGTATCAAGTCAGTTTGCAGAGACAAAAGCTGTCCAGCTTTAGATGGCTTTAGATATCTCTGAACAAGAGAAATGTTCAGAACTCTACGTTTACACTGACTCATGGATAGTAGCAAATGCATTCTGGGGGTGGCTAGACTGATGGAAAAAAGACCAATTGGCAGTGATGGCAAACTCATCGGGGCTGCTGAATTGTGGCAAGACATTGCTGCCCAGGCAGGGAAGTTGGCTGTAAAAGTACATCATATAAATGCACACATACCTAAGAGTTGGGCTACTGAAGAACATCACAACAACAGACAGGTAAATAGGGCTACCTGGGTTAAAGTGTCTCAGGTGGATACAGACTGGAAACATAAGGGTGAATTACTTCTTGTTCTGTGGGCCCATGATGCATCAGGTCATCAGGAAAGAGGTGCAACAAACGGATGGGCTCATGATCGAGGGGTGGACTTAACCATGGACACTATCTCCCAGATATCTATAAGGGTGAAACATGCACTTAAATCAAGCTGACCAAGCAGGTGAAGCCTCTGTGGTATAATGGACGATGTGTGAGAGAAGTCTGTAATGTTGAATTGTACAATATCAGTTGGTGAATGACATTGACACTGTATGCCATAACTACCAAGGACAATAAGAATGGACTGCCCCACAAAGACCAGTTGTGTCCTCCTGGTGCAGCTTGCAATCAGCTGACAGCACAACAGCCCTCCTGCCCTGGAAGATATCTAGGATGGATAGAACTTACAGTCATGGACTAAATAAACTCAAAACACATCTTGAAAGGATGGCCATTAACTATGGAAATGATACCTGTGCTTGTATATTTATCTGTCTGTCTATCTATCTATCTATCTATCTATCTATCTATCTATCTATCTATCTATCTATCTATCTATCTATCTATCTATCTATCTATCTATCTATCATCTATCGTTGGAAGGTATAGGATCTGGGCATGATGTAGATGGTATAGATGGATAATGTCCTGGTTCTGGCCAGGACAGAGTTAATTTTTTTTGGGAGCAGCTGGAAAGGGGCATGATCTTTGCCTTTTGTGCTTTCATTTTGAGGGGAAGTGGTGGCATGATTTCAATGGGACTACTAAATTGGAGAATACTATTCCTAAACTATGAAAATATTTTTTAAATTGTTTGTATGTATTTTTATAATATTGCTCTCTAGGGATATATAAAGCCTGCCAAATTGTCATACAGTAGGTGAAATGTTAATTGCTATAGCACAGAGTCTTATGATTACACTGAAAGTGAATGTGGTTGAGGGCAAGCTGTGGACAAATGTTTAAAGAAAAATGTTATCAAGATTGCTTAAAAATAAATCAGATTATAAATAAGAAATGTAGTGCAGGAAGTTTGGGGAAGTGGTTTATACAGAAACAGAAGACACAAGAACAACAATAACTGTTCAAGTGAATTTGTTCACTTATCCTCCCAAGATGGGCTTGTCAGTAGAATTATTGAAACAGACCGTAAAATCCCTCAAATATGTTATCTGATAACAAGCCTCCCAGAAGCCATGAATAATCTTCACTGTCTTTGTGAGATTAAATAAACCAGCTGGGACTCACTAAAAATGGTTCATAGTATACCTACAATACTGTTAGTAGATGGTTTCAGTTAGCAATAATTTGTCACAAGACTGCTCTATACGCTTTGTTACAGTCACTGTATCTTTATAGACATTATATTTTTATTAATACCATAATCAATGCTTACATAAAACTCATGTGTGTTAAAAAACTTTGACATCTTAATCTATGCCTAAAACCACTGGCAGCAAAACCTATAACACTTTGAATTTTAAATTTGTGCAGGAATTTTATTGGTGGTATCAGAGTATTACAAATTTGGTTGTTTTCATGTGCCAGACTCTTATATTCTCTGCTAAAATATATTAGATCATTCATCTGCAGCAAAAATATTTGAGCACATGTTTAATTCTGAGCATGTAACATTAAGATATTCAGTTGGACACACGTATATTTTAGGAATATGCAGAAGTGTTTTTGCTGTCTCAGAATCAGAATGCAAAAAAAGTCTGTGATCAAATCCATTAAAATAGACATAAAATGTGTGCTTATGTATTGAATAATTGCCTTTTGGTCTGCTTAGCTATTGTTTACTATTCATCTTTAGAATTCAGTTATTTCTACTTCAGCTCCCATAATTTCATCGTGCCATATACTCTGATTATATTTTGATTATCCTACTACTAAAAGGATCTGGTTTTCTACAAGATATGTGGTGGAACACAAGCTTATTTTTAAAAAAATCACAAAATAATTGATAATTTGATCTTTTTAAAAAAAAATAATTCTTTCATGCCATGCAATTCTCTACCGTTTGTAAAGAAAATGTAACTGGGTATATTGGGGTTTTAATAAGGATTCTCACAGAACTCTGAACTTCAAAAAGCAAAAATATTAGAATCAATCCAAGGATACAGTCTAGTATCCAGATGAAACCATCATATGGTTTTCTGATATGACTTTCCTCTTACATTTTTAAAAGTTAAACAGAAGTTCTTTTGGAAAACATTTATAATGCTAACAGTGCATAATATCAGGTCAGTGACATATACCTACTACCATTCAGTGTCAAAATCTTGTAGATATTGCAGATATTGCAGGAATATTAGATGCAGTAACTCAAATTTTAAAATTGAAAGTTCAAGTCTCATGGGAACATCACCTGCCTGTAAAAATGTTTGTCACATACTTCTCTTTTCCCTTAAAATTTTCCATCACAAAGAGAATCCTCTAACAGCTTTCATGTAGAAACAGATATTTTGAATATACAAAAATTGTTTAGGCATACAAGTAATAACATGTCTAAAAGGCACTGAGACTAGTGAAACTTGAAGTTTCTATAGAGTTTATTTCACAGGCCTATCAGCTGGTGTAAAATTCTGTTTACTACACAAATAATCCTCTTCACTGCACAAATTTCCACTGTACCAGAGAAATGTTTTTTATCTCAGAGGTTTTGCTTGCAGTGTTAGATAGCCTTGGCCCAGGTCATGGAGAGCCTTTATGATAAGAACAAAGACCTTGAATTGACTTGATAATCTGTAAGGAAGGAAAATAACGCAGAAAGGATAAACTTGGTCATTTTTGTGGTTGTTTGTGCCATGGAGAAAAAGTGCTAGAGTATTTTACACTAGGTGGAACTTCCTAAGTGTTAAAGTTGCTATGTGCACCTGTGTGGAATTACAATACTCTAGATGAAAAGTGACATGTTTGAATCAGTGAAGTCAGATTATTTTCTGATCAGATGAACTGCAATAATCAAGATAAAGTACTGCACCAGAAGATTAACATGACTTTGTCATTGATTCTAGGAATGATGAAGGTTGCTAGTTAGCTAGTTTAGGTTTAACTGTAGATGGGTGACTGTCATCAAAACCTGCTTCTGAGTGAATTCCTTTCTTCAGGCTGCAGTTTCCTGCCAGGAGCCTACTCCAGCATGGGATTTCAGTGGGCTGCAGGTTTCAGGGTGGTTATCTGCTTCATTGTGGATTTCTATGGGATGGTCTTCAACAGGGGCTGCAGGGGAATCTCTGCTCCAGTGCCTGGAGCACCTCCTCCTTCTCCTTCTCCACTGTCCTTGTTATCTGCAGAGCTGTTTCTCACACATATTCCCACTCGCCTATCCCAGCTGCTATCGCACAGCAGTGTTTCCCTTACTGTTCAAATAAACAGTGCTTTTTCTACAATTCTTCAAAATGTCTTCTACTATGTTTTCAGTCTGACATTACTTTTAGTTCTCTTCAGCTTCAACCAATTTTTCTTCATCCATGGACTGTTCTCATTATGGCACCAGATATCCTGATTGCAGCTGTTTGTCCAAAAGTGATAAATATAACCCTAATATTTCCATATATTTGTGTCAAAGTTTTTTTTGTTTGTTTGTTTGGTTTGGTTTGGTTGTTTTGTTTTGGGGGGGTTGTTGCTTTTTTGTGTTTTTGTTTTTTGTTGTTGTTTTGGTTTTGGTTTTTTTTTTTTTTGGTCCCACAGAAATACCCTGTGAGCATATCCAGCTTTAATTACTCTATATTACCTCTTTTGTTTTTCCCAACACTCCTAGTTTCCTCTGTTGTTTCTATAGTTTCAGAAAAGTTCTTTGGGGATGCTAAAGTACAATGTTGTAATATTCTCTTTGTGAGTGGGCTGTTATTTACTAGTGTATACTGTACCTAGCACAACAGGGAGTCAAACTTCTGAAACATTCAGATGTTTAAATAATAAGTATTGTAAATAGCAAAAAAGTAGGGTTAGCACCATTTAGTTTAATAGATTTATGATGGAACAGGTCAAAAAAGCACAGATGAAATCAGAATTGGATGTTCATGAAATAGTGGCCAGCATCACCTCATTGTAGTATTGCATGAATACTACACAACTGGTTTTTACTTATTAATGGGCTTGCAATTTAGAGGTGATGAGATGTTCTATATTTCATTTTTTATTGGGAAAATAGATGGAATATCTAGATTTGCTACTGAATTCCAGAAATATTTTGTCTCTCTTCAGTATTCTCCTCTGTGTGCTATATTTCTTCCAAACCACATAAGTCAAACATACAAGGAAAGATGTCTCAGCATGGTAAAAGGAAAGAGGAAAATTATGTGTCTGTACTCACCATGCCTTTCACATTCTAATAAATTTTGTTCCAGAAGAATACATTTGCTACTCTTTTCTTCAGCAAAAAACATTGTGTAGAGCTGTGCACTTATGCTTGAGATGGTAATAAAGATATATAATGAAGTGCAAATGTCATGTCTCTTTTTGGTGGTGCTCATATAGGGAATCAGAGCATACCTTTGAATTCGTCTTTCTAGTTCACTTGAAAATCCTATTGGTCAAGTTGCCATGTAAAACAAAAAAAAAAAAGGCCAAGAACTCATTCCCATGAACTTCAGGCATTAAATGGTGACTGATCAAATTTCTATGGAGAACAAGGACAATTTCCCTTCCTCATAATATAAAAGATATTACCATTCCAAACATGTCTGCTGCTTGTAGTCTGTCAATGCAAGTTCGGATTACTTAGATAAATTATCTTTTGTTATGCAGAATGAGCAACTCCACTGACAAAACAAAGGAAACCTGAACTTTGAAGTGAGGAAAATTCTTGTTCCAGCAATAGATGTGTGTCAGAGGCAGCAAGAGGTTAATGTTCAGTGCTGTTTCAATGTGATTTTCAGCAGAGTGAGATGACATTGTATAGAAGCTGATCCAGTTTGCCCTTCTGAAGGCAAAGAAAAGATGGCTGAGTTAGGTGCCTACAGTTAGGAGGCTTGACTGAGCTTATGTCTTTAAAAGAGCTGGAAAGTAAGAAAAAGAAGTCCAATGTACATGCTGTTCCTGTCATCAGAACAAGTATTATTATTGCTCATGTGTGCAACTTTTGTAATATTTCTATTTTTAAGCAATTTTGAAAGTGCCAGATCCATCTATTTTCTGGCTTCACTCGTGCAGCTCTGAAGCCAAAGAACCTGGCATCCTGAATGGTTTAGGAAGCCTCAAGTTTTGCAGAAACTTGTACTTTGACCCTGACAAATGACAAGAAAAATAAATACTTTCCGTACAGTTTTGGCATATAAGTTTCATTAAAGATTTGTGAATAACTTCCTCAGAACATAAATGAACTCTGCAACTAACTTCAGTCACAAGATCCAATAGTTGGATGCATGCCAAAATTCATCTGGGGAGTTTTTTCAGGTTGACAGTGCAGTACCAGCAAAGCTAATTTAGCAGGGGTGTTTCTTTTAAAAAAAGAAACACTAGCAATAGTTAAATAAAGCACTGTGTGTTTTTTATATTCTTGTTTTATTTTTCTATTTACAAATCTGACTATAATATTTTGGGAACTCAATCAATAAGCAGCAATAGGAATCTAAGGTGCTAAAATTCACTAATAATCTTATTTTTCCTAATTTATCCACACAGGAATCATTATGTAAATTACATTACAGCTAACCAAGATGAATCATGTATTTAAAAATCTCTGGCTCTGTCTCTTTAGAGCATTTACACATATGCTTGTCTTTTACGTCCTTGAATGGTCCAAGTAACTTCCAAATGTGCTTACTTTCCCTGCTGAATCATTGCTTAGTTTGATATTCTTCTGCTGCATTCAGCATTCTGCTTAATAATAGACAACAGGGAGCTGAATATTGTAGATTGTTGTATTGGGTTTACGTGGCAAGGTTTTGGCAGTGGGGGCAGGGCTTCAAGGATGGCTTCTGGGGAAAGATGTCAGAAGCTGGGATTTCTTAAAACCTAGGAAAATTTTGCAATGTTAGTGCAAGCATTCCTTGTATTAAAAACTAATTTTAAAAAAGACTGCTAAAGAGACACGTTTCCATAAACCAATAATCATTTTGTTGGGATTCTGAAGACACTGGTCTTCACCCTTTATATTCCAAAAGTGCATAAGTATTAATTATTTAAAATACTCTTCTGATATAAATCAGAAAACAAAAGTATATGCATATCTCTTATTCAGGTAATAGAGTTAAGACAGAAGGGACACTTTTGTCTTTTTTTAGTTACAGATGGCAGGTAATCTGCTGTAACTATCTTATCTATTGTGTTTCTATATTTTTCAATGTCTTCAATAATTTTGTTTTCTTTTCTTTAATTTGATTTCCCTGTTCAGATTACTTTGGGGAAGGTAATGAAAAAGGAAATAAGCTGTCTTTCTGAAAAGGAGAAAATATTCTTACTTCATTTACTGAAAACATATTACATGCACCACTAAGGTAACTAGAACTATAACTCAAGTTGTAAAACATAATGCTTAGAAGTATGTCAGATGTCCTTAAATATGTGGGATACTCCCAAAGGCATCATCAGCAATCAAACTAACCCAACATTTAAACAGTCTAAAGGTCTAAGATATCATTTAAGAATATTTTTCTATTTTCTGGTTTCTTTCAATTACTCTTTTCCTCTTTGTACATGTTGTACTTGCTCAGAAAACCTGGCTCTATTTTGTGGCAGTCAATCTGGTATTACAACTACAGCTGAAATACTGCTACCTGTCTCAACTGAATAGTTTTCTCTTTAAATCTTGACTTTGATTGCAAATAATGAAGGGTAAAGTCAGAGACCGGAACTGTGTGAGGCATGGAAAATATGTGACTTCTGCACATGAAAAAGGGTTGCAGGATGCCATATCATTCCTGTCTCATTACTGTAATGCTTCACTCATGGGAGGAGTTCTTTTAAAAGTGAAGAAGCCATCAGTGGTGAATAAACTCAAAACACTACTCAATGCAAAATGGTAAGCACCTGTCTGTCATATCAGAGGCAGAAGGAGGGAAAAGGATCTTTATTCTTCTTATTTGTATTTTACTTTCTTAAGCCATGTAGGTGTTTTTTGCAATTTCTTTGGTTCTTTAAAGGAAGGCATGTCTTTGATAAACCTATTTCCAAATAACTATAATTTGCACATTCTTTCTTATTTTAGTAGTTTGGTAGTATGTAGGTGGAATCAAAATCAGAAAAGAGAGGCTTATCCCATATGACACTCATAAGGAAACATCCTTTGCCCATTGGAGTATTTTGATAGGTAGAATTGCAAGAGATGTTGAATTTTACTGAGTGTAATGTGGAAACAATGCTTTGCTATTTTCTCATAATAGTTGAGGAACGGGCTGTGCACAGAAACCACTTTTTTTCTAATGCATTTTCCTGTTCCTACCTCCTAGTTAGTGAAAAATAGAAGAGTTGACTCCCTTTCTTTTTTTGATAAAAATCTTTTTAAAACACAAGTGCAAGGCCACAAATCACTGAGATGCATTTTAGTGTACTGTGCATACAGGACTGAGGAAAAAGAGATGTTGTCTAATATTTTAAGATCCTTTCTGAGAGCATTAAATCACTGGATTTTCCTCTAATCCTACTTGCTTCCCCTGCTTTCTTCAAATTCTGCTTAATGAACAATGTAGTATCACTGAATTTCTCAGAAGGATATACACGTGTCTCAGCAGAATCCAATCAATTTGAACTGTCTTGATAGTTTAGGCTAATCAGATCCTCAAAAGGAATAAACTCTTACATTTACATGAGTAGGCAAACATCTACCAGATTGGGTAAGGGGGGGACACTTTTGTGATGACAGCTTGATAAAATATTAACGGTATGCTGTTGCAGCTAGAACTTCCTTTTTGGCATTATTCAACAGTGTTTGCTGAGAGTAAATATCAGCTGGCTGTGGAAACTAAGTTACCTGGGAAGTGGTTCATCCAGAACAGAGCTAAGATATATTTTTGGGCTATCTGGAGAAATCATAATTAGCTGGTTTATTGACTAAATACAAACTCATAACACCCAGCCAGAGCTTCAGTCTTGCTCCTTAGAGATCAGCATTTGGTGCTACATAACCCAAAGCTCTTGAGACATCTACAGGCTACCTTAGAGGGCTGGGACCTTTAATCATCCCTTCTGAGCTTGACTTTTGCTATCAGATCTATTCCCCTATGACAGTTGATACCACCAGAACAGAATCTTTATTGCAGCTGAGGTTGCTCAGTGCACCTCTGCAATGTCCATCAATCTGAGTGATGCATTCATTCTCATACTAAAGTATTTTTCATTTGAACTGGGTAAACTCTCCTTTCTATTGCTGGATATGATTTGCATTAGAAATAGCAACCTGAAGCAGGACTTGAAGGAAGATTTAGACATTAGAGAGTGAATTCTTTACCATAACACATATTTTAGGTCCTTGTTACAAAACTGCGCTTAACAACTTGCTTATATCTCTTTAATGTCAATTACTCAGTGAGGGAACAGCTCACAACTAAAGTCACTTCAGCATGGCACTATAAATACCACCTTCTTTTCATGTTCTTTCGGAACTCCTGTAGCTTCTTAAAGGAATGTCAATTAAGCAAACTAGCCATAGTTGTGTTTTCTACCTTTCTCAATGTTCCAACTACCAGTTGAAAAAGTCCTTCTTCACATCATCACCAGCTGATTCTCATTGTCCCATCAGGCTGGTTTGAGCAGCTGAGAGAAAAAGCATTCACAGAATTCCCTGAGGGGGCTAGTACTGGTTTTATATCACCTTTACTGTCAGAGCATAGGAGACTTGTTGAAAGAAGGAAGACAAGACAGTGAATTGGTTGATTGTTGCTAACACAACTGAGAGCAAAAGAAAGAGAGGAGAACATTAGAGGCCTCCCAGAGAGCTCAGAGTAGAACAGGATGGCAAAGTGTCACTGTTAGTGTGATGAGTGAGGGAGAAATAGACAGCAAGAACTTAAAAAATCCACCTCCTAGGAGTGAGGGACCACAGTGATGACAAAGAGCTCATATACATCCAGCTCAGTTTCAGTGCTAAGGAAAGGGAGGCAACAAATGCAAAAGGATATGTTCACAAGATATCTGAAACCAGAAAGGATAGATCCAGGTAGTGAGAAACAATCAAAATTGCAGACAAAAAGCAGGGAGATTGTACATGGAAAAGTATTTCAGGAGAACCTATGTTTAACGGATCACATCAGTGGCTCTACCAGGACCAAATGAATGGGGTGAAACAAATTAAGTACCTCAATGCAAACAGCTGGTAGAAAGGAGAGGACTTCAGGAAAAGCAAGTAAGTAGAAAGAACAAAATGGAAAAGATCATGAAAGATTAAAAAATTTGTGGAACAGAAATTCTGAAGCAATGGGAAAGAAATGGAGTTAAGATTTTTATATGAGGGTGAACTCCATAGGTGTTGCAGATGAGGGAAAGAGATTAGTTAATTAGTATTACTGAAGTGGAGCATAGTCAGAATGTTGGGATACATTATTTTCTGACAGGAAGAAAATCTAGAGTGTCTTCATAGAGAGACAAACCCAGAATAAGGTGGGAGAAGAATAATTATGAAAACTCAATGGCTTGTGGAAAAAGTAAAAAGTGTACAGCAGTTATAGAATACAGGAAAATGCTAAAGGTTGAGTAGATACACTGGTATCTAATTTTAATCATACTGTTAAACGAACTGTAAAGTTCAATCAGAGTGAGTGGTTGAAGCTTTGCAGGCATTAAAAGTGAGACATAATACCCAGTTTATCTGAGAGATCACTCTGGCCTTGTGTCTATCTTTCCTCACAGAGTCTGTAAAGATGATGTAATGATAGGAGTCTAACAAGACCTTGAAACTTTGACTTTTAAATATATTTGTCACTTAAGATCTCCCCTATACACATTTAGCTAGCCTGGAAGGTAGAACACCAGTGGTCAGCCAACACCAGAAATCTCATCATTGCTAGAGATGTCAGAATTGCATCAAGAGGAGAAATAATTGGGATTTTTAGTGAAAAAACCCATAGAGAAACTTCCCCTGTGTGCATTCACAACTCAGAATAAATCATTAGCTTCAGCAAATCTTGGCCAAGTGTTAGAGTTTCTCTAAGCAGAGAAGAGTATTAAAGATTTTTCTGGAAATCCCCAAACTTGAAATGCTAAATCAGCTATTAAATTTAGTTGGATTTGAAAAGCTATAAAAGCCTAATACCTACACTGTAGAAAGCAGCTAGGCAGTGTAGGTAGTTTTCCTTCAAACAACTGCAGAATGAACAGGGAGACACTATTTTCAAATTAGTAGGAAATTGTTAAATTAGCTGTAAAATTGATACAGTAGCACAGAGTTGAGAGTTTTATTTAAGCCTTGACTTAAACCCTGTTTACTTTTTGTATATTATTAACACTTTACATCAAAGATGCATAAGGTATGTGGAAAATGGATATTTAATGTTGTATTTGATAGACAATAGTGTATTTGTGTGTGATGAGTTAGTAATTATTTTGGCCCGTGCCTGGCCTTGCTGCCTGTAAGAGTCTGTTTTTTTCTTGCCAAATTATGGAAAACAAGAACTGATAAGTGGGACTGTGTCCTTGAAGGAGAAACATCTTGTGTACACTGACCTGTTTTTCATCCTGGCTACTTGTCGACAGCCAGTCAAGGACGAGTCAAGGAGAAAAAGAAGAGAAGGATGAAATAATGACCACTGACCCAAAAGGAAGACCCTTGATATACACTGTGCAGGTGCAGGGGGATTTCCAGTTATGTAATGGGGGGAGGGACTGGAGACCTATATCTGGGCATGTGTTGGCCATATATGCCCAGATAGATATCACGACCAAGTGTATAAAAACCAGAGAGTTCCTGCTTGAGGAGGGGGGGTGGGGGGAATGGAATGGAGGGTGGAATGGAATGGAATGGAGGGTGGAGGGTGTGTGCACTGGCACTGAGGACGATGTTTCCTCCACAGGGACACCTGTTAAGTGTGTTAAGCCTACCAAAGCCCAAGGATGCTGCAGCTACTCATACTGGGGTTCTTGAGCATTTTTGGGTCAGTGTGTAGAGTAACTGTGTGAGCAGTGTATGAGTGAGTGGGAGTTGTCTTGGGGTTCATATTTTCTTTTCCTCTTTTTCTCAAGTTCTTTTTTTTTTATTCCTTTCATTTGCTATTTCTTGGCAATAAATGCTGTTTGCTTGAATTTTAAACAGTGTCATAGTTTCAGACCAGAATCCTTCTGAACCCTCCTGAGAATAAATAGGTGTCTTTTTTTTTTTTATTGATTGCTGTATCAGTCCTAAAAATACATACAAACTATTTCAATCTTTTTAAGAAGCAAACAGTTCAATAATTTTCAATCAAAATGGTTTGTCATATGATTTCTCTTAAAATCCCTCCATTTGTTGAATCAGTATCTTCTGAGGAGCAAATTCAGGAGCTTATTTCTAGAAGTCTTCATATTTCTTCTATACATGAATGAGTTTTCATGGAGAATACTACTCATTGGTGCCAGACAGCATGTGAACCACTGGGGTATTACAAAAAGGTGTGCATTAAAAGCATCTGGTACTCTTTCAATATAAATGAGCTTTTCTTTGAAAAGCTTCAACTGAAGGTCTTAACTCTTGAGGATAAATATTTCAAGTCCCTGTGTTTGGCATCTGCCAGTAGGTCCTTGCCAAAGACCTTCATCTCTTCATTGATTGCACAGATAAAGTACGTCTCTAATTTGGCTTCTCTCACAGCCCCTGCTAAAGCCAGATATTTACAGTTTTTTTAGGTGTTGAGTAGAAAAAGTTCACTGACCTTTAAAATTTATTCTAAAATTCATGTCCTTCTTTCCATCTCTCCTGGAGATGTTTAAACAAAATTTTATTTTTTTTTTCTATGATGACCTATCTTATGCCTCTCCTAGAATTATGTTTGAATACTTTTCAGTTTTCTCAGTAACTGTTAATATCGAAAATTAAACACAAAGCAAAAGATAATTCTTGGTCGTGAAAAGAGCAGTATTCAGTAATATGTCCTGTAGTTGGTACAAGTTATTTTTTTATGCAAACCATCACGGCTACTTCAAAATGCCATTTTTATCAGTATTTTACTAGATTCTTTGAAATTAAAGGATTCTCTGAACTCGTAAACTAGTAAACTTCAACTACAATTCTCTTTTAAAACCGACAAACAAGGAACGTTAACACATCAGAAATTAATTTAAAACAAGAAGAATTCCTAACAGAAATTTCTTAGAAATATTTACACAATGATAATTTTTACACTTACTTATTTACTTGCAACTGTGCCTTAAGGTCAGATTTAATTATGAATAACCTGTAAGCAGAACAGAAAATCAGACATAATTTTGCATTTTTTTTAAACATAACTGAGGCACAAGTTCTTTAAGCTCTTGTTTCTGCTTTCAGCCTTTTGAGAATTTCTCTAATGAAGTGCAGAAAGGAAGGGATGATGCTATTCCCTTAGTGTTGTTCATTAATACTGGAAACTAAGTTGGCATTTGGGACTAACATGCTCTCCTGTTCTCCATGGTGCTCTTTCATTGTTCAGCTCTGCAGTGATATTAACCATAATTGGAAAGATACTTTTTAACCCTTTCACTAAGTCATGATAGAGTAGTCTTTGGCAAGGTCACATGTCAGTCACATCAGCAGTCATACGTCTATCTGACAAGGGCCTCTGGATCCTGTTAAAACTGTGGTAAACCCTCATATATTATGAGTAGTCACTCAATCTTTTTGCAATTCATTTTTCCTCATTATAAAATAAAATCTGAGGGATAAAAGGGTCAGAAAAAAACATGTTTCTTGATAAGGGTAGGTTGGAGAGAGCCAGAGAATGCTGGAGGATTGTTCATTTGCTGTTTTGAATTACATGTCCAAAATGAAAGAAAAGAACTTTCCAAACAATATTAGTATAGATAAAATAGAAAGCAGGTCCTTTAATGAAAGTGCTTTAAGGTGCAACAAAATACATGGGTGCATTACACAGTATGAGACTTTTACTAATTTATAACACTACTTAATTATCATATCTAATGGATACATCCAACCTGAAAATTGTCTGCCCCTGGGACCATTCTCGAGTCTGCCCCTTTGGAGCTTTTCCAAGGGTCTTGAGGCTTCTACCTCCCTTTGACTACAATATATCTTTCAGGTACATGTGTCCCACACAAGATGTCCTTGCTAAAATTGTTTTCCTTGAAAAAGACATTAAACAGAATTTCAAGAATATTATACAAACTCTGAGAAAGGGGTTTAGTAACTGTCAGCTTCTACCTTAAGTCTGAGAAACTATACAGCTATATTGAAATTTACAAATATAGAAAAATCTTAAGGCATAAACACACTGCAGCTTCAAATGCTTTTCCACTGTATTTTGGTGATAAGATTAACAGTAGAGTACAAAACTGTCATAAGAAATCCTGAGCAATTACATTGCTGCATTGCATCAGTTCTGGGCTTTTTTTTCCCCAGAGAATTTGTACCTTCATACATGACTATGAGCAACTCATTACTCAGCCTTTTCTTTTGCTATTTCTCCAAGTATGAATTGGAAGATAGAATAATTTCACACTTTTGAATATATCTTCATTCAGGTTTGTAATACATTTATAACAGAGGGCGAGTGTGACTCGAGCATGTAGGTGCACACAGGACAGTCAGACAGATCTTTTATTTCTGGAAACTCCCTGAATGGAATTTCAGATGCAAGAAATAATATAGTATGCATTATTTTTCATACAGGTGACTATTAAATGAAGTTACATGAATTTTTAGAACTGATAATAGAAGCTGTCAATCATATATAATGTTCAGGTTTAGTTTTAATGGAAATTGACATCTAAAATTTACTTTATTGGGGCTATTCTGGCTGACATTTATTGTTACTGATAATTTTGCCTTAGTTTTTATAGTTCCTGATATCATTTGGTGTTCTCTACCTACAAGTCTAGCTGCAAATCTTGTGAAGAAAGGAAATTGAGGTTTAATTACAGTTTTAATATATATTTACATAATTCAGTATCAAAGTTGTAAGACTTTTTAAGGCACAAAATATTTATGACAATAAACAGAGGAATTTACCAACTCTTTACTGAAATCTGTTTCATCATAGATTTTTTTTTTTCCTAAACAAAACCAAATGAATTTGCAAGGTTTATAGTGTAGGAGACATAGATTAGGAATACAATGCCAGGCTCCTAAGCTTTGAAAATGGTTGCTGTTTGTATTTCACATAGTGAATGACTTCTTCCTGCCACACCTTTTGGTGTGTAGAGATATATTTTCATGAGCAGTTTGCGTGAAACGACAAATTTTTGTCAAATCTTTGACATCTGAATTTTGCCTCACACCAGCACTTTGCACTTCAAGACAAAAACCCATCTCCAAACAGCTTGGTTGAAATACTTTTAGAACTAGTTATATCAGACTTGTCTCCAAAGCTGAGCAGAAATGATTTATCTTTATTATGTTTCTTAAATGACACTGCCTTTCCAGTTGCCTCAGCATCAGAAAAACAGTAATTTGAATTCATATTTTGACTTATTTTGTTCAAGATGCTCTCTTTAGCTTTATGGGTCAGAGGAATTGCTTTACATTTTGGTTTTTGTTCTTTTGAGGTTTTTTCCTTCTTCTTCTTCTTCTTTTTTTTTTTTTCCTGAATAATACACACTTTCTCCAGAGCTGAAAGTACAAAACAAAGTGTTGCATTGATTTCCCTTTGATTTTTCCCATCTTTGAGCAGGTGTTTAAGTTTTCTTATGCTTCAGATGTGTCAGTTGAATCTTCTGAAGCATGGGAATTGACAGCATTTCCCTAGTCATTGTGCATGTATCATGCTGACACCAGCCATGAAAAATACTGTGGCAAAACCTGTGTGTGGGGAATACACAAATATTTTTACTAACCCTCTCATCTGCTTGTAACACTCATATAAAGGCTTTCCTTATTTTCTTTTTCCAATTAATTTGAACATATATGAGTAAGAAACAAATAATTGATTGAGATCAATATAATCATAAAATCATTCCAGTTTGAAAAGACCTTAAAAATCACAGAGTCCATTGTCTGACTGCTGTCAACTAAACCATAGCACTAAGTGCCACATCCAGTAATTTCTTGAACACTTCCAGGGATAGTGACTCCACCAACATCTCTGGGCAGCCTGTTCCAATGCCTGACCACGATTTGAGTGAAGAAATGTCCAACCTGAACTACCCCTTTGTGCATCCTGAGGCCATTTCTCTTGTCCTGTCACTAGTTACCTGGGAGAAGAGGCTGAACCCCACCTGGATACAAGCTCCTTTCTGGTGTTTGTGGAGAGTGATATGGCCCTCCTTTAGCTTCCTTTTCTCCCACCTACAGCTCCCTTAGCCTCTCCTCATAAGACGTGCTCCAGAGCCTTCACCAGCTTTGTTGCCCTTCTCCAGACAGGTTTTAGCACCTCAGTATCTTTCCTCTTATGAGGGGCCCAAAACTGGACACAGGATTTGAGGCAAGGCCTCATGAGTGCCCAGTACAGAGGTACAGTTGCTTCCTTAGTCCTGCTGGCCACATATTTTTGACATAGGAAATCAACCAATATAATTTGAAATATTTAGTGTTAAATCAGCTGCTACACATATATGATGAGAAATTTCAGGATACTGTGATGAGTGCAGCTGCCTTGGAGTTGGAACTGCAGCAGGTGTCCACAAAGGGACTGTTGAATCAGTGCAGACCAATACGTGGTTTCCAAAAAAAACCCGTCACAGTCTTGCAGAGAACTGTTTCATAAATAAAAGGCCCCCAAATGGCAAGCTTCTCTTTAAATGGTTGAAAAGTGGGCAATTTGGGTTGTAAATATTGTTAGACAAATTCTCTTTGTCCCATGGATTATGCTCTTAAACTTCCAGATTTGTTCATGAAATTTCCTTCTACACATACATAGCTTAAAGCATTTTTCTTGATTTGCAGGAGGACGAGGACTTGTGTTAGTAGTTTTTATGAGATTACAGCCATTGTGAAAGTTTGCTTTGCCAGTATTTGCAAATCTATACCACAAGCTTATCACAATTAGCACTTTTCTCATATCTTCTACTTCAGATTCATTTGGGTCTGCACAATGCTCTTCCAGTGGCCTTTCCCACAGCATGTACAAACTACCAGGTGTGTTCCAGCCAACCTGGACATCACATCATTCCCTGCTGACCTACTTAAGAGAGGATTCTTGCTAGTCAATCTTGCAATCTTATTGACAAGAGAGATTCAAGAGCTTGAATAGTCTCTAAAAAAACAAACTATACTGAACTAAAGTTTACCATTTTGAACACAGACAACAGATATTCAAGTGTTAATTTAGAACCAGTACTTGTTGGCCATTATAAATTAAAATAAACAAATAAGTAAAACTAGGAAGCCTGATTGCATCTCACACAGAGAAGAAAAGCCTTCCCAGGATACAGAAAACATATAATGCTTGCATGGCTCCTTTTGAATCTTCAGAGAAATTCAGATCAATTGATCCTTAGGATGATGACTTTCAAGGGATCCCATTCTCTCCTCTCCCACTTTAATGTTTCTCTAAAGTCTTTTGCAAACTTGTGTGGGGGTTTTTTCTGTTTTCTTTTTTTTGTTTGTTTTTTTGTTTTGTTTTGTTTTGTTTTTTCTTTTGTTTCAACCATCGGTAGAATTACAGCTATTTTGACCTTACTGAGAGAAGTTTCCCCATCCACTACTGTAGTGTGTAGTGTTGATGGTGTGTCTCTTGGTAAAAATATCCTGAAATTCTTACAGAACAAGGTCATTACTGCTTGTTTAGGTTTCCTCTCTGAAAGGGAGAGCAAAAAAACCCAAAACAATGAAAATAAACAATAGAGACCTTGGACAAATATATATAGCAGAATCACCTTGATACATAGACAGTAGAATAGCTACAAGAAATACAGCAGAGATTATAGTAAAAATATTTTATTTTCGTCAACTAAACTATCTGTCTCTGACTTCCCCTATGACTTTGAAGAATTTGCATGAGTTTGCTAGGGTTTCTTGTATTACAAGCTCAAGCTTCTGACTCTTTATGTTCTGAGGATGAAACCAAAGTGGTGAAAAAATCAAGGATTTCTTTTCTAACCTTCCAGCATTTCAACCTGATTCCTCCTGGTTAGCTATTGCTTTTCATGGTACCTGAATCACAGTCATTTTTCACTCCTCAATTTTCTGCACGTTCTGCCCTTTCCTGTCATCCATTAACTCAGCAAGTACAGAAGTACTTTATAGAGTTGATCCAGTCCTTTGTTCCTGTCTACAGTAATTAAGATCTCCAGGAGGCCATCCATCCCTACACTGGACAAAGCCAGACCTGCCTTTAAGCTCTTATAAGCCAAATATACCCAACTAGGTGTACCAGTAGGCTTCTGTATTCATAATTTAAATATGTTGCTAAGTTTTGCCATTTTCTTTGCAGCTTTTCCATCTCTACAGTAGTAGAAACAGAAAAAAAAAGGTCCTGATAAACTTTATTGACAAGCTTTATTATCTTATTTATTTATTATATTATTATTTATTATAATTATTATTTATTTATTTATTATCTTATTTATTAGCAGAATCTTTATTGTACATATTTGATTTTCCTACAGCTACCTAAAATGGATTAAATTGGTAGCTAAAAAAAAAATTAAAATATCTTACTTCAGTTGCCTTTTGTTTTTGTATCTCACACCTTTTCTACTTAATCAACATTGTAAGAAATTGGGTTATATCATACTGTTCTGGAGTATTTAAATTGCCCAATAAATAGAGCAGTGGCTTTCAGAGATCAGTATGCTAAAAATGAAATATCTTCATATGAAATAATGAATCAGTTTTGATTTCTGCAATTTATTTATCTCATTAGGCATTACATTAGCTCATTCACATTCTTATAACAAATTTAAAGTCAGAATGCCACAGCAAATATATTATCCCACAGGAAAGATCTGGAGGGTGATTTTCATAAGCACAAAGGTTATTTAAGCTCTTAGATTTCATTTGAAGTGTTCATTCTTAGTATATAATGCCATCTGAACTGTTGTTGTCAGTTTATGTTACATAAAAAAGCAAGCATATACAAGCTTTATCCCCTAAATTATTTTTTTATTTGAGAGTCCATGTAGAAAAACATAAGAACATGAAGTCACTGGGTAAAGAAAAGGCCCTGCCTATACAAATTCATCCAATTCCGGGAAAGAACTTGCACGCTATTACTGCCAGCTGTATGTAATATGCAAACAGCAGGGAAAATATTTTCTGATCCATTGCTTCTTGGCTTTCTGAAACCATAGACATCTCAAGTTGATTTCAGTGATTTATTTTGGAACCAATGATTACTGGATTCATTTGGTTTGGGCATTACAGTATAGCTAGCCAAGAGAGCTCCAGAAATGAAAAATAGTTTGGAAATAGAGTAATTAGTGTGCCTGAGAGTCAGTGATCTAGGAGGAAGACTGACCTAATTAAAGAGGACATGGACACACCCTCCAACATAGAAAAAGGCAAAGCAGAGAACAGTACGACAGGCTTTCAGCTATCTCTACAGGTTTCCCAAAGATATCTTTACTTTCAAGGGAAGTTTGTGCATCTCTTTGTAGTTGAAATTAACACTGCTTCCGTTTTTTCCAAGTAAAACCAAAAATACCTCTGAGTCCATTTTATTTTTTTTTATTTTACTTTTCACTGTACTCATCCAAGCAAAAGTTATATTATCGTTAACTTCCTGTAAACTTCTATTATTATATTACAGTTTATAAGAAACCTGACTTCTTTTTTTGAATGACTCATCCAAAGTCCTTTTTCTCTAAAGAGGAAGAAAAAAAAATCACATGGAACCTTAATTATGAACTGCTTTAGGGAAAACGAATTTTGTCAAACCCACGAAATTTGTTTGCTTTAGACTAATTCTTCTCATCAAGTTCAATATGATAAAACATTGTGGCTTTCACTTCATTTACCGCTCAAATCCTGGCAAACATGTTTTAGAGCCTTCTCCATTCTATATACAGTTATCTTCAGAGAATATAGTTCCTGGAGTTTCCCACCTGAGAAATTACCTAACTCCTCAGATAATCTATTTCTTTATTATATCGTACATGGCTATACATTTCTACAGTATAAAATTAAAATTGAAACCTTAGAAAGAGGTTGCACATATTGCACAAAAATTTAGTAAAGCAAATCAGCAATCAGAAATTCCAATGGAGGTAAGACATAGTAGATATAGTGTCTTATGAAACCAAAAGACAGGCAAAAGCTGTCTATATACAGTCTCCTTTGTCATCAGGTAGGGAGATGTAAGTAATGGAAGTGAGTGACCAAAGGGACTATATTCAGTGTAATGTTATGTAAGAGATAATTAATTCTTCAGTAGATTTCCATGCTGTCTTTTTTAATGTTTGTTTGTTTGTTTTGTTTGTTTGTTCCCCCCATATAATCTAAGAAATTTAATGAATAAAATCAATAGGAGTTGGACTCCATTGTCCTTGTCAGTCCCTTCCAACTCAGGATATTCTATGTGTCAATCTTTATATGTACATAAGTATATGTACAGAATAACTGTACCATATAGAGGTAGGACTCCTGGCTGGGCTAGTTTTGAAGGGAGTGTGAATTATTGTTACAGTGACAGTGGGGTGCAGTTCTCTGGTCATAAAAAGAAATCATTAACTCCTCACAGCATCAATTTGTTGTGAGGACTGTGTTCACAATGGTGCCAGACAGTACATTGAGCATTCACAGCCTTCAGTGACATCAATTTAACAGTGAGTGTTCAGTACCAGTGCTACTCTGAACACGGGAGGATTGCAATTCTACAAAACAGAAATTTAGATTTATTTACTGATTTATTTTAAGGGCATCAGTCACTAGGCTTCTCCAAGGCTACTAATTTAAGTTAATTCTGGACTTCGTCAAACCTTGATTCTTCTGTTGCTTCAGTTTGTCTGAAATGTGCAGAAATAAATATAATATAAACTTATATAGTCACATATTTGCTCAATATATAGCTAAGAAAATGGATCCAGTATACACTAAACCTGTGATCTGTGTCCACTTGTCCCAGGCCTGAAGTGAACAACTGGTGTAAGCATTATGATTAATCACCCATTGAAACAATCAGGTGAAACAAACATAAGTGACAAAGAAGCTGGCTCATTACAGGTTTCCTTCACACAACTAACATTTTCTGCTGCTATTTGCCTTCCTGATCTGTCTAAATGGCCTGGGCATGGAGACCTTCCCCTCTCTCTCACAAACTGTTTTATCTTGCCTGTGAAATCTCAGGCCCCCACAGGAAAGGCAAGTGTGCAGGATCCCACTGTGGGTACAGAGCAGTGCCCCAGCCGTCCGGCCTCACCGTGGGTGTCTTACACAGAGAGTCAGAGAGAATGAAGAGTAACTGACAGGTTGCTCTCAGTTTACTGGTTTGAATGGAATGATCGCACCATAGACATGGAAATAGCTCCTTTCTGTGACCTCCAAGGGTTTTCATCTTAGAACAAAAGGCTGAAATTTGAGTATTATGAACTAAAAAAAATAATCTGTTGTAACTTAGTCCTTTTCACAGCAACAGTGATTTTTTTTTTTTCCCAACTATGTCTTCTCATTAACAATAGCCTCTTTTGGCTCTGTTAACTCCATCTTCTGCTGGAGGACAGTTTCCTGTTTCTCATGGTATATTCAATATTTTGAGGTTAGCCTACTTTGTGATGTTAATGTTTATGTATATTGATCCACTCTCTTAACAATTTCATCTTACTTGTGAATTGCATCCTCATCTTCCACTAATACTACATTCATCTGATTTTTTTTCCATTAGTCTGATTATTTTGCTGCCTTTAAAGCTTTTATTTCTGCAAATGGATTTCTTGATTTTTTTTTTCAAATAGCAGACTGCCCTATTCTTTTTCATTTGGTTTGTTGTTGTTGCCCAAGCTGTTCATATGCCAATGTTAATTTACTTCAGTTTCAAAAAAATGGTTTTAAAGTGACAGTGTGGAACACTCTCATAGCAAAATAGGTGCCTTCAAAGAAGAACTTCAGGGAGGTTCACCAGACCAAGAATTACCACTGGAATAAATTTTTTCTTTAATTTTCTTTCTACAAACTGTGCTGATAAAGAAGTGTCCTAGGCACATGGCCCAAGATATTAGGCCATGGTCTGAGTAACAACTTTATGCACCGTTAAACTCATGAACAAGCAAGTAGATTCCCTCTTTCAGTTGCCTTTCAAAAGCATCTCCAAACATGCCTAGCTTTGCCTATTTTACTTTAGTATCTCCATGGCAGAGTGTGGCAGCAACAAATGCCAAGGGAAGGCTTAATAGGGGAAGAGAGACATGGAAGTTTTCCTCCTTGCCATGAAGTGAGGTTGCAGTTTGACAAGTCCATTCCATCACCATTTAAACGGAGCTCCTTCCACCACTGTATGCAATGCATCACTTGGATTATTTTCAAATAGATTTTTTTAAGGACAACAAATTGTTTCGGAGTTACCCTGGATTGTGTCATTGTTCCACTGTGAACTTTTATGTTTAGGTACATGTTATAATGAAGTCAGCAAACATATTTGAAGGGGTCCTCTGAAAGCAAAGAGATTTTCATTAGGACGTGTCTGAGCACTCCACTGTTGGTGCAGGTGAGGACGGACTGCAGTTCTCCAGGTGCCCTGATTACCTTTCAGGTTTCCAAAAGAAAATAGGCAAACACAACACTCTTTCCTTTCTCCCTGTCCTCCTGCAGTCCTCTTTTACAGAGCAGAAGGTGATTTCCAGCAAAACATAATGAGAAAATTACAGTCAGAAACAGACCCACCTAATTTTTCAGGTGAGTCTTGACTCTGCTTCCACCTGTACTTTGAAGCAATCTTCATGAACTAGTGATGTATTTCAAAGCACCCAGGCTGATTTATCTTATCTTTTACTGTTGACTTTGTAGAGGTGATAGTTCCCACCTCTGTGCTGAGTCATTTGCAGATACTGCAAGAGAATTTCAGCTGTCAGAATGATCTTTGATGTCAGAAGACCAAATATATCAGAAATTATACATTTTCCCAACTCCCAGTGTAGACTAGACCATCTTAATTTCTGGAACAGTTATCAACTTGGTTAAAAATTTATATCTTTAAACCACTGTGGATTTTGAGAGTTTTAACTTTACCATTATTGGGGTAGTATTTCATTCTTAGTGTTCCACAGTGGTACCATCTTTTCACAAGCTCACCTGTTAACTTGTTTCTTAGTTGAGGAAAACAACTCTAGCCAGACTGATTTTTTTCATATTGGTTCAAGTCCTGTTTACCCACTCTAGTAATAAGAAGACTACTCCTGAGTCACATGGGTGCAATTGTCCTCTTTACCCTTTTTAAGCTTTTGAGTTTGATGTCATAGGTCTGAATCTTCCAGTGAAAAAGTTTTATTATAATTGAAGACAAATTAAAGGCTTTGTTTAAAAACAACAAAAAAAAATTCAAATGGAGAATGTTAATAGTTTTAGTCCTAATTTTTTTTTTCTGTGGATTTCAGATAGCAATTACCATATCCATTGGTGTACTGGAAAGGCTTTCCATAGTAGGGATAAATAACACTTTTTAAGGAACAGTGAAAAATAAGTGCAAAACTAAAAGCAGATGAGGCATCAGAGACCAAGAGAAATATTTTCCCCTGTCTGGCCAATATTAAAACTTTATACTAGCCAATAATACACTTATGAAAAGGTTAGGAAAGCACTCGCAGAAGCAGGGAAAACCAGTGTGATCTATTAGTTCTTAGAACATTTTCCTTGAGGACAACAACAAACTTAAAAAAACTGCAGACAAAAATATAAAAATATAAAGAATCAAAATGAATATATATAACTTTTATTTATTTCAGCACCTCATTTTTTTAAAGATTCAGTATCAGTCCCAAAAGACGCTGTTTTGTCAGCTGAAGAGATGGCCTGAGATACTGAGATGTTGTAAAAAAATTATCTTGATACACAAAAAAGGCATTATTTCAGTTCCTTTACCAAGACAGAGTAGAAAACTGTAGTTCATTTCCTTTCTTCTTTCTGGATTCCTTTTGTAGAAGAAATTACACACATAATTTAAGGAGAGAGAACTGCCATTTCATTTGGAAAAACAAATTCTAGTCCAATAGACTAATTGATTATTTAAAGTCATTTTGATAAGGCTTTATTTCTAAGAAGAAACTATTCAGGATAAATCCATATTCAGCCTTAGTTTCATGCTGCATATTGTTGCCACATGAATATACTTGGAATGTTGGAGAGATTACTAGACCTGTGTTTATCTTCTCTCCCAGTGCAGAGCAAAATGCCAGAGCCTTTGCTTACCCATAAGGGCAAGAAAGCCTATACCTAAGTGATCATGAGGGATAGAGGAAGCACAAAATATGTGGATATGACTGCAAAGGCAGCTGCATTTTAAACTGTTCTTCAATGCTATGTCTTGAAAAAACACTAGTCCCTCTTTAGGAGCATGGTAGAACTAGTTATACTGATAGTCTCACCAAGATGTTAAGACAAACAAATAGACAAGGCAGAACAAGGAAAGAGAATGTCATAACCTGAGTTTTAAGAAAAGACAAAATTATATGGAGAATACCAGGCCATAATGAGTAAACAAATCAGTGCAGTGAATAAAAATGAGAAAAACTAAGGCATGGCAGAAGTGGGGGATGCAGTAGAAAAACAAGAGACTCTGTTAACTGGAATACTGAAAGGGATACTGAAATAGTGGATGATGGTATTGGATAACAACTGATCACAGACAAAACAAGACTGCAGAGCTGGAAGATTTTGCTTAAAACCAAGAAGCACAAGACAGTGTAACTATATTTACAGATCACAGATCTCTGACATCCACAGACAACTCTCTAGAATATCTATTTTTTAAGAAATACTTTTTCCTTGTGGGACAAGAGACTCCAGGTGATGGAAGGTATTTTTGACCGAGAGTGCTTTGCCAGAGCAGAGCAGAACAGACTGAGCTGTCCAGCAACAAACCAAAGGAGGTAGGGATAAATATAGAGGCTAAATAAAGAAACCATGGAAACATCACATCAAATTTTAGCCACCTAAAAATTAGGCATACTCTAAATTGGTCAACTCTAATTAGTGGAGAAAACAAGTTCCTCTACTGTGTGAATAATTTCAATCTAAATAAAAAGTGGGATTAACAGCTTTCTAAAAATGTGTACCCCTTTTCCCTAACAGCAAGTTTTAAAATATCACTTCAGCAGGTCACTTTTGAATGATTAATATTAGATGAAACAAAGGAGATTTTAAGTGTGATCATTACATTGGGAAATAACATGGGAAGAAGGAGCAGAAAAATGTCTTGGTTTTGAGTCATGACCTTAAGGTTTTGCATCAAAACCACTTTTTGTCCTAAAGTGACTTCTGAAATGAAAGCAAAAAGGAAAATACACAGTGATTGAGCAGAGATCTTCACTGCAGAAGGTATCTGGAGTTTGACTCTAGCATGTGTAAAGACATCCAGTGCACAGAAACTGCATAAGGATGCAACCATTCAACTGCCACATTTGCAATAATGCTATTAGATTAATGACCAATTCAATTCCAGCTGGTATACAGAGTCATCTGCAATGTAATCCAAGCAACACTGATAAACTGCAGTATTAGATCAATGACCAATTTGATTCCAGATTGACTGTGGAGCCAGACACAATGCAATCCTAGCAACACTGATAAGCAGAAAAATATGAGTGTTATAACGATGGCACTAAAACTATTTGAGGTCAGTGCAAAAATGCAGGCTGCCAATAAAGCACCATAAAACAGGAGACAGTGCTGTTTGGAGCTTGGAGTAGCTGACAGACAGAAGCACCACTTGCTGTAGAGAGGTAGAGCAATACAACCTACTCAACTGGCCAGAATATAAAATGAGAGCATCCTAACGCACAGAGAGCTAGTCTTTCCAGCAATCTTAAGAAAACAAGGAATGCAAAAATTGAAGAATAGCCTCATTTTCCTTCTACTAGTTAGTCCACAGGCATGAGAAATGTGAAGTCAATTTATCCCAGTAAAAATATCCTTCTTTTTATTATATTAAAATAGTTTCTGGCACACTGAATTAAATGAACGACCTTCTGTGAAACTGTTGTCATATTACCAAAGAGGCCAGTAGCTGGATATGCTACTGGATATACAAACATAAATAGTGTCACACAGATCCTCCAAAGTGCACTGGATCAAACGCTAGAGGGATTGGCAGCCATCACAGTTGTACCTCATGCTGATGTTTTAAAGAACAAAGACTCCAAGAAAAAGTATGTCCTGACCCATTGTATTATGCTAAACCAAATTATAAATAGACTTTGGAAGTTGAGTTCAGTGCGGTTGAAGTTGATTGGAACTGATGCCTTGTTTATGCATGTTTACCTTTTAGGGACCGTGGTAGTATACAGACAGAGAAAACAAAGCAGTTTGAAACATACAGGCCAAAAGACATGAATAGATGTTTTCGTATTTGGTACACAGCCATCAGTAGTTTCAAAACCATAAAAATATTAACATAGCATAATGCAGCATGGCATTTTTAGCAAACTAAGTTTGAATGAATGAAATAACACACCAGATCTGAAGAGCAGAGCAGTTAAGCAGAGTACCTGGAGCTCTCTGAGTGGCGAGTCTTCAGAAAAAAAGCACAGCAGCAAAAAAAATTTGCTTAGCACTTGTGGCAGTTCCCGAACATTACAAAGATGACAGGCACAAATTTTCAGAGGAAAAATGGCAATGGTTCATCCACCCAAGAACAGCAGATGGTTGTGCTTAAGTTTCCCAGGAACCTTAGAAACTGACCAGTTGAGCTCTGCTTTCCCCACAATATAATCTTCAATGTCTCTTGACTTATGAGATTAATTCCATACGCTATTCATGTTTTCTTGGGTTGATACAAGATTTGGCTTCAGTGATTCTGCCCACACCATGATAACTGTTAAATGTGGAAGCAGACTCTTGGAAAGACACTCAGGCAAGAACTTTGACCAAAGGACTGAAGGGTACCTAACACACTTCACTTGAGTAAAAGGTCACAGCAGAATTCAAGTCATACAGGACCAGATGGGAATGACATGGAAGGCATCTTTCAGATGCTAGAGAGTTATAAAGTATTGGGAAGGCAGAGTTAAGAGGCACAGGGAAGAAAACAATCTCTCCCTGGAAGTGTTGAATCATCCTAACACATTTTCTAGAGACTAGTAACACCTTGCAAAGATCCACAGGCCTGTTAAGTCATCCATCAGAAACAAAACAATGTTTAAAGGAAAGAACAATTTAATGGGATTTTATATGAAAGGGTAGAGGTTACAGAAATGAAGAACTTGGAACAGATGTCAGTAGCACTTCAGCAACAATTTCAGTTAAGGGAAAAACTGTTTTATACTTTAAAAGAATTGATGTAGAAGGAGCAACATGCCTGAAAAATCTGTATGCAAGCAGTAATGTACAAGATGGATCAGACAGAGAAAAGGATAAAACTTAGAATTTCTCTTGTACCTTCCTGGAGCATTTCTCATAAGGAAAGACTGAGAGACTGTTCAGCTTGGAGAAGAGTCGGAGGGAATTTCATCAATGTATATAAAGGAAGTAAAGCAGACAAGCCAGACTCTATTCTGTGGTGTTCAGTATATGACAAGCAGTCCTATCTGAACATCAGGAAGCACTAGTAGAAGATGCCTAGGGATTTTATGGAGTCTCCATCTTTGGAGATGTTCAAAATCCTGGACGCGGTATTACACAACCAGCTCTAGGCGGCTCTGCCTGAGCAGAAAAGGTACCTCCAGAGGTACCTTCAACCCCAGCTATTCTGTGGTATTCTCCATGTCAGACTCCCTGGCTGGTCAAAGGTAGTACTCCCAAAATAAAGGTGAAGTAACAATGCTTCACAAAGCAAGGAAGGCAGAGTCCCTGAAGTTGCCCCTGATTGTTCCTTTGGTCAATGTCTAAATCTGGGTACAACCTTCAAATAAGATTTGCTGCTGCAAACAGAGTTCTACAGAAAGGATTCAGCACAACATTTTCCCCATGGATTTGAACAGTTCATGGTCATGAATATTTCTCAAATTTCAGATGTTTCTCAGTTGAGATTAGTATGTTAAGGATACATTGGTTGGGAGTCATATCACATTGAGTGAATTCCTCTACACACACACAGAAGTATGGTTTATAGAAACAGAATACCATGTAAACTGTAATTGCTCTTTTTCCTCCTATTTTCCACTTATTTTTTACTCTGAAGATTCCATAATGAATTAACTTTCCTGAGTAAGTGTGGTTGACTTATATTTTGAAAATGTTTATTTATCCAAAGGACAGATGTATTGAGGAATATACTCACCCATTCCCTCAGACCAAACAAAGGGAAAAACAAACAAACAAACAAATAAAATAAAGAAATTTAATTCAATAATAACTGTAACTGAGGACCAAAGAGTAAAAGTTTTAAAACATTCCAAATGGTTATTTTCATTTCAATTATTTTTAACTAATCAGAATACTAATTACATACCAACACTACAAAAATATGTCTTTATCTTAAGAAAGTCTTATCTTTATTTATTATGTTCTTTCTGTCCCTCTCAGTTACAATTATAGCCACAATCAATATGATGGCTAAAATAGTTTGAAGGATGTATTCCCACGTTTGTCAGTAGCAGAAATACTGTCTACAAAGGAAATTTAAATCTATTTGGAAAAGGAAAAATACCTACATGAAATATCCTGAGTGTAGTTACATAGATTATCTCTCCATAGACCTGTCCAAATACTTTTTGTATTCTGTTGTATACTATTCCTTTTATTCTCTTAGTTATGGATGTCCCATCCCTGGAAGTGTTCAAGACAAGGCTGGATGGGGCTTTGAACAAATTGTCTAGTGGTGGTTATCCCCGTCCATGACCGTGGGTTTGGAATTAAGTGATCTTTAAGGTCCCTTCCCAAACCATTCTCATATGGTTTTATGATTACACATACCTGCTATGTGATTTGATCTGAATGTTCTTCTTCCCATAATCTATGCCCTCTCAGTTGGAGAAATAGGGTTACTGAAAATCCAGCAATGCCACGTCCTTCCTCATGTCCCACCTCATTACAGATACTGATATGCCCAGGATTCGTAACTGGGTTAATAACATTTCACTTGGTTAATTATGACTGTTTCTGACCATCATCTGTAACATTACAGGTGTAAGACTGAGAAATGGACAACATCAGGTCCTTAGCCAATGATAACATACAATTCAGGATTCCATTCTGTGCAAAACAGACAAGTTCGCCTTTCATTTATATCAGTATATACTTGCAACTCTACTCAAATCACTGCAACTCACCTTAGTTTAACTGAGAACATTATTCGTCCTAAGATACTTAATTCCCATCTATGATCAAAGCAGGGACATCAAACACCTATCTTTGAAGTGCATTGTCTGCAATACATTTAGCACTCTAAATGTAGCACTCTAAAATAAACACTGGCATAGGTATGGAAGAAAGAAAATATAAAATATACTCATTACTTAAAGTACCTAGGTGACTTGAATCAAACTCTCAAAACTATGACTAATTTTCCTCCAAAAAGAAAGGAGGAGAAATCCACAGTTTTGCAGAGGTATTTTTGGGAGGAGTTTAAGAATTGTTCACTAGAGCATAAATAAACGATACAATCTCTTTAAGTTCCTGATAAGACAACCATCAATAACCTTGAGGTAGCCACCAGGCAGTGAAAGGTGAGCAATACATTGCATTTATAACTTATCCTCTTCTGTCCTGTTTTACAGCCACAAAATATGTCACCTCAAGCTCTGAACAGGAACTATGGTTATCCAGCAATGTCAGAAATTAGGGTTATTTCTTTGTGCATCTAACTGTACAGACAAAAATATTGACTGGAATCATGTAATAGAAAGATACAGATAATTACAACACTGTAGACTGAAGAGCAATGTTTGCTCTGTCGTTGGACCCTGAGACAGATGAAGACTGGGAAAAAAAGGAATAAAAATATGTTATTCCACTTAAGTACGCTGTATTTCCTCTACTTCTCAATCTGTTCTATGTGGTGAAAGTTCAACATCTCTACAGATAGTCTTTCTTTACCTGGCAGGTGTGCTTGGATAGAAAGAGTTTGGTCCTCATTGTCTGCACTAATGGCTGCCCCATTTGCATTGATGGTTTGTTTTTTTCCTGGAATTGTCTGGAACTGAGTCATGTAACATATTTCAGAATTCAGTCACCTTAGTTTGATAGCTTTCTTGAAGGTCCACTGTTCTGCCACAAAGAGCAGGTTCAAGACTTCATGGCTACTGAGCAAAATGTTTACTAAAACTGCTCCAAATATAAGGGGTTTATTATTATGTTTTGAAAGTGCTCTTGGATACTTTTAGAATTTGCTTTTTACCAACTCCAATTTTTTGCCTAGATTACTCAATCAAAAGAACTATTCCAAGCTTAGATAAACTTTGGTGAGAATTAAAAAGGAAAACAGAAAGCAGTAGTAAAAGGGAAAAAAAATTATATATATATATATATATATATAAAAAACACAGTGCTTTTTTCTTTGTGCATATTTTATAAAACAGGATACAACCCAGTAAATTTTAAAGCTCCTTTTTATATTTCCTGATCATACAAATCTAATTCTCATATGCCTTGTGTCCATGCCAACATTCATCCAAACAGTCTTTGAAACATGCTTTGAAGGTCAAGAAACAAATAGTTTAGGACACAATGAATGAAGCATCCTAAAGAAAAGAAAAAAAAAGAGACTTCTATATTACATCCCATATATTTTGCAAAGAGAGGGATCAAGCTTTCGTTATAATGACAGGAATGTGGCTCAAGCTGACAGCATCAGAAGAGAGAAATATTTCTCATTGAGTGATTTATAAGTTAAAATCAACATCGCAGTTTTCACATGAAAACCAACAGGCAGCTAGAAAGTTCTCAGAACACTGGCAAATAAACTGATCTGAATAACTGATTTTTCAACACCATGGCTAAATGAAAAAGTTAAAATAGTTTGAGGTTAACCTGTTCCTTTAATTCTCAAAATTTTATTGCAGAAATAAAGCCTTTTTTCCTTAATTTCTTTGTCACTCTTTTGTGGTGAGCAAAATTTTTAATTAGCTTTCAAATTAAGCAATAGATTTTTCTGTCCTTTATCCTCTCATTAGAATTAAATATTGATATATTGATTTCGACACACTTGTTAAAGTGTCAAAATTAAATATGTCAACAGTCACAATTTTTTCTTCTTTTTTCCCTACCAAAAGTGTTTGCCGTATTCAGTTTACAACCAATTTTGGCTAAGCCCAAATTTCAAGTTTCCATTTATAATTTATTTGTTAAAAATCTTTTCCGTGTGCTTTTTCTAGTTACTTTCTGCTGCCCAAGACCTTCATTGGATATTCAGCAAGTTTCTGCATGTGTAAGTGCACTTTGCTTAGGTGTAAACACTGTTGAGAAGGAAATGTAGAAATGTAGCCTCTTTTTCAAATCCTTTGAAGTTCTCTAAACCCATGTGTTTGGTATCAGAGCCTATTAGTGAGTGTTACTGTTCCAATCTGCTTTTTGGTCATAGATAGCAACCATTCCATAGATGACAAGCATTCTCCCTTGCTATGGTATCCAGAATGGACACAAATACTAATCATAAGAGAAAAACGCCTAGATGAAGGAAACATGAATTAAAGAAGGTATGATTCCCCTTAACATCTTGTCTGATACCACCCTTCATTCTCTCAGTCATGTTTGGATTTGAAAGCTATACCTTCTGAGGCTATGCACATTCTGAACATGGGTGCTAGATGCTGTGTAACAGAAGAGGCATAAAAGCAGTATACAAGGGTGTAATAAAGTCAAATGCAGTGTCGGCACCCAAGCTACCCAGGATAGATATTGCCTCTGAAATGTTCCAAGCTTTGAAGTTATTTTTGAAAATGATCAACAGGTCAGGAAATATTTTCAAAATATAGCATAAAGTGGAAGAATGCATAGACCAGGAGGGGAAGAGTTGACAGACATCAAGGATCACAGCAATTTCTCTACCAAACAGGGAGGGCAAACATAGTTTTCAATTCTGTCTCAAAGGTTCTCAGCATTTATCTTTGCAGACAAATACTCAGCACAAAACAACATGAATGCTTGGAATCTAAGTATTTCTTAGAACACATAAATGTGAGAGAAAAATTAATTCATGAAGCAAAAGCAGGAAGAAGCAATATAACTGTAACTGGGCTTCACCTGCATAATGTGTGCTTTTTCCATCACTCTTGCTTTAATAAAGGTTACACTAAGCAAATATCATATTCCTAAAAAGATTCAGTCACATGCTGGCAGGAATTTCAATTTTCTATGTGTGTTCATTTTTTGAAAAGAGAGATACTGAAGTGATAAGAATACAACATTTAAAGGAAAAATCTCAGTCTAAGGACTTTTATAAATCTAAAAAAAAAATTAAATAGACATCAAGGAGACAATGGATGTAATAGTTCCACAAAGGAAACAGAAAGATGAGCAGACAATAAAGGAAAATCCTTCAATAAAAACAATGGCTGTACAAGAATTCGGAAGCAAACATAACAGAAACATGCTTTATGTAGTACAAACTTACATAAATAAACTTTGTAAGGGATGGCTGTTGAACCTGACCTATTTCTTTCAATGACAAAACTTTCACTGGGTTTTGTGGCATAGAATTAGGCCATAGGCTTGCAAATGATTTAGTGTTTATTCTAGTAATAGCAAAAAAGAAAGTGGTGTTTTCAATTTAAATTAGCTCAGGTTCTCCCAAATATTAACTAGCTGAATGTCTCATGCAGTCAAGCACGTGTTAATGGCAATGCTAGCAGTGCCAAGCACAGCTCAACCCAGGAACTAGAGTAGAACAAGCACCTGCTTGTATTACAAGTATAAGGGGATAGTAGTTGGAAGCATCATTGTTTTCCTAGCTGGCATATGTTTTCCCATGGAGTTCATTCCAAAAATGATTGAAGTAATTGGCACCATAGGGAAAAGAGAAGGGAGGCCAGATTAAGGCTACCCAAATCATCAGAAAAAAAATCATCGCGTTGGTAGAGGTAGCAGCAGTAAGGCCACTTACAAGCAAAGGGAATGGTTATCATTGCCAGGAAAACATTCAAGACAGGATGAAGTGCTTACTCCTTTGAAAAGGTCTTTCAGGACTGGTAGTCTTGGGGTTTGTCTTTTTGTAGTTCAACAGGACTGTTTCAGGGGCACTGGGACAGCATCAGAGGAAAAATACGTAGCAATGAATAGCAAGCGAGGAACATTAATGAGACCCCATATAACTACCTTAAACACAGCTCTTTCTTATTTGCAAAAGGGAAGAAAAGTAAATGTAGTGTTCGCTTGGAACGTGACATTGGAGATCTGACACATGACACTAGAGTAGGAGAGGGGAGTGAGTAGATGAAGTATTTCTAAGACTATAAGCTCTGAGGAGCAGGAATATGTGGATAAGAAGGTGGAAGATTCCACATTTGTCCAGGTGTCATTGGCACTAGAGTATTTTCAGTGTATGTCACCCAAAGTGAATTATGAAAGTTCAGTGAATTTATTTAGCTCTTATTAAGAATAAATGAGATACCCAGTTTTTTGAGAGGGGTTTAGTTTCTGAAAAGTGCACTCTCTTTCTGGAAGAGAGCAAGAGATTACTTTTAAGCTGATGAATAGTTAGATGCAAATCACACATGAATGAGCTGATTTTTTTGTCTATAAAACTAAGCAGTCTATCCACGAAAAACTAGAAAAACAAAGTACTAAACAATGAAGTCACCAATTGTGTGAACAAGTACACAGTTGCTGACTGAATGGTTTCATGTTGCTAAACATACATAAGGCTGAATTTCAAGTTCCATGAGAAAGGTGTTTCACACCAGAAAATTCACAAAAGATTGAAGATAAAACTCTGGGAACCAAAGGTAAAGCTGACAGAGAGAAGCCAGAAGAAAATGAAAAGGTGAAAATGAAAGACCTTCAGGGGTTTGAAAACAATTGCTAAGAAGATTAATGAAAAGTATTTTTCATGTTTGTTATCTGTACACCCATTAAGGTCTGTATTTCTGGTTTTCTGTGTATGGGTCTGATCTTAAACTCACTGAGGACATCCTGAAAAGTGCCATTCACTCCAATGAGACTTGGAAAATGGTCTTTTGGAAGCTAACAAGCACTGTCCATAATCCTCCAATAAGTATTTGTAACTGCCTTTCATACCTGGAAGATAGTGTAGTTTGCCAAGACTCAGAGGTCTATCCAGATTTCCACAACACCTGTCTTTCTTCTGACTACTGTTCTTTAAAAAGCTTCTTGTTTGGGATGATTTAGTCCTCTGTTTCTGCAGAGTTTGCTATAAACTTGCCATGAGGCTGTAAAAAATATTAATTTCAAAGAACAAAAAGTAAGAATAAACCGCCTCTGTATTCTGAAAAGTAAGCCCCATGTGCATACTTAGATATTTGTTGCAATAAATCGGGCACTTCCTTAGGTAGACGAGTACATGAGAGAGGAGAGGGATACAAATACCATGGACTGCACTTGGGTTTGTGAGAAGAAACCTAGTCAAACTGTACAAATGAGAGAGACTGGCAGGGACCTCCACAGGCAAATGGTTTACTGGTGTTTCTAAAAACAATAAAGAGTGATCCTAAATGTTTTGATTAAAAGTGCTTCTTGTATTATCTTTTGAGACAGCTCCCAGAGACAAGTAATTTTTGTTAACTTTTTTTCAGATTTCTAGTACACCAGGTTCTGAATAAAATCTTAATTATGGGACAAAAATAAAATAGAAAAAGTAGAAAAAGTAAGAAACACCCAAAAAATTTTACATTAAGATCTCATTATTTTTATTTCAGCTATCTACATTTTACATAGCTACTCATGGTACATATATCTGACATAAGCAGCACCAAAAAAGTCAAAGAATAAAAAGAAAAAACAAATGGAGAAATATTCAATTTATACTGATGCAGCTGTAAAATGTAGTCTAATCTTGAAAATTTTCTCCATTGTTTTCCTCCTTTATCTGATAAAGAGATGGGAAGAAAAGGAAAAATTTTTACAAAGTCTCAGGCTACATGGAATTATTTTAAATTCATGTACAAATGGAGACTTTCCCAATCAACCTTATTTCTCTTTTTTAATTTTTTACTGCTTATTTAAAAATGCATATCCTTAACCTTACTTTCATAATCATTTTATTTGTCATAATGGCTCATGTCTAATTTCCTAAAAAGGTTTGAGTAGTTCTCTGTGATTTTAAAATATGCATTTTCACCCACAGAGATTTATGCTTGAAAAACCTAAGTAAGCGATGGCCTTGGTAAGTAGAACACTGAATTGGGAACTTCACTTTTTCCTTTGAGCTCAGCTAAGAGTACCCAGAATAAACTAGAATTACTGACACAACTTGCCTGTCTTCACATTCAGTCCAGAACCAAATCCAATTAGTGAGAGCTAGTGATGCTTTCATGATATGGGAAGATGGATGTAATGTGAAAAATCAAAGGAAACGGATATGTAGAAATCATTTGTATTTCTTGGTGCAAGATATTTCACCAACTGGGGCAATCCAAACGCAGATGCTCAAGACAAATTCTACACACCATTCCTCAAGGCAGACTTTAATGAGTAATTGAAGTGAACACGGTTCTCTGAGACAATTAGGGTTTTTCAGTATTTCCAAAATGGAAGATGAAGAAAACAGCAGAAATCTATCATTTCTGTTCACACCCTTAAAACTCTTTGAGGCTCTCCTGCTCTCTCCACTCAAGAGGAAGAAATCTTTTATGGCTGTGTTGCTGTCAGTCATACCCCTGTTCATGTATAGGAAGCGCCATTCAAAGCTTTAAAGACAAAAAGGTGTGACACAACTCTGGGTCACTTAGACCCTGCCTGGAACGAACTCCAAATAAATGTGTCCGAAGAGGTGTGACTTGGAGAAATGTTTCCATACAACCTATTAGACTAGGATAATTTTCCTCTAAAAATCTATGAAGCTACAAAGGTATATTCAAGGAGGTAAAGAGTTTCTAGTAAATCCACAGAGATTCAGTATGGAATTGCATATACATATTTAGTAATCTCAAAAGGTGCACTCTTAAGAAGAAGGAAATACTTTTGTATCCCTGGGCTTATAACTCAATCTATTGCAGATATCCTTAGAAATCCAACCACAGGGTCTAGAAGATCGGGTCACTGTAGAGGAAATTCACCTTAGAAAGAAAAAGTTATTTTTGGAAAATCTAAAATATTTTTACTTAAATCTTTTATCATCTAGTTTTATAAAAGCAGGATGCAAGTAATTATGAGTGAAATAAGATTATTATATGAAAATCTTACTGTTAATGTTTCTCCTTTATAACAGGACAACGTTTTGGTCTCTGAGGCTTTCTTATTACTGTAGAACTGTCAAAAGAATTCCATACCTATTTAGGCATTGAACTGAAACAGTTCATTTCTCAAGAGCATGTGTTCAACAGATCCATTCTTCTCAGTGGGACATGCTGAGAGTTAAATACGTTAGAATATCTCTCTGGTTCATTTATGTGTTTAAAGGGAAATTAAATTTTTGGACAATCTGTCTTCTCCTATTGGTATCAAACTAGGTGTTGCTGAGTTACTGATTGCTTTTGACAATCTGTCTTTTAAACTTTAATAACAAAGACTATTCAATGTTATTGCACAAAAATAAGAAGTGTAAAGTTTCTAACATGATTTACACAAGAACTAGGTACTCAAATTATATTTGCATATTTAAAATACAGAAACAGCATCCTTATTATGACCTTATCAGACCTGAGATGTCTGATTCATTCTGATAAAATATATTCCTATCAAATATGGCAATAAAAGCAATCTTAGGGTTTTTTTCCCCTAAAATAAATATAGATCAGTCTTTGCTTTTACTGGATATTGAGTGACAATATGACTGAATAAATACAGAAGAATTGAATTCTCTAAGACAGAGTATGTATTTCAGAAGAATACAGTAATTTCTTTCCATCTCAGAAATATGGTTTACAGAGTTGGAAGTGTTTTTTCATCACCTTCATGAATTTCAAGGAAATTCTGAATTTCCAAAATGCTATATTATAAATGCTGGGAATCTTTCTCAAAAATCAGGAATCCATTCCAAAACAGTCAATTGCTAATAGCAATAACAAAAGACCCAAAAAGACCAAGCTCAGTTGTTCTCTACTTAGTTCAGGACAATCACTTGAAACCTTGTTTCCCAATTCCTAGAAGAGGTTTCTAATCAACTGTCTGCAGAAAGTATCAGTAAGTTACTTACTCTTTTCTCTCTTTCTTTTCTTGTCTCCCTTCCTCATCCATAAAGAACTTACAAATAAAAGTTTTACCAATTCGTCAGTCAAATCAAGTCTGTGGCTGTGATTCTGAGCTTATACTTAACAAGAGGGAGTGGTATTTGTAAAGCACACAGCTTTTTGTTAACTTTGAGTTCAGTGGTAGAAGGGGAGATGTTATTTTCAGTACTTTCTGCCTTTTGGCATATCTGAATGGAAAGAGATCTTATGTGCTCAAAGATCACAACACTATGCAGCATTTAGGGACACTACTGAGAGCCACTTGGAAAACTGAAAAAGTACAGAATATAGGTGTTTGTCTCTTTAGATGTTTATCTCAGAGACAGTACAACTTGTTCTTTCTACGTTTGATATCTACCCATATAAAAAGAATGCAATTTTTTTTAATTTCATACCATTTGCTTATCAGCAACTAAAGAACACGAGGCTATTAAACCGCTCTATTCTTGTACGGCTCCTCAAATATAACATCTTGATCTATAATGCTATCAATATTTTAAAATGCCATCAAAGGCACTTAAAAGTTTACTTTGTCAATAGTATGTGGATAAATGTTTTTTTTTGCTGGCTTAATGATTAAAAACTTTCTGTATTTGTATCCAGATTTTTAATACCATTAATTTTTTATGAATGATTGATTTTAAGGGACACTGTTTCAAATTGCTTCTTCTAGTACTGAATGAGGTTGCCCTCTTCTATCAGACATTCACAACTCAATAAGGTCTTAATAACCTCTCAACAGCAAAAAACATGAGCATCTGCAAGGAGCAGTAAACAAAAGAGTGAATGGCTTCTACTTCTGAGTTCTGGGAATATCTGTTACATTTGGATACAACACTCCCATGAATTAGTCTTGCTAGCCTCAATTTACTGATGATGTTGAAATCAGATTTAAAAATATTTAACATATTTTTCTCCTTTTTGTTACAATACGCACCTCAAAGATCATCTAAGGAAATTAAAAGATATGAGCTCTATTGTGTAAATATATGCCAGAGTTTCAAAGTTGTTTTGGGAAGAAAGGACCAAAAAGCTCCAAGTGAGATTTTAATGAGCAATAAGGTAAGTTGGAAACATAATTCCCACTGAAATTGTGCATTTAGTGAGCTGGACAACTACTCATTCAGACATCTAAAGTCCAAGCATACAGTACAAGTTATATCTTTAAGTCCTGTAAGATAACAGTGACTAATCAGGAAGTGTTGAGACACCATCCTTGAAGGTATTTAAAAGATGTGAGGATGCGGTTCTTAGGGACATAGTTTAGTGGTGGACTTGACAGTGCTGGGATGATGATTGGACGTAGATGATCTTAAAAGTTTTTTTCAACCTAAATGATCCTTCTGTATAAAGTACTCTAACCCACAGGTAATTAGCAGAAAACAACGCCTCTTTTCCTTGAATGGAAACCTCTTTGGTCCATTTCCTGTGTATTGAATGCACTGCTACCCACATGCATTAAGTGTGGTCAGACTGACAGCAATGTTCTAAATGACACTGAAAGTTAGGAAGAAACCAGGCACCATGCAGCCCAAGCTCTTCTGCAGAGACTTGTAATTAGGCCTCTGTGTACATCTCAGATCAAAGGGAGAGAATTATATGAATCCTGTCATCTCCAGCATGCTAAAGCCCATCAAGTACAATCTTTCTGAATTTATTTCTCAGTCTAAGCCATCTAACTTTCTCTTAAATCCTACTTTAAAAGCCTAAGTGGCATTAATACACTCAAGTATATACTTGCCCATGTTGCCCAGTTTCTAAAGCAGTTCATGTATGTAATAAAGGAAGTTAAAGAGCCATTAAATACAGAAAGTTAATTAGGAAATTTGTGTGATGGAAATAACAGTCTGCCAAAGTATGAAGAGAGAGACAGTGATGAAATCAGGTTCACTTCAGTCTTCAAACTTTGGCTCTTATAGCATCTTTTGTCACTTTTTTTTTCCAGCTTAAGTACTCTGTTTTCAAAATGGAAAGTTTAGGAAACATCCTAAACTTTATCATAGATATATTTGTCTCTTTTTATCTGATGCAAATTAATATTTATGAAATATTCAAGCTCGAGATTTTTCCTATATGATGACATTGTATGCAATTCCTCTACCTGTGTAAGCCATTACAAAAGATTGAAGTTGAGACAAGAAAAGACATTCACATGCTGATCAGTTTAAGAAGTCCCTTGATAACCATCTGGGATGAATTTGATTTTCTTTTCCTATTTAAAATTCTAAGAACAATAATAAAAATTATAAGAAGTGTAATACACTATGGATAACATAACAAATACTTAAAATTTCTGGTTATTTATGATAATATTGTCATTCCTTCCTGCAGAGAAAAGTCTCTTTATAGATATTCTAGCTAATAAAAGATTCAAAATTTCAAAGAGAACTGTATACAATTACTGAAGTTTAAAAATCAAATACCAATAAAGCTGTGGGTGTTTATTATGAAGCTTTCAAAGCCTTCAAATTCCACAAAGCATGGTCTTCTGAAAAACTGTTCAAAGGTGGCCCCCTCAAAATAATACAACTTAGAAAAATTTACATCATGCTTCCTTCTATGGAACTATGAAGTCAAAAGGACTTTTTCACTCATTTAACACCTCCCCCTCCCCCTTTTCAGAACATTTTTCTCTCAACTTTTCAGAACTTTCTAGAAATCAAATAGATGCAAGAAAACCCAAAGTTAACAGATGAAAAGGGAAGATAAAAAGTATTATTTATGTAGATACATCTAACTGTAGGGCTAGCTAAAGCTGACAGATGAGTTTATCTGTTGTGTGATGGAAGAAATATTGTCTTTCTGATTCTCTAAGTATTTCACTGGTCTCCTTTGATCAATAAAGATGTGAACAATTTTGACACTTATGAATGGTTGAGGACACATCATAAAATTCATATAGGTGTAGCTTAATAATGCTTTTTTTTTTTGTTTTTGAGGTGGGGAATATCTGTAAGTTTAAAAGATTGTTCCCAACTGCAAAAGAAAAATGAAATTTGGATAAAATCTATAGTTTTAAATTACCTTTTATGGGGCTTTTAGCCTGATGAAGAATTCACTCAGATTTCAGAAATTTTTTCTGTACTTCACTAAGTTCAAAAACACCCTACTGGGAAAGGCATAATGCATGCTATACTTAGTATAGATTTCTGTGCACACTGATGCTAGGTGCAGATGGATACCTTCAAATAGAATGGACTATGACAGACTCCTCCTTGCTCTTCCCTAGCTTTTCAGATAATTTGCAAGAAATAATTATCTCACAAAGCTCTTCTCCTATTTGAATTTTGTCAAAATTATCCAAATAATTAAAAACTTATTCTAAGGGCACTAACACCTAAAGGTTAGCCTACAAGAGCATAAGTACTTCCATAACTACTTACATAAGTACATAAGTCTCTTATGAAAATAACCTAAACAAATAAGCAAATATATCCTTCATAGTATAGATGAAAAAAGGTGTTGGTCAGTTTACAAACCACACTGTGAATTATGTATGAGTTAATAAACTGGAAAGACAATGCAGTCTGAGCTCTGTATTGGTATTAAAGGGCTCTCTCTTTAATTCTGCCAACATCAATGGTCTTCTGGCCATTTCCTCCAGAAAATCTAATCTACTGACAGCTAATGGAAAGTCTTCTTTCCCCAAAGTGATAGGGACTAGTGTATTTAGGGAAGCTCTATTTCCCATGCCGCATGTAGTATGAGATTAGCAGACAGCTCCAATGCCTTTGTGGCAGCACACATTCTTTTCTGTAAGAGGTTTGCTTTTCTCTAACTGTATCATATTATTTCCTTTGTATCCCCCAGTAGTGACAGCTAAAAGCTGAAATTCTAGTGATAATGTTGTTGGAAATAGTATTGAGCAATAATCAAAGGTTATTTTTACAATACCTGGAGATCCAAAATAGCCAAAGTGAAGGAATTTTTTTTTTTTTTTTGCTTTGCAGTTATCAAATAATTACTTTATGGAAGCTAATTTAAAGTGATCTCATATTTTTATGTATCTGTTAGGTAACAAGACTGGTGTCAACCCTGAAACAGGCAGGGAGGCTCTGCTGTACTGAAGTGTTGCAGTGGAGGACAGATTCAAAGAGCAAATGTGAAATTAATGAAACAGAGCTGAGATTTATATAAATGTATGTGTTAACTTTTAGAATGATTAATGATTACAAACAGAACAATTAATATTTGTGCTTTGAGTGAGTTCCAGAATTCTCTTTTCTCTAAACAATTATTTAAAAAGCACAACATCAACTAACTTAGAGCATTATAGCTCACAGCATTATGACACTCACAGACTGTACTTGTATTGCTGGTTTTATAAGAATTTTATGCCATTAACTTTTCCCCTTTGCCGAAGTGCTCAGGATTTTGGTACTAAAGGTTTTGATCCTGCTGTAATATGTGTGCATACAGCTGCTAAACTTGGCCTTCAAAATCTGCTTAAGGCTTCTGGGTTTTCTTTAGTGAAGAGTAATTTATAGAATCATAGAATGGTTTAGGATGAAAAAGACCTCAAAAACCATCAAGTCCAACCATTAACCCACCACTGCCAAGTCTACCATTAAACCATGTCTCTAAGTGCCATATCTACACATCTTTTAAATGCCTCCAGGGATGGTGAGCTATTCCCTAGACAGCCTGTTCCAATGCTTGACAACTCTTACGGTTAAAGGAATTTTTCCTAATTCACAACCTAAGACTCCTCTAGCAAAACTTGAAGCTATTTCCACTTGTTCTATTCCTTGCTACTTGGGAGAACAGACTGACTCCCACCTGGCTATACCCTCTTTTCAGCTCCCTCAGTACCTCTGGGTGGGTCCAAGCCAACCCCATGGATTTAGAGATCATATGTCACAGAATATCTACAACTTCCTTGTGAGAGGAAGAAGAGGGATGGGCACTGATCTCTTCTCTGTGGTGACCAGTGACAGGACCCAAGGGAATGGCATGAAGTTGTGTCAAGGGAGATTTAAGTTGGATATTAGAAAAAGGTTCTTCACCCAGGGGGTTTCTTCACCCAGGCTCTGCAAGGAAGTGGTCACAGCACCAAGCCTGACAGAGTTCAAGAGGTGTTTGGACACATGAAGTGATTCTTGGGGATGGTTTCTGTGCAGGGATAAGAGTTGGACTCGATGATCCTTGTGGGTCCCTTCCAACTCAGCATATTCTGTGATTCTGTGAATATTCTCGGTGGCCCATACAGGGATCAAACCCACGACCCTGGCATTATTAGCACCATACTCTAACCAACTGACCTATGTTGTGTGGGTCTAAGTGGTGTAGCAAGTCACTGACTATTCCCTTCTGGATTGTGGGAGCTTCATTCTACTCCCCATCCCTGTCTTCCAGCTCAGGGAGCTGGTACCCAGAGAACAACTTGTCTTACTGAGGTAAGGAAGGCATTAAGTACCTCAGCCTTTTTTTTTTTCATTCATTGTCATAATGTTTTCCCTCACATACAATAAAATGTGAAGAGTCTCCTTAGCCCTCCTTTTGTTGCTGATATATTTATAGGAACATTTTTGCTGTCTTTTATATCAGTAGTCAGATTAAGTTCTAGCTGGGCTTTGGCCCTTCTAATTTTCTCCCTGTGTAACCTCAAGATATCCTTGTAGTTCTTCTGAGTTTCCTGCCCCTTCTTCCAAAGTCCTTAAAGTCTCCTTTTTCTTTTCTTGAATTCCAGCCAAAACTCTCTGTTCAGCAAGGCCAGTCTTCCTTCCTGACAGCTCATTTTTAGTATGTGGGGATCACCTGCTGCTGCATCTTTAAGATTTCCTTCTTGAAGAATGTCCAGTCTTCCTGAAACACTTTGCCCCTCTGGACTGTCCCCCAAGGGACAATGCCAACCAGTCTCTGAAACAGGCCTGTTCCAGGGAAAGCAGGGTCAAATTCCAGTAATCGGTCTCTCTCTCCCACTCTCCTCGATAACCCTCAACCTCCTGCAGCTGTCTCTAAGCAGGTGTGTCCGTCCTTGTGGATGCAGAGCTTACAGAGGTTGTGGCTTGCCGGGTGGGTACCACTGCTGCCTGGTTCAGCTGGCAGGGCTTCAGTGCCCTTTCTGCACTCCCTTCTGGGCCATTTCATGTCCTGTTTGTGCTGCAAAACCTGCCACCCCCACACCCTGTTTATCAGCCCTGTTGGTGACATTCCCGGTCGCTAGTGCTCCCAAGGGGCTTTTATGCTTATGGGGTCTCAGCCACCATCATTGCTGGTCCAGGTCCTGTCAGCCACTGCCCTGTGAGCTGCAGGCTCCTGGAAGATCCCTCAGCTCTCCTGAGGTTCTCCCAGTGTGGGAAACGGCCCAGTGCAGCCTGTTAGAGCACTCTGCTGTTGATCATGCCAGCAGCAGAGCTGCTGTCCTCTGAAACTGATTATTATATCTTTTCGTGCTCAAATATTTCAATTATGTAAGTTTTAGTCTTGTTCTAGATATCATTCACCCACCTGGGAAATAGATATTTTTGTAACACTATCCTTTCTTTCTTTTCCTGTAGGGGTTCAGATAAAATCTTCCTAGAAATAGCTTCTGACATCACTAAAATTTAAAAAAAGAAAAAAATCACCTCATATGTATAATTGATAACTTTAAACATAGGTAAATAATAGTCAGTGTTTCAGACCTCATTACTTATACAGAGCTAATTAAAACAAAACTAAGGCTGATTAATACGATCATAACTTGTCGCAACAGAACTAGGTTTGTAGAGAAACCAATGACACTGGCTGATAGCTTTAAGTTATAAGGAACTTTTGATCAAAGTTATTTTATAAAATTGCCTTACCTCAGAGCTATCTAGCAATATTCCCTATGGTAAAGATCAGGAGGATCCCATGAAGTGTCTTGTTTCTCCAGTGTTGTTTCAAGTCTGTTGACAAGGAGTCAATTACAGGTGTCAGAGCCACAATTCTACTCAGCATTTTAAGAGATGCTTTTCCCAAAAGCTACTTTTAGGCATCTGGTTCATCATGTTCCTAAACTCTTTACAGAATAAGAATACATAATCAGTACTTGCTCTTAAGCTTTAAGAAATTAATTTGGTTACATTCGTCCTTGCTGCCTCTTGGGTTTGTGGGAGGTCAGCCTCTGTTTCCTGAGCCCTACTTGCTTAAATCTAGATTAAGTTTACAGAAAAAAATTGGCAAAGTTCAGGTTACAAATCTATAAACCTCATGATCTGCTAAACTGTAACTACACCTAGGCAACTGGAGAAAGGTCTTACATGCAACAGATTGTCCTCTTCATGTGCTCATTTCCATAGGCCACAGGGAATTCTGCCTGCCATCTCCAAACAGGAAGCATTCGTAATAAGAAATCTGTTAGGGATCTTGCAGGTGAATATGCTCTGATGGGACTTGTTTTTCAGACACCCCTTTTCAAAAAATGAAGTCACATTAAATAGAACATGCCTCTGCAGCTCCATCAGCAAAACCATACTTCTGATGCTACACTGAGAAATACTGTCTATAATCTTGCTGCCAATAATATTTTAAAATGTGATGGAGGAGCTATGACAGTCTCTGTTTTGCAGATAAGAATAGATGAGTGGGAACTTGCTCCTCTATTATTCTTCTTATCTGATCCAAGAATTATGCTGGCATATTTGAAAAGATAGAGAATATTTTTCTGAACAGCAGCTAATTAATTTTTCCAATCGGCAAACATTTTTTCCTGTTATTCTCTGTGTAGTTTTTTAAATATTTTTTTTTGTTTGCAAACTTACTTTTTGCTTGTTTACTTTTAATGTTCTGATCTTTAAGAGAGAGGTTTCCCAGCATTCTCACTAGAGGAAAGATAGTCATTATAACTTTTTCATTGCTGCAAGTTTGCACAAAACAGCTCTGCTCTAGGAATAACCAGGGTGTGTGTTCAGCTCAGCTGACAGCATAAGGGCTGCACCAGCTTTATAGGTGAGTCAGGCAGAGAGGTGCTAGTCTAATTAATCCTGTAAAAGCAAATGTGTAAGCTGCACAATTAGCCACTAGGTGATTATGCTGCAAAAGGTAAATGTCATGGGAACTTTACTAGCACAAAGTTAGCTGCCAAAGGACTGTATGCTCTGTTAGATTTAACAGCAGCAAGATCGTGTAAATTAATGTGACTATCAGAATAAAGCATCTAAAGAAGTGCATGAGTCCCACTTATAACCCTGAACCAAAGCCCCATTACTTGATGTTTGATTATGTGTTTTGAGCTACCCAGTAAAAGTTTTCACTCTTGGGTCCTCTTCCTTTCAGATCTGAAAGAGCCAAAAACCAAATGCAGACAGAGCTAATACCATGGAGGTGTTGAGTAGAAGAGAGAGGGAGGAAGGGGAGGAAGGGGAGGAAGGGGAGGAAGGGAAGGGAGGGAGGAAGGGAGGAAGGAAGAGAGGGAGGGAGGGAGGGAGTGTTTTCATCTCTCCTTTAGCGCTAAGATCATCTGTGTTTGTCCATTCTGGAAAAGGAGAGTGATGCTACCAGAGATATATGCTTTTCTCAGGACAGATTTTGCTGGAAATAACTAAGGGATCACCTTTTTTTGCATTAGGATCCCCCATCATTCTGCAGCTCATGTTTTCAAAGAAAACAGTAGTTTATCAATGAACAGAGTCACAATGATACTGGGATGAGCTCCTCCACCTCAGGAAAGCGTGGCTGGTCACATACTGAGAGGTTCATTCAAATGTTTTTTAACTTTCTCTAACTCAAATCTACTCAGTCAAAGAACATCTATGTTTGAAGTTTCATACTATTTCAACAGTGTAAAATATTTATTTCTCCATTTATTATAAAGCTTTTAGCTCTCAGAAAATTCTGAATTAAATCCATTTGATTCATTGTGTGCCTGTGTGTGTGAGAGATTGAGAAAGAGCTCAAATAAGTTTAACTTGGGGTTTTGTTTTTAATGCACGCAGAAGAAGAAAAAAAGTGTCTTCACACCATATGTTGCAAGTAGTACTGAAGAAACAGATTCTGAGGAAAAAAAAAAAATCTTAAATGTCCATGAAGTTTTATCATTCCCATTTCCTGAAAAAATGAAAGACCAATTTCAACTTGTTACCCAAATGGTCATTTCCATGTTTGTCCATGATGGGCCAGAATTTTTGCCTACATTCCTGAGGCTGTGGTTGTACAGCTTAAGAGGAACAGTGCCTAGTTCAGGCACTGGGACTTTATTGCCTGTGACAATTAATTACTAGAAAGGTACCTAGTTCCTGCACCACCTGCTTGGCCCCACAGCAGCACTTACAAACCACTCCTCAGAGCTGGCTGGAGATAGGGAGCACTCCCAGGGCAGCAGCCCTACATGCAACTATCATGTTTGGAAATGGTGAGAATTTAAAAGTATGGAAGAAACCCGAAAACACTTTTTGGCCTGACTAGGCATCACTGCTTTCATACATATAGGGGCAGGGATTCCACATGTCCATTGTGGCAATTCCTTACTTCCTTTTTGCCTCTTAGTAATTTGTTTAATGTTAAACACTAAAAAGGTGTCACCATTAATCATTGAAAGAGAGAGAAGATAAACCCCAACAAGAGCATTACTAGACAGGAAGGAAAATGTAGGAAAATGTATGATATACAGTCTTGAGCCATGTAAGAAGGGTAAAGAGGTTGACTGTGCATCCAGGGCTATGGTACTTATTATGGAAGGGGTTCTTTGGAGCCTTTATTTACATACTGCTGGGGGAAATATGTTAAAGAAAATAGTATCCACTCTTTTCCTGCATCTCAAAAGTCTACAGGTTTTAAGTCATATTTTCCTCATAGATTCCCTGCTGAATTATATAGCTACAATTCCACCTTTAAGAATAAATTAATGTCTAAATCCTAAATTAAAAGAATGCTTCTAAAGTTACAAAAAATGATCTCGAATGGCAGTGGACCATCATGTTTAGGCAAAAGAGCAGAGTTTCAACTAAATGATTAATTTCACCAGAATGTATTTGAGTATAAATTGAGTGGCTGAGACTGTGGTTACAGTCACTTTAATTTAACACAGTACTTTTCTGCGGCTTTAAAGTGAGCAGTTCTGGCTCCCACAAATGTTAAGTTCTGCAATCACCACGGAAGCCAAGTCAGGGAATATAACTGCATGAAACCCAACTTTATCGAAAACAACAAAACAAAAAAATCCATATCCAGTTTTATAGCCAAACATTTACCAGCTCTCACTCCTATGGCACCAAAAAAAGATATGGAAATAAGCACAGACAGTGGAGCAAGGTGCGTCCACACTTTTGACAACAACCTAAATTTATGTTCATTTTAAATGACTGCATAATCATGTCTTTATATAAAGCAGTCATCAAGATTCCCTCTGCAATCAAGGGTAAAGAGAAGGAAGTTCCAGAGGGTGATTCATACCCTTTATTTTAGGAGAGAATGAATCACCCTCTGGAGTTGCCTGTCTTTCTCCACTGATTATGGATGGTCAAAACCTGATTTAGACTTCTTACTTTTTGATATCTACAGTGTGTGTACCCTAGCCTTGGTAGCCATGAAATTGGACATCAAGGGACATTTAAAAGATGGATTAAAAAAAAAAATACTTATGAGGGTCTTATTTACTGTTTGACACTGATATTTACAGAAGTGAATGTTTAAAACAAAAAGAGTTTGGTTTTTGGGTTTTTTGTTTTGTTTTGGGTTTTGGGTATTTTGTGGGGTTTTTTTAGTTTGTTTTTTTTGTATGATACAAAAATATTCATTTAGGACTTAACTGGGGAAAAAAAACCCAGTGCAAAATGTTTCTCCCAAGACATGGTGTATTTTAGCTTATTGTGTAAATTGTATACTGAAGAACAAAAAAAATTTGCTGAGTTCTATACCTAAGGATAGGGAATGCATTGGAAAGAAAGAGCAATATGTTTTACAGCAAATGAGAAAACATTTTCTAAAGCAGAAAAAATGAGTTAAATTTCAGAATAAATAGGACGGAGGTTGTATGGCTAGCATAATTTGCCCAGGATTTTATGTATTGTTATGTCAGAAAACGCTAATCACTATTATCAATCATAAGGTCAATCACAGACCTCATTAAAAAATGACAAGCGTGGGATTCACAATTCCTTTAGGCAAGGTGGAGAAGAAATGAAAAATGTTTTGCTTGGGAGCAGCTGAGGCAGTACAGGCTGTGGTGGTGCATCCCCCCACCCCCCTGCCACAGGCGACACTATGATCTGAGAAATACTAGTACCTCCTTAGAGTCTTAACTCATGCCGGGTTGTACAGGCAAGGATGGTGGTAAACACAAAGGCTAGAAAACCATCTGATTAGATATAACTAGTTATTTTCTTTTTTTTTTTTTTTTTCTTTCTCAGCTAGGTGCTGATCTCAGGTCTCTACAGATTTTATATCTTATATACCTGCTTTTGTCTTTTGCTTGGAAGGGCAGGACAGCAGTCAGCTTACTGCATTGGACCTGGTCACTACTGGGACTCGTAAGCTACTCATAAGCTTGTAAATAAAACTGATTGGGCACTGCTTTTTGTCACAGGTGATATCCATGCAGTAAGCTCTCTAATCAGCATCCAAAATACCATCTAGGAAAAGTGTTTGTTCCCTACCATTCCATAACTAGGCACAAGGTATAATCTGCCTAAAATGCAATTTGGCCTAAGCCAGAACTATGCCAGAGACTGTGCTAACACTGCAACATCATGTACAACAGCTCATGCCCATGCCCTGAGCTCTCAGAATACCAGCAAGTCAGCAACTCATTTACTAATAAAAGCTTAAGAATCATGTACTTTCCAGGATGAACATCTTCTGTTGACTGTCCCATTTCTGTTCACTGTGCCTCTGACCATATCTTTCCTGAATTGTCATCTCTGCAAATTGCAGCATGGAAAGCAATTATTCATTTCTGAATAGCTCCCCTTAGCTTGTAGTTGGCCACCACAGGCCATTGTTAATTCTTAGTACATGAGATTTCCACATGTCTGAGTGTCAGATCTGTCAGAGACAGAAAAGCAATCAGAAAACCAAGAGGCATTTAGAAGGGGAGAAAAGCAACCTTGTGATATTCAGAGACAGTGAACACTTGGGAGCAAGCACAGGCAGAAGGTAGAGGTGACTGTACTACAGGCAAAGAAGCATGTTGCACTTTGCCCCCAAAGTTTGCAGAGAAAGAGCATTAATATGTATTCCTGAATGGAAATGACCCCAACAAAATATGTGACTAGTATCACCCTTTTTCCCTGTTAATGGGAACAAGCCAAGAAGGGCCCAAGCATTTCCCAGTTTTTGGTGTAACTCCATGTACGTAAGTGTTTGAGAGCAGTTTTGACCAACAACTAGTCACAGACTTTTGAACTATGTTTGTATATTTTTGTCATTCTCTGTTCAAGACTGAAATATGTTAGGGCCTTTCTTGTTAGTATGGTATAAAACTCCTACAGTTGTTATATCTGCTCCATTGAAACTGGAGCCCTAGTTGAGAATAGTGAGGCTGTAAATGTTCATGCAGAAAGGGTTCAAAATACCAAAACTATGAGCAAATAGGTGCAATGTTTCTGAAATGGCTTGATTTGTCCATATAATACAAACAAAGACATAAAGCAGCTTGAAGCATAGTTTTTCCTGTATTAGAAGCAAAACAACAAAAAAACCCAAACCAACAAACCTCTGCCCACCCACCAAAAAAGGAAACAAACACACACCAAAACAAAATCATACACTATTTTTCCATATTTAAATAGCATTTGAAGGATATTTAAAGATAAAACTGTTTCAGGCACCAATACAAAAGTATTGCAGTTTAATAGAAAGTTGCTAACTATGAAAATTATAAAGTACTTCAGAGAAAAAACAGTTCATTTAATAAATTTCTCAGAGAAGTACTGCACTGTATACTTGACCATCAGTAAAAGAAGTTCTTAATAATTATGAGTTTGTACTTTCCCAATAGAGTTTCTTTTCTTCACCTAGACTTAAATAATACATTAAACTCCATAATATGTGAGTTTTGTTCAAATAATTGAAATTTTTCTTATGGAGCAGATAGTGGTAACTAATAGTCAGCACTATCTTTCTTGCAGGCAAGCTGAAAATGACAAACTAGTGTCATCTTTCTTAATTACTGGCTTACTAGTGTAGGGTTTAATGCTAAATGACATTTATGGATTAATGCTGTGTAATCTGAATATGCTGATGGAAATGACTTCAGAAAACAGACAGGCTGAAAGCAAAGTTTAGGGAAAGTGATATTGCCCAGGGACTACCTTGGGCTTTTGAAACATGCTCCACAAAGCACTAAAATGTAGTTTCTAAAGAGACTGTAGGTTTCAGTTTACTTGCATCACTCCAGAATTTTATCCAGTATGTGATGTTAACTGGGATAAACCCAGCTAAGACACTTCAAAGAACACTCCACAGTTATCTTTTCAAGTAGGCTCACCAATCCAACTGTATTCTATGATCCATTATGGCAGTACAAGTCACACAATTATCCTCCAGACAACATGTCACGCAGGTTACATCATGCAGCTGAGTACACAGCATAAGAGATAAGGGTTCAGAGAAAAGTTTCAAGTCTCTGGTCCACCTAAAAGAAACTCTGCAGTCATAAAGTAGAGGTTTAAAAAAGTTCCTTGAATGCATACTTTTAAAGATGCATTGTGCAAAAGGAGAACTTCCTTTTCAGAATGCATCTCATGTGGCACCCCATTGTATTAATCTTTGCATTGCCTTCCAGGACCAACTGTGACAAGTCTCAAAATGTATCTGTGTCATGAAAGATGTCATTTTATTTCCATTAAGTTGAATTAATCCACCTGTTCTTTCCTGCTGAGATTTATAGCAGGTAGTATATGGGGAAAACTCCAGCTACTTTAGACCTGCAGAGTGAAATAGAATGGATTTTGCTGTTACAGAGAGACTGCAAAACAGAAAGTATCCTGAAATATATTATAGTTTAAAAGAGATGGATTCATTCCTGGAATGTAAAATCTATTTTAGATTTCCTATATTCAGTATGTTGGATGTCTATCCTACATAACATTAGCTTGCTGAACTTAGCTTGGACGGGGATTTACATATTAAGCAATATTAAGTCTGAAGAGCAAAAAAGGAGTTTTAAGCCCTGTGTTTCCACCTTACTTCTTGATAACAGTAGCACTGCAGATGAGGATGGCATTAAAAACTGCAACAGGGGTTGCACAGTAAATGGGAACCTTCTAACCTTGGAATTTTATTTGTGAAAAAAAAAAATTAAAAAAGAATATGTAAAAACAGGAAAAACAACTTAGCCAGAAAAATGTACTTCTATTCTGAACATTTTTCAAAGTAAAAGTTCTTACTCTGTTTCTCCCAGATGAATGTTAGAAGTAAATGCATCATAAATCCCTGACAGATTATTCTACATGATCTTAGATGTGGTTCAAATTAATTTATTATTAATATAAATATTATATTTTCCCCACTACTCTATTTAGAACACCTGTATCTATTTTCTGTCTTTTAAGTGTACATGATGGCTGTCATCTGCAGGTCAATTTCAAAAATATTGGTAAATTGTAGATGTATTCTGTTATTCTACAAAATTTTGAGATTCATTGGATCATTTTACACTCTCACTGTGTCCAGAGCAGAATTCACTGATACTTAAGAAGCACACAAGTTCCAAACTACCTCCCCTCTCCCAGTGCTACAATTTCTTTCCAGGGTGGTCTGCTGACTGAAGAGGGCAAGTGTCAAGTTCTTGTTAAATTTTGTCTTCACTATCTTCCTAACGTGTTTTGATTAAGACAAGAGTGCAATTGTGCAAGTGTTCCTCACTGGTTTGATGTCATTTAGCAGAACACAAATGTAACTCCACTGAATGACAGCACAATTCCATTACTGTAAAAGTTACTTGAGACATGCTGTTGTGGACTGGGAGAGTGCTAGGGTGGGACAATACATATGTTTTTAATTCTTCATTAGGAAAATCCTTTACACATATTATGAAATATATATCCTGGAATAAATGAGCTCTGTATGCACTGCCTTTGCTGTTCAAAGTGTAAAATACACACTGTTGAATTGATGAGCTCCATCACATCATTTAAAGGAAAGGCCGAAAACTGATCTTTCTTGAAGTGCAAAAGTGAAAAGGCAGACATGCTGATTCCATGCTTGGATGAAATATGGAAAAATAGTTACAGAATTAGGGAACTCAGTATTAAATTAGGCATTACCTTGGAAATTTTAATACTAGGATTCAATTTCCTGTTAAGCAGGTGACATTAGATTGCCTGGGTGAACATTCACAAGTCATTTAGTCATACAAATTCCACAGCCTTTCAGCAAGTTTATGATAAGAGTATTCTTACCCTATGAGAATACATACATTAAAGGCTTTCAGATATTGGCTATTCAATAATAAACGATATGAATTGGAGAAATATGAGCAATGCACGCACACACTTGGCACAGCAGAATGTACTTCTGTGTGGATTTTCCTCCTTTCAGTTCTAAAATGGGCCTGATTTAGAGCTCAATAGGATTTAGAGCATATTTGATTCCTTATGTTTCTTTTAATCTAAAAATTGTATTTTTTCTTCCTGAGGATTCTGATATGTGAAAGTTTATTTGGGATCAAAACCAGAAACCAACACATTTCACTGAAATAAGTTTTTGACAGAATGTATTTATTGTTCTCATTGAAATAATGTATTTTAAACATCATTGAATTTAAGCATTCCGTTCCCACTCTTTATTCTGCAGTTATTTGTTCTATTGGAACATCCCATCTGTTTTGCTACATTTAATTTTGAAGTCAATTTGTTTTACTAGTCAAGCTACTTCATTCACATTTTTCACTTGTTATATGGATAGCAAACGGAAGGGAAAAGGGATCTATTGCATTTCCTGCATATGTCCTTTTTACCCCTTTTTGTGTTTCCCTAAAATAGCAGCTTACTTGACAGGACAGTCTAGTACAGAAAATGTTTAGTGACCTTGGGTTTTTATCTCTAGCCTCTCAGAGCATCAAAATATTGTCTGTATTATGTTTTTACATTGTCTATCACCATAATAAATGATGTCTGCACAACATTCTTACAGGACACTTAAGTGGTATCACAATTTTGCAGACTGGGACGGGTGACAGTGTGGAGAGCAAGAAAAGTAGAAATTCTAATAAGACATGCAAACTACCTCAGAAATTCAGCTCTAATTGTTCTACCACTCCTATTTGTGTTTTGTTTTGTTTGTTTGTTTGTTTTTCTTGGGGGGAAGAGCAAGTGACTTGCCAGAAGTGTGACAGACAATCAGTGCCATGATTAAAAACAATCTGCAAGTCCTCTTAGTCAATGCCTCCTCCATATCTTTTCTTTTTGATGCCTACTTTTCACATCAACAGCTCGTTTTATAGTTCTATTTGTTGCTTTTGGAAGCCCCAACTAAATTACCAGTGCTGGATGCTTGCTTTTATTTTATTCATTTGTAATATGCACTTATGGCATAGCACTGAAATTAGGGAAAGCCATTTTACTCCAATCCTACTTGTCATAATTAAATCTGTACTACTAAAATGGCGTGAAGAAAAATGACATGGCCCAGGTCACATCATATCCATAATGCTAAAATCTCTGCATCCAAAATGGACAGCCCCATTCACAATTACTATGAGAAACAAGTTTCAGGCCTTATGCTGTAAAGAGTGTGTCATTTGATCATAGAACAAACATACAACAGAAGAGATTGAAGCAGTAGGACCTACACCAGCACACAGCTCCTGGGGTGACAAAGACACTCTTGAGAGATACTTGAATTCAGGATGCTGTTCCAAACTCAGAAGACCAGAGATCTGACTGCAAGTCTTTGACTTACCAGCTGAATATCCTCATTTTGGTCTACTTGCCATAGTGAGATATCTTCTTATATGTAAGTCGTCAGGTCTTTATTGTACAAGAATAAATGTGACAGATATACACCTTAGGGGGAAAAAAACAAAAAGAAATTACCCCAAGAACAAGGGAAATAAAAAAAACCTCTTGCTTTTCTAAGGGACAGGAATTTGTTGGACTAAGAGACATGACTATGGTCTGCATTTGAGTTTCTAGGATGTTGTTCATAATATGTGGATTTCCTCCATGTAACTTGTAAATAAAACACACATTTTCTTTTATTTATAAATAGAGTTTGTGTATTGTTACTTTAAAAGCAAGGAAGTTATTCATGGTTGTGAAATCCAATGCTCAAATATATTAAAACTAAATGAAATAGAAAAGAGACAGGAAAATACAAATGAAATAAGAGCTTTTAGCTGTTTAAAAATATTTTCTTGACCTTAATGCTATGTAAATATTGAGGTTCTTTCTTTGAAAGATAAAAAATGTCATAATTTGGAATTTTTTATTTAAACTACTTTGACTTGGAAATTTTTTTTAATAGGGATGTTTGTGACAAATATGCGTAAACTTTAGCATATTCTTTTGGGGAAAAAAACCCCCAAAAACAAAGAGAAAACCCCTTAGTATCCTAACATGAGTGATATTAATATCAAAATTGAATGAATATCAAAACAGTAAAACTTACTGGTCTCTCCTATGCTTTATATAGCTGCACACAAAAATGAAGAAATCCTCAATCGCGACAAACATATGCTATGCTGATGAGGTAGATCATCACCATTTTACAGACAAGAAATTTGATTCTAATTTAATGCTGCACTTGACCAAAGAGTAAGCATGAATAACAGCATTTTCTGGGATACTTGTACTATATCCACAGTAGGGGCAAGGCCAGGGTCAACCATGATTTTGTCTGGACTGCCTAACAAAAGTTTCTTTCAATGGACACCAGCAGCATGTGGAAGAGATGTATGAGATAGATGAGGCTTCATGAGCGGGATGTAAATACCTAAATCTTTCCTCAGTTTTCACCCGGAACATAATTAGTGCACACACACAGGCACTAATCCTGGGAAATGCTGCTGCTCCCACTGCCTTAAGCGGAGAGACTTGTGCAAGGTCACGAAGTAAGACAAGAAGAACTTGCTTCATGACTGCATCTCTAGATCATGGTCCTTGCCTTGGTGTGAAGGGTCTTCATATTCTTTACATATTAACCACTTATGAAGAGCTAAATAGACTGCAGTCATTAAGAAGGATGAGCTTTCTCTGATTCTCACTCTGTGGAGACAAGCATGTTGATAAAATCATACTCTTGCAAGCAATATATCTTTAATAAAGACAATTTTTTCAAAAAAGTAGAAGAAACAAATTAATTTAGAACATTGAATAATAATTTGATTTAAGATTTATCTTCAGCCATGGAAGTCAGAGCTGTTATAATAGTGTTAAAATCAAGAATCTGTGTCAAAGATTCAGTCTGGATAAACAAATCACCAGAAGAGACATCTAAAAACCCAATATGAAAACTGAGGAATCTGACCACTGCTTTAGCCTCTGACCTGTTGTTGTGATTTAACCTCAATGGGCAAGCTGCTCACTCATCCCCCTGCCCCCAGCGAAATCAGGGAAAGAATTGGAAGGGTAAAAGTGAGAAAACAGGGGTTGAAAAGACAGTTTAATGGGTAAAGCAAAAGCCACACAATCAAGCAAAGCAAAACAAGATACTCATTACTGTTACCCATGGGCAGGCAGGTATTCAGCGATTTCCAGGAAAGCTGGGCTCCATCACATTGGGAAAACAAATCCAATCACTGCAAAGGTCTCTTGTTTCCTTCTTCTTCCCCAAAGTTTATATGTTGAGCATGAGGCCATATGGTATGCAATATCCATTGGGTCAGCTGGGCTCTGCTGTCCTGGCTGTGTTCCCTCCCAGCTACTTGTGCAGCCCCAACCTCATTGCTCATGGGGTTATGTGAGGAGCCAAAGAGGTCTTGGGTCTGTGTTAGAGTTGCTCAACAGTAATGAAACCATTCCTGTGTTACCAGCACTGTTTTCATCACAAATCCAAAACACAGCCCCATGTGAAGAAAATTAATTCTAACCCAGGCCAAAATCAGCACACCTATCCAGACTAGGAATTACTGGTCTCAGAGGGAAGTTGGAGACTGATACATATTTTTTATGACATTCCTGTTCTGAGTCAGTGTACAATGAATACACTATTATTCCAGGATAAGAGTAATATTACCATCATCTTAGGAACCAGCGTAACACTAACAAAATATTCTTTACTTTATTTGAGCTCCATATACATTGAGGCCTCAGAACTTTTTCACAGTCATTGAAGTCATGAGACCTGGAGGATAAAAGATGAGAGAAAACTGTTAGTATATGCATGTAGCTGTCAGTGTGCATGACGTAGATAGAAATTAAGTATTTCTCTTTTTATCATATAAAGACAATAACCTGCTATTAAAATTAAGGCTAAAATATGCTTTAAAATAATCTATAATCTATTTATTTCCATATATTATTAATCTTATGGGCTCAGCTCATTTGCTAACTCGTGGTTATATAAAACACTTTACTTAGGATATCTGGATACAGGATATCTAGCTGGAGAAGGCAGATACAATTCAAGACTTTGACTTTGGGAAGACCTTTCTAGCTGGACTTGCATTTGAGTAAACAAACATGACAGCTTAAGGTATCTCAAATGAAATTAGATACCCTACATGTGGATGAGTGCATCAAGCCTCCGCTGTCCCATAACTGAATCTCTCACTGTTCTTCACTGTCTGCATTAACTGGAGACCTGATCTCATTCCAGGCAACACAGGCTGTCCCACTTGACCTCAGTAGAATATCAATAGGTCTTAATAACTCTTATAACATCTGTGTCATATCTGAAAGTCCCATTTGTTTGTTTATATAACCTACAATATCTTAATTGACAGTACTGTACTTCAAAAACTGCATCCCCTCTCTGGGGCTTGGTTGGCTGAACAGATCTCCGAGAATCATTTGGCATATTGACTATAGTCCCACAGCCTAACACAGCTTTTGACACTCATCACATACTTAAACACTCACATATATGTACCTAAATCTAGCTATTATATATTTAACATGAATTCCAGCATAACAGCTACACCAGGTTGTTTCCAAAACCCCAAAATGAAGCATGAATTCCACATCCATATTGCAAGCGGTAAGAACATTTTAGAGGAATGTGAGATGGATGTGATATCCCATAAACTTCCATAACATCCCCAGTAATCTTCATTCCTCTAGTATATGATTTTTTTCTCTCTCTGATATTTAACAGATAGTCCTTGTATAGTCTTCATCTGCCTCCCTCCAAATAAATGCATATTAAACTATTTTCATCATTGTTTTCCAGTATTTATTAGCACAAGCTGTGAAGAAGGGAAAATGAAGATCAATACTTTACATATGTGTCTTTCAGTGCCTGCCTGCATGTCTTTCAGTCCAAAAACATGAGCCTGGTCAGCCCTCATTCACCTGGTCCACCTGAATGCCACAAGAACAGGATATTTATTGCTTCCTAAAGAATCCACTGTTAAGGCTTACTAGCATGTTCTGTGGATACCTCTTCCTGCAATTTGTAAAAGGACCCACATTACCTGCTGCTTTGAAGTGAGCCAACAGAAATGGCAACAGAAGAGGATACTACTCAAAAATACTGAGACTGCTACATTCCAGGGAGGAGCTGAAAAGGCCAGAGTGAATTTGAGAGCAGGAAATTTTCTTGCACAGGGAATCAAGTCAAAAGATGGTGCATTTGTCACTATGTGACATACACTTTATACTGGGAAGATTAAAAAACCCATTATCTTTTCTCCAGTATAATTTTTTTCCTATAATATATTCAACCTATGATCAAAAATAGATCTTAGAGCAAGCATGCCCCAAGCAGTACCTTTGACATTAATTTCCTCCAGCATTCCAGAAGTCACACAAGATACTATAAAAAGCATCTGTCTCCTGGCTCATTCTTAAATACCTCACCAAAAAAGAAAAGGTGAAGTCTAAGAAGGTTTTTTGGCATTTCATAGAGGCCCCCAAGGTAGTTCTCTAAGACCATAAATTACTCTGAAAAATGCAGAGACCAAAAAGAAACACCCTTCCAATCTGATTTCTAAATCAAATTAGTGGACTGTCTGAACAGGAATTTAGGCAGTTCTAGACAGAATTGTCCTCAGAAATCATCAAAGGATTTCCCTTTCTGAACCCTGGACCTTTTGCAGAGCCTAATTTGGACATGACCCAACTCATTTTTTTTTTTTTCCTCAGACAAATAACGTGTATTGAACACAGCAAATAAATCATCTACAGATCCTTTGAACTCCAGCTTTTCAGGGTAGAAAAGAAGATGCTCCCAGACTCTTTGCAGATCAAGAGCACTTCTGAAGATTATACTATTTCTTTTGCCTTGGAAGCATTTGTTTGGAAGAATGGCTGTTAACAGACTACAGCTTCTCTCTTCAGACTTACTGCAACTTCTGTGTATGGTGAATATAAGGCTTCTTTGGACCTGGGATTTGAAACATTGAAATGGACTCTAGAAAAATAACTTTTCTGTCATTTTTAAAGGGAATAGTCTCTGAGAAAAGAAAGAGAGGTCAAATCATGACCAGCTGCCTGCAGAATTAATTCCCAGCCATGAAGCCTTTTCCTCTGTCTTTTTTAGCTCTCTTTCAGTTCACAGATGGGTGTCCCCCCTGTGCTTGTCTAAAAAGTTTATGAAAGCAGCTTGAGCTTAGTAACATGAGCAGGGCAAAAGAAGAAAGAAAATATATTTGCTATGAACTTTCTACATGGTTCTGAGAGCTGTGCTCTGATGAGGTTCCCAAGTCAGTGGCTGATCAGTAAGACAATACCTGCACAAACTGCACTACAGGAATGAGAAGAAAAGAGCAGGCAGTTGAAGGAAGACAACAGCAAGGGCATCAGATTTATGCAGTTTGGGAATATTTTGAATCCCAACACACACCCTTTCTGTTTGAGGCTTCTATAACTATATATTCTTGCACAGTAGTTGCCAGTAGTCTTTACAGTTGTTGAGAAAAGTGGTAGTGGCCAGAACAAACTTTATGATTGCTGAGATAAAAATATAAGAAGGATATAATTGTGATGAAACAGGTAAAAAAACCTGTGGGTAGATGCGAATAGTAGCTATAAAAGACAATTGGACATACAAGTGTGTTGAGGATGCCAGGTTGTCTCAAGGGTAACCTTGAGGCTCACATGCAGGTAGTTATTTGGGTTAATAGCCCCAGACTTGACTTTTAACAGTACTGTTAGAGAACAGTATCCATGATGAAGGAAAGGGATTAAAATATCTGAAAGGAAATGAGACAGAGTGAAGGATGATGAAGAAAAGGGGTAAAGTCATTTTAATCATGACAGTCTACACAAATGATTCTGTATTTGCCATCATGGAGAGGACTCAGATTCTGAAACTGAGAGCCTGGCCTGTGATTTTTCTGTGGCACAGGAAGAATTCCTCTCAGCAATCATTTTTTGGGGTAGTCCCCCAAAAAACTGCCAGAACATGGCACCTTGCATGGGCCAGACTGCATGGTCTTAAGGATCAGTACAAAGACAGAGCACACAGGCTTTCTTTTCTGCCATATGGAATAAAATAAATGTAGAGTAATGAGGTCAGATAAAGAATTATCAAGACAGTTTGAGGATGAGGATGTGCACTGGACACCTGAGAACAGAATTTTCTTATAACTTTTCAGTATACCATTCTCATTACACCTTTCCATATTCATTATTTTGAGTACAGTGTCTGGAAATTTGGCCCCGTAAGTATTGCTGGCACTCAGCCATATGACAACATAGGCTTAGGCTTAACTGATAGTACTTCAGCATAATTCAGAGGAAGATAATCTTTCTGAAGTGGTGGAACTTCTTGGATGTTTTAGAGATTCATAGAGTTTCTTGGGTGACACCATCCAACAACAGTGGGATATACGGATCCAGGCACTCTTTTTGGCAAACTTCACCTCTGTGTGGGTCATCCAAAGCCCTTTGAGTGGAGCAGCCCAGTGTAGTGATAAAACATGTTTCATCTGAAGTCCTTTAGCAGGACCCAGTCTCCAAGTTTCAGGTCATGGCACAGCACAGCATTTGAATCTTGAATCTATATGTGAATCTTGAACCTCTGAAGGCACTGCAGAATGAAATCCACCTTTTTCATGAGTGGCCAGCCACATACTGTATCAAGACTGAGGCCCTTCACAGTGTAACAGAATCTAGGTCTCATTTTAAACACTGAAAGAAAAGAGTGAGGGATTCGCAGTACCCTTGAGAAGATCTGGTCCAGGTGTACTGTTGTCCTAGTAAATAAAGGTAAACAGAAAATGTGAATTGAGGCATATCAGGATAGAGAAGAAGACAGAACATAGGTCAATAACAGCAAAATTAAGGAAGCAGGGATGGAGGTTGAAACAGTCAAGGGTTAGGAACAACTGGGTGGCTCATGATAACAAAAGTCTTGATTTTTCAAAGAACTTGGAAAAATCTCCAAATTTTAGTCATCAAATTTCCCCTTTTTCTTTTCTGGTGAACTGTATGTTTGTGTAACAGGGTGACTGGGATGGTATTAAGATACCTTGCCCCTTTAAGAAGCAGATGACAGGACAGATGCCACCCTCAGCTTCTCAAGTGGGTATTAGGGAACTGTTGGGAATTCATGATTAATTTTGCATTTATTTTTTACTGGTTAGCTGCTAAGAGACTTTTCAAGTTATTAGAATGGAAAGCCCGCTGTTTCTAAGGAACCTGGGAGAGGAGCTTCAAGTCAATGGAGTTAAGACTGTAATGCTTCAACAGTTAGCAGTGTGATTAAATTTCTTTTCTGATGATACAGGATGTCCAAATATACACCATCTGGGAACTGACAAATTGTGGCTCCTATTTTGCACAACAGATCCATTCCCAGCAGGTTCACTGGACTGATGAAGGAATGCTCCTTGCTCAGTGGGAGAGGAGCATGCGAGTGAGTTGGTTCAGATACAACATGAGGGATAATGAGTCAACCAACCCCTGCAGCATTACCTTATCAGTTGGTTTCAAACATGGGCTTTCCGGAGATTGGAGAAAGAAGCTCCACTTTCAATAAGAACTTCAAGAAGGGTATTGTTGGCATGCAGAGTCACAGTAGAATCAATTTGAAAGACATTATAATACTCTAAATCTAAATCTACTTGCAACTCTGCACTTGAATGGTATAAGGTACAGTGCCTGGCACCACCAGTGTAATTACAGGCATATCTTCCTCAGGTAGATTTTGAACTAGAACTGCTGGCTGGGCTGCAGCTGGAAGAAATGCGCTGGGGGATCTCCAAGTGTCCAAGAGATCATCAGGATGACCAGGACATGGAGCTAGGACTGTTGCAGAAACACTGGGTGCAAAACCTGGGCACAGAAATTTAGGTGCTGCAGCTGAAGTTTTCATCTGATTTCACCTTTTCAATTTGTTCTTCCATTGCTATATTATTATCCTGTAACCTATAATGGACTTCTGCCAATGATTGTTCATCTCCTTTGTCCCACAAAAACCAAGCATCAATTTGCCTTGGTTTATTGTCTTCTAGGCAATTGCAAAGGTTAAGTGAACTCATTCAGGTCATCTGGAAATTGCAGTTCTAGTTTGGCACAGCTGCAGTCATTCCACTGGTGGGCCAGGTTGGAACATGTGTGGTCATACACCATTGTGACACATGGAACCTAACAGGACTTTCAGAACTGGACAGGGTGAACCTTGATGTGCTTTGCAGATTTGTTTTCAGTGAGGGAATGCAAAGCAAAGGACTATTCATGACAAAGAGACAGGAGAAATTCAGGCATCCTTAAGAAGACAGAGCTTCAGCTTTATCTTCTCAAAGCAAAATGTTTTCAGAGCCTAGGCTCATTCTGCTATTTTTCCAGTAAGTCTGGGCCCACAGAGGACCCTTCACAACCCACAGAAATTGCTCTGTGATCAGAGATTTCATCAGTCTCAAATGTCTTCAGAACACAAAACTTACCAGTATTCAGTTCAGCAAAGATCAAACATTCATTAATTTTAACCCAATCTTTACATTATAATCAGAAACTAAAGCAACATGTGGTTTATTTACTGCTGATGTGATGGCCAGGCAGGAGATATGAAAGAGGAGAAGGTCCACTACCTATGCAAGTGAGATTTTAAAAGGAGAATCCCAGCTTCTTGCTGTGGCATTGTGTTGGGTGTCCACTCTGGCTCCAGTCTGGTCACAAGTATGCAGTAATCTCACTTCTGACACTAAATTGTTGGGGAAATTTTGTCACACACCTTGAAGTGAGTTAAGCACACATTTCTGCTTTAGTACAAAGAGATATAAAATACAACACATTGGGCAGAGTTCCACCACCTTATGCTGTTTGGTGAACAGGCTGCAGAGATGCAGCATGAGATGATTCTTTATGCACAATTGTACCAGCCTTGTTATTACATCATCACATCATCACTGCAGCATTTCCCACCTTATCTGCAAAAGGACTTTTCGTCCCTTGTATGGAACTGCTGTTCTAGCATTCCAGCTTCTTCAGTCACCTGGCTCTTGCCTGCAAAACCAGTAACTCTACAGTCCCAAGTTATTATTGCTGAGCAATTACCATCTGAATTTCCCCTCCACAGGAGTACCTGGAAGCTCCAGTCACAGAACAGTCTTTCTGTGCTAAAGTCCTGATGAACACAGAAGAGACAGTCAGGCTGTACTGAAATGCTTGCGGCATGAAATGCCTGTGTATTATTAACAGGAGCAAAGATACTCCTCTGAGTCTGTTTAAACTATGAAAACATAGAAGCATTTAGCATCTCTAGCTAATAGAATGTGGATAACAGAACAAAGAAAATAACAATACTCTATTTAGCATGTACTTGTCATCAGAACAAAGACTTCCAGGTGCTAAGGTGTATATTTCAATTACAGTAGTAAGTGTACTTGCACACAACATTGTATTTTCCCTACTGTTGTCAGGTCTGCAAGCACTCAGATCTACAAAAGTAGATAAAGGAAAGCAAAATAAAAAATAATTTGGTTTTGTTATTAATTAATTTCTTCCAGTCTTGTGATTTTTGCTCTGTTTATCTTTTGACTAAATTTTAATTCATTAGGTTGTTCTTCTGCAAATATCCAGAAATAAAAATCTAAAACATTAAGCAAGATATTTGGAGAAGAAAGATTTCCATGCATGATTAATCAATATACTATAGGGGTAGCCTATTATTTGGTGATCTACCATTCACTATTAAGTGATAGTGCTAAGTTATGACTATCCATTGGCAAGGACTGAATTGTATTTGCAAATAATTTCCACTGGGAAAGACAGTCAGGAACTTTTAAGTATCCAGAAATTGCTGAAGAATGATAGAGTATAAACTGATCAGATTCTTCTTCAATGGGAATTGCTAACCAGTTCATAGCAAAATCATTTGCTCATCCCTCTAAGAATTTGTAAAAGAAGAAATTAGTTTAAGCTTGTTGCAACACTAAGATCAGACTGCACCTGCAATCTAACTTAGTTTGTCTCTCTTCAGTAGAAGGAATTTGTAACCTTTGGGTTTTATTTTTTTTTTTCTCTTTTTCATGGTTTATTCAGTGATGGGAGTTAGCTTTGACAACCACGTGGATCAAGGAAACACACACAGTTCATCAACTAAAGATATATTACAGCAAGAAGAGCTGTCAGTTAAAGCTTTTTAACGATTTAACTCCCAAAGGAGTTATCTTTCAGTTTAGATATGGAGGCAGTTTGAGGAGCATGCCAGCTCACTGGCACCAGTGACTCTAGGAAGGGAAAAACAGAAACCAGTGCAAATGCAGTTTTAGTAGCAGCAATAAATACTGACTAGCCTATCAGTCAAGGACCTGATGACATATGCCTATTAAAGAATATTATTCATTGGTTTTCAGAAGTCACCCAAGCACTGTATAACTGCTGGTTGAAATTTTCTTAAGCACAGAGCAGTTTTTCTCTCTGTTATTGATCATTCTATATGCTGTGGTGACTTCTTACCTGAAACTGTGATGATCAGACTCATAACTTGGTAATTTAGTGCTTGCTTAGGTTCCCTCGTGCTACAGAGCAGTCTATTACGAATTGCAGAATACAGTGTTACTATGTTTTAGCACGTGTACCCCTGTGCTGCCTTTCATTAGCTTCACCAGCACTCTCTGCAGCCTGAGAGGATACAAGAGAATCCAAAAAGCAGATTTGGAGTTACTTCCAGGCCATAACAATGTGCTAAGAGCTCAATTACTCAATGTTTCTCTGACCATGCATAGGATCTTGCAGCAGAGGTCTGCTGAAGCTCCTCCCTTGTGGAATTTACAATAGAGCTCTCAGTTTTTATTAACTTTAGGGAGAAGGACGCTGAGAGAGTAGCACATGTTGAAGCATCTGTATGAATGTGGAGTAGACAAATCAAAGAGAGAAATAGGTTCAGAAAGAGATTTCATCTTCTTTTTACAAATACAAGGTGAGAAACTGAGAGGTTCAATGCCTAACACCATGGAGGAAACAGATATTAGAAGGCTGCTGTGTTGGATGGGGTGGGAACAGATAGATGATAGTACAGGAGTGATCAAAAAGACAAATCTTCATGTCTTCTCATCAGGAATGAGGGTCATATACCATTACCTTCTTTCAAATGATCCAAATACAACACATATGCCTACTTCTTATTCAGAACTTTTAATTTATACCTAAATTAGCATTTATGGATGTCCCTGTTTTCAAGAAGATGCTGATAACTTTATCAAAAACTGTAACAGTTTTACTGATTATTACCTGTATTAGATAGCTAGAGGAAGGAGACTTGACCTTCTGACTAAGCAGATACTAAGTTTTCACTAGACAACACATACGCTACTCTGCCTTAAGTTTCAAGAACACTATGCCATCAAATAGATTTTTTTGCACTTTTCATGACAGGAAAAGAGAATTTAAAAAAAAGCTTCCTGCTAGTGCGCTGAAGCTTTAGGATCTCTTGTGATTTTGCTGAGTTCTAGACAACATCTACATAAGTGAGCTGGTTTCCTTCAGACAAGTTACATCAATCAGCAGTTTCCTTGTTACATTAGAGACCCTTGGAATTATACACAAGTTACATGCCTTTATCCTCCATTCATAAAATTCCTTCCAAGAGTACCTTATAAGAATATGTAATTTAGCTGCACACTTTGTATAGGACAATTTACAAGGAAAAAAATGCCCTTGTAGGTACTGACATTTATATCTTGAAGTTGTCCAACAAGTAGCAAGGCAGACTCACTGACCAAAGGAAATAATGTTCAAAACACACCTTTTAATAGGATCTGAACTGCCATGAAGGTGAGAAATGCAGCTGAAACACAAAGGAAAGCAGTGTGGGGTGATGTAATCCTCAAATCTGAGTAGTGTATATTATTCTCCTACCTAGATGCCCTTTCAAAAAGCTGGATGGACAAGAAGTTAACAATGGAGCCTCTCTGCAGCATGTCTTAGCCTTTTCTTGCTCTCTTCCTTTCAGCTCATTGGCTTTGTACAATGGGGCACTTATCGTTGTACAAAGGAGGTCTGATTTCTTTCAGCTGCCCTCCAGCATGCCAGATAAAGGACTAGACTTTCCCCAAGCTGCCATATACCTGTAAATGTTAGAAGGTAACTCCTCCGGTAGGAGCTCCTTTGTCCAGGCCTCTCCAAGCACCTTCTTCTAATCCTTCAGGGTCATTTACAACTCAGTTGCTGGAGCTGGCCATAAACACTGTAAACCCTTATTTATAAATGTAGTATACAGAAGTCAGCTTGCTAGATTATAGAAGAAACAGTCATGCTAATCGAAACAAATAATTTTATTATTAATCTACTACCTCTGTGTGGTCATTCTGGAGGTTATTTTCAAAGTTAAAAAATACTACAAGAAACTGCTTTTTTTTCCTTTGTCTTTCCCTGTAATCCAAGTAAAACTGTAGAAATATAGTAACATAGCAGATGCAGACTTTTATGACAGCAATTATTTGTTGAATTTTTAATTGTATCTGATCTGTCTAGACGCAGTGCATTTATGGTGAGATTCATTTCTTATACCTTTACATCCTCACTAACGCATATAAAGTCCAGTACTGAGAAAGAATTTAGCTTAGTCTGTGATGTATCTTTTGCACAGCTGCGTAAGGGGCAGCCAGAACTGCTATATGCCCAAAGCAGGTGCAGGACAGTATGTTCAGAATAATGACCCAGTACTTCTTGCACTTGCTAGCAAAGAGACAATTGGAGCTGTACCATTTAGAGGATAGTGCTTTATCTTTGAGCATATGGAGAAAACAAAAAATGATTTAGTCTCAAGCAGGGACTAATAGAGGCTAGATCTGTGCCTGGAAAGAGAGGTCACAAGCTCTTGACCACGTGCAGATGCTAAGAAAGTCACATTGCTATCTAGGACTGGATGTTGATATGATATCGATTAAAGACAGGTTTTTCTCCAGCTGCTACTGCAGTGGAGACACTCAGCAATAGTAATGACACACTCTCCCAATATACCTACTTTACTATTTAGGTTCCACCAGCTGAAGATGTAAAATCATTGAAAAGATACAAACCCTCATAAAAGAGGGCTTAGTCAGAGTACTGACAAACATTAGAACATTTTGTAGTAGTAATCTCTCACCTTTCAATACTTATAAGGTTTTAAAGAAATATGAAATGTCCTAACAAAATAAGGCACTCATTTTGAGAACTCAATAACCTTTGTTTTCTAAGTATGTTGCCAACTTTACTTCATTTAATGAAACAAACATGTGACACGACATCTTAGGCTTCCAGGTGCGTTTACTTGCCATGTTTGTGCACAGTGATTCAAACAGGAATACCTATATGCACATAATTTGTGTGTTACTCACAGACTGCTTCTGTGTTATTTCTCTTGTAATTGCAGTCTTTCCCTAAATGGCACAGAGAAAAAGATTTAGGCCACATTTTCCAAGCATTACATGCAACAATGCACTAGCCTATAATGAAAAAATGGCCTATAAAGACTTGCAGTTCATTAAAGGAATTCTGTTACTTCACAGTCGTCCCATCCATCACTCTAAGCTTTGTCCTTTTCTTTGTGACTTTGTGAAAATCATGTGATACTGATATGAACCAGGGCTTCATGCAGGTGCAATGAGGAGGTCGCAGTGTTACAGTTCCATCTCTGCCAGTGAGTGTGGAACACACACAGCATCAGGGTAAGAGAGAAGGGAAGGTAGCAGAAAGTGTCACCTCCTAGGCTTCCTTAGGTTGAAAGGTGGCAAAAAGATGGCTAGTGAAATAAGGCTTGTCAGCTTTATACATTTAACTTCTCAAAAAATAGCTTATCTATCTTTTAAAACTCCACAGCTTCTACAGTGCATATTTTTGCTGAATCTCTGTCCTTTTGACTCTCTGGGAGATGATAGACTAGTGATGCTCATTACACCTCCTGCCTCTCAGGGAAAATCTGTCACCCTGTGTGATTGCTGAGGTTTATACACACTGCTCCAGACCTGAACCTCTGTAAAACCAGAAGGACTGGAAGAGAAAACTTGAGGCTTCTTCACTTTGATTACACAAGGCATTGCATGAACACCCACTAAGGTTATTTACAAGTACTCACAGAAATAGCTTAGAGTTCATTCTCAACCCCAGGGCTTACCACTGGTTTTAGAAACTGCTGCTAAAAAACCTATGCAGTCATAGTGAATTCTTCCCAGTATCTAAAATCAGTTGGTTTTTCATTCACCCTACCACTGTACCAGAATTGCACTAACAGAAACAGAGAGATTGTACCCCACAAAAAGTCTCTTTTGCCTCATTATAAAGCTGCAGGAGACAGGTATAGCTTCCCTACCTGAGATTTCCTGCTGGTCTTTGATCCAGCTGTCCCTGCAACAAGGGCTAGTGAAGGTAGAGACATTACTATTGTAACACAGGCCTAGAGACTTTTGAGTCTGGAACACAGGAGATGGAGAAATACTCTGTTTTCTCCACTTTCCTAGATATCTAGAGAATGAAAATTTACACGTCAAGTTTGTTACTAAACTTCACAGCATAACACAATGCAAAAATGAATGGCTGGGCACAAAGAAGCAGAAGAGCTCATTGGTTCAGTGTTATACTTGAACTATTGTACTGAAAGAGCACATTAATGCACAGATACCAGATTAATCCCACTGGGAACACAGTGTCTGCTTTGGGTGCTTTATTCTTTAAAAAAATCAAGGGATTTTGACACAAGGAAGAAAAAAAGAATAGACAAGAAATGTGACTAAATTACTTAGTGTAATTTAAAATTTATATTTTAAAAATTAAAAATACAAATTGTCCAAAGAACACATAACAAAGATAAGCTTTACTACTAAAGTTGCAAGTTTGGAAAAATTAAGAAATTCCAGTGTTATCTTAAGCTATCTTCTTCTATTATTAATTAATATTTCACAAATTGTGGTTTTAATACAATGTTTTTCAATCCTCTGAAACAAATGCTGAATAATGACAGTTATTCAGTCTTCTATTTTGTCTTATTTTTTTTGTTTTGCAACCCACACTCTATTTGCTATTCATGATTCAAGCACTTTCCATAAGACAAGCCTATTTTCCTCTTGGTTTTTTCAAGTGCACTTAACCATTATAGTTTGTGAAAGTGAATTATTCTGGGAATTATGTTCTAATGTCTGCCATGTGAGTTTTGAGGCTATCAATATTTTACCAACTGAGAAGAAAAACAGTAAAACCTTTAACTAATATTGAGTATTCAATCTCAGAAAATCATGGTTTAGTGAGGTTTAGGGCGAATTTTGTTTTAAATTAATTTTTCTGACTTAGTGAGATATTCTGTTTCTCAGAATCAGGGACTTGCCTTAGAAGAATTAATTTGCCTTAATTGAGGTCCAGCTTCTTGCTTCTCCTCTTACCATTTGTCTAATTCACAAATTACCAAATTAATTTTAATATTTCATCTTCTGAAGAAGGGATCCTATAGAAAACAATCATCTTTCCTTGAATGACCTTAACTCATATCAGAGCAAATCTATTCAGCGTGATATAATATGCAGGGGCCATGCAGAAGAAATCACTAATAATCAAGGCAAGAGTGCTTTGTCAATTAAAAATGAGATCTTCTCAGGCACTCTCAATCCTGACATTTCCTAAAATCTGAGTAGTTGACTTTGCAACCAAAGTTCTTTTAAGATTTCTATGTGTGGCATGTCTTATGTGTGATCCTATATCAACTCTTCATCTGCACTGTTAGAATTACTAAAACTACTTCAGAGACAGTTTTTCAAACTCGGGGAATTACAACAGACTTCTTATACCATCAGTAGAAAATAAGGAGATATTTACAATTCTCAGACAAGAGGAACAGTGAAAATTGACTATTGAAACTTTCATACAATGACAGCAGAATATTGCCTTGTCAGCAAGAGTTTCCTTTCAATTTTCTTAGGGCATAAGCCATTTTGTTTCACTGTGCCTCTGATACTCCTCATGTCATTTGTTCATTTTGGCTTCCTGTTCCCATTCTCCTTATCTAAACATATTAAATCTCCTTTCCTTCATAAAGGATTTATTGTCTTATTTCCACCTGATGTTTTTTCTATTTATTTTATATTTTATTTTATTTACATACTTATCACTCCTTGTCTCTGATTCCTAGTCCAGTCTTTCCACTTCAGCTTTTCAACCTATTTCTATCTCAGCTTCACATCCCCAAATCAGGATCCACTTCTTTATTCTTTTGGACATTCCTTCACCTCAGTTGCCAGTCCCAGCTTCCTTTCTTACTGCTTCAATCTAAAATACCTATCCCTATCTACCCTCTTCAAGTTCTGTTCATGTCCCTTTGAATTTTAATCAGGCAGGATCCTCCTAAAGCCAACAACCTAAAGGTTAACTACTGTATAAGGGAAAGCGTGTCCTTGTTCTTACTTACATGGATTGTTTCTGCTCCTGCCTGCAGCAGCCCACAGCTACAACTGCACTGAAAAACCTACTAAAATGTCAAGAACAGAACATGTTCAAGTTAATGAATCTATGAGATATAATATTGCAAAACTGATAAAATTGCACTGATCAATGGCGAACTGTCTTTTTGTGGGGTATGTATATGACCAAATTTCTAGAAGACAAAAGGTTAATGCCTGACAAAACCTTCTCTTCACTCTTACATAACTTCTAGCCAGGTCCTTTCTCTAACTCATGGTGGAGCTGTAGTTTTCCAAAGAAAAGCATTAGTTAACCCCTAGTTAGGAATTGATATATGTGAAGAATGAGGCCTGATGCTTTTCTGAGACAGAGCTGTGGACTTCCTTACAGAGAAGAAAGTCCAATATGTACTCAGTTTTAACAAGACAAATTAAACTGAAATCTATTGATTTAAAGTTGACAATCAAACATTTCTTCAAACATGAAGGATATAGATGAATAGTCTACAATCTTAAAATCTTGGGAAATATTTCAACTTATTTCCAATTTAACAAGACTTCAGTTAGGTGATTCACTTTGAGTTTTAGTATATTGGCAGCAGGGGAAGGGTTTGGGTATGTTTTGATTGGGTTTTGGGTTTTATTTGATGGCTTTATTTGTTTGTTTGTTTGTTTGTTTGTTTGTTTTTGGTGGTTTTTTTTGTTTTTGGTTTTGGTTTTGGGTTTTTTTTGTCCAGTCTGCATATCCATTGCATCTTCATAATTTTCTAAGCTAATTGGAGAGTTGCCCTTTATAGTCACTAGAGAAGAATGAGCTCTTAGTGGGTGCAATTAATCTGATATACATTGGATTTATACTTTCAGATGAGAGGTATTGTGTTGGTTTTCCTCTGTGCTGTACAGAAGCAGCTTACTCCGTTTCTTTCCAAGATGCACAAGTTCCCTCTCTTTTGTAGCTTTTAACAAATTCTCTTACTAATGTCTGCATATGGTTTCCACAGTCCACTGTGTGCCTGAGCCAAAGTCATATGTGTATGTAACTGTGGAAACTGAACCCTAGTTTCAAATGCACTAGGTTTATTCTTGGAATCTCTTATATGTTCTTAAAGCTGATAAATTGCAAAAACAGCTTGTGATTTTGGCCAGGCAGTTTGTGCCCTCTTTGCTTGGATAAAGCCAGAGGAACAGAGCACTTCCATAGCAGTTAGGCTGAAGCACAATGTTCTCGTTGAGGTGAAATGCTTTACTCCAATTGTACATAAAGGTGTTCTGAAAGAATGGAGCTTTTTCCTCAGCTGTACCAACCACTTAATGGAATGGAAATAGTCCCTAAGCATGTGGCAAATCTCTTGTAATTTTTCCCATAAACACTTGAATATGGAAGACACAGGCTGGCCTTAAGTGCATCTCTCTGTGAATATACTTTGGCCAAAAAAAAAAAAAAATTACAATATTTGAGTTTGAAAAAGAATTTACAACCTGACACCATAAAATTTCCACCTTTAACCTTTGAATCATGGCTTTAGCAGTACTTTTGCCTGCTTAAAAAGTTTTGAAACAAACACACAGGCAGAAAGGGTGAAGTATTATTTGTCCCTCAGAGTTCTCTCAAAGGAAATCAAGCAAAGGAATAAAGTTCTGTAGCAGATGAAAAATTCCCCTGCCTTTTATTTTCTCTCTGGTTCTGTTGATACTTGAGATCTCTTATGCATTCACAACAACATTTCTCAATTTAGCGAGCCTGCCGTGGCAATTGATTTAGACAATGCAATAGCTGTGACAGCAATCGCAAGACACTCCAAATTTAAAAAGTAACAGGACATGCAAAATTGAAGCCTACTGACTGTTTTTGTGATAATTGAATTTCATTGAGTTTTAGCAGTGAGAAATGAGCAATAAAAGGGCTGTTTCCAGCCACAATTCCAGGCAATGGCTTGAGTAGCATGTATCAGAAAAATATACATGGAACATTCACACACAGAAATCATCTGAGTTACTGATTTAGCCCAACAAGCTTCTTTCCTTCTTAGCTGCAAAAATAATATCAAAATAGAGTAGGCAAGCCTTTGAGATAAAAAAATTAGAGATAAAAAGGGCTGAATAATTTTGTATAACTCCAGGATGGCAAATTTGCTGGGTGGGCAATTTAAATATGTTCCATCATGAACATTTGCAAATGAAGATGTATTTGGTTGCAGTTTTTTCAGAATAGTTACTGAGGAAAACTCTTTTCCTGGTGCTTAAAATCTTAATTTTTCACAACAGAAAGTATGTGTTGGCTTTTTATGATGTCTGAACTCATTGCTCTTGGAGTGATTGTATTTCTGGGGGTCAACTTTGAGGTCTTGCATTCAATAAGAACAGTAGTTCTCTCTATTCTAAATGCAATTCCATTTCACTTTGCTGACACTCAGCACTGCTTTGAGAAGAACAGCCTTCACACCTTCAGAAATACCAGGTTAAGGAGTTGCACAGAATCTTTTGTTCTTCATAGGAAAAAACAAAGCTTCATAACACATCCAACTGCTCTTCATTTCTGCAAGTGGAGTTCAGGCAGGTTTAATCCAGACTGGATACAAACAGATGTCTGTGACTGCTCCTTTGATTAGAAGAAATGTTCTCTCTCTCTTTACAGAAGTTCCAGCCTTAAACAACTTCTCCATCTATGTAAAGCAGTTCTTCAGAAGTGAAGGTTTCTTGCCTCTTTGTTATTGATTTTTTTAGTTCAGTAGCTTAAAAGCGGGTGATTAATGAATAAGTGATTCAGATCCTGAACAAAAGCCCAGATAAAAAATGTCTGCCTCATCAGATGTCTGACCTATTTTAAATACAAATTTTTATGATTGGTGAAACTGCAGGTAAGTGTTGTCTCAGACCTAGCCTTACAGTAGTAAGGATGCACGTACAGCACTTTGAGAACAACTATAGGACATCTGTGTTTTGTACTGACAATCAATCTGAAAGTTTCAGCAAGTTTTACAAGGGTCAGGACTACATTTGACTATCAACTCAAATATCTAAGAGAATGATACTAAAGGGAATGAGCAAATAACTTTTATTTTAATTTACATGCCTGCTACTTGAGACACATATAATGAGAGAAGATTTATATAGTTCTAACAATGAAATAAAATTTAGCTCATCTGCTTTTTGTCACTTTTAACAAACAATAGTTGCACTGAAAGGTTTAAAAAGGATAAGGTTAACTAACATGCTTTTTTTTTTCGCCTGAATAATTGCTGACTAACCTGTTTTAAGATCTTTCTTTTATGTATTCATAGATTCTATTCTGTTACCTTGAAGATGTGGGAAGCACTTATGAGAATTTAAATACAATTCATGGTAACAGATTTGGGGCAAAACTTAATTAAGTCAGTGCATTATCTCGGCATAAATAAATAACTTTTTGTCCATAAGATAAGCTAGTTATGTGTTGCACAGATAGAACTGTAAGGGAAAAAAAATGTGGGTGAACATACAACTGGACATGAAAATTCAATAAGAGCACAGAAGAACAACAATGGCAGCATAGGGAACTATAAACTAGCATCGATTGGCATTTATCACTAATTTGTGTTCAGTGTGTGATGCAGCTGATAAGGCACTGGGAAATAATGTATATTTGCGAGGCAGTGCTCAGAATTGCTCTGCCACCATGCCAAAGACCTGGTGAATTGAGGAAGTGTGACAATTGCCAGCTTTTTGCTCAATGCAGAATCTGACTTTGAGGGATCAGCTTTCCTCTGTCGCAGTGAAAAATAGAGATCCACAATGTTACATTTCAGAAAAACACAGAGAATGTAAATGTAAGCCAGCTGGGAGAAAGAAGAAAACATATCAGATAGTTTCTATGGTGTAAAAGCTGAAATAGGGTATAAATGCAAATACCTTTTGCAGGACACATTTAAGGGCAACAGAGATGCAAGAATCATGGAGGCATTGAATTACTTCTAAATTCTGCACAGAAAGCAGACTTTAGTCAGCCCCCACACTTTTCATTCTCTCTCTTCAGAATAGGTTAATGTGGAAAAAATCAATAGCTATTAAAATATTTCAAAAATATATTTCAAACCAGTTTTATAGAGATATTCTTATCTACTGGCAATGCACATGTCTGTCAAGCAATGACAAGACTCTTATGGAGGAGAACTTTTTTAATATTAGGATAAATACTAGACCATGCTACTTTGTAATTGTCAAGAGTACAAGCAAAAACCTGCAGGGAAGGGGTTTTTTTTGTTTGTTTGTTTGTTTTGTTTGGTTTGGTTTTTTGCTGAGTCTGCCCCTCTTTTGGCTTGCTCAGAGCACAGGTGCACAAGGCAGGAAGGCTTCCTTGAATGCTGAAGAGAAGCAGGCTACTGCACTACGGGCTTGCGATGGTGCCTCAGGGCACTTGCTGAGGTACCAAAGGCTTTAACAGAGCCCGTAGCCTAAAGCAGCTGTGTGTGCTGATCGTTTTCACTGTAATAAAACATACAGCAACGCGCTTTTGCCAGCTGCATTTGTGGTTTTGTTTACTGCAGCTTCTCAGCAGCTTGTTAATTCTGAAGGAAAAGTCTGCTTCCTTGTAAGGTGCATATTCAATTTTCAGAGTCCAGTACACATTGCAGAGTGTGGTCTAAAAGAGAAGCACTGATGGTGTATTTAGACAGTTTTCTAGCTAGACAGTGAGATTTGTTGAATGAAAATGGTTTGTTGCTGAATATCAAGATGAATGCCAGAAAAGGAGTTAAGACTAGGAATTAATTTTACCATTGACTCAATGTACAGTGCTGCTCACATCACTCCAGGGTTAGATCCTGATCCCAGTCACAACTTTTAATACTGTAAACCAAGAACCCTGTCCCTCAATATTAAAAACTATTCACTTGAAAATCCCCATCCAGCTCCATTTTCAACCTGTAGATCCTTGAGTTGCAGAGATACTTCTCTTTTTAAATTACTCTTCACACATAGAAGTTCAGAATTTTGAAATCACCTCATCTTTATTTTGAATGAACAGCAAGGAAATATTTCAGCTAAAAGTTCACCTGAGATGCAGAAATCTCCATATTTAATTTAAGGCCTTTGAGTAACTCCATCTAGGTACATCTCTGGGAAGAGGCTTCACCCTAGAAGCTAATCCTCTTTTTCAGGGATGAAGAGAATTTTTTTTTTTTTAATTAAATAGCGATTGGGTAAAAAGCTTGAATTGTTCTTGGAGCAGGAAGCAGGGTAGCTAGATCATGCCCCATTTTTGATCTAGCAATTTTTTGACTGGTCAGTAAGAGCTGACAATATCCCAGTGAAGAAGCCTTTCTTCCCTTCTTTGGAGTAGTGGCAACTGTGTGCTTGAGATCCTCTGGCAAGTGGGTTTTTTTTTACCCAGGCTCAGCATGTTGTAACAAAAACATCTGTGGCACCTATATTCTTTTGTGTATCTAATACTACTAGACATTTTTCCATACCTGGGCATTAAAATCAGAAATTTGTGCTTGTTATAAGGCCCAGGGCAAACATGTCAATTGTTTTGCTGAATAAGCAGATCTATATTATCTAACAATGGCATGATGGTTTGTTTGAGTGACTCACTGTGTCATCACTGTCTGAAAATTCCTTTGCACTAAAATTAGATTATGCAGTTCATGATGAGCCCTGGGAGTAAAGATTAGAATCCACTTACACAAACTTTTTAATCTGTCTTGTTTCTGTGCATCATCAGAGTCTTTGTTGGAGAGCTGTTGTTTGCAGATGGTTGCACTTGCAGAGCAGAAGGAACAAGACCTGAAGATAATGACATCTAATTTCCCAGCCACTTCTGTAAACCTCAGTTTAGCATTTCAGCAGAACAGATTTGTACCAACTAAAACTAAATAAACAATATTCCCAGATTAGCAGCATAAAAATAAGTGCTGTGGCTCTGTTTACTTTTTTTTGAAGTAAAAGCTTTCTATGATGATGCCTAATTTTTGTATCTAAAGCACCAGCTTTGCTGTTGTTCTTCCTGATTTCAGCCTCTGAAAACATGCCATAACACTGGCCCAAACATCAGACTTTACTCAATACATGCACTTACATTCTATTCAGTGATGTGGGGATAGACACTTGCTATTAATAACACATGAGATACTAAAATGATGCATTTTCAATCAATCCCGAGTAAACTATAAAAAAGATAGAATGTTCAACAATGCTTTAATTAAGTGCACTGGAAGAAGATCCATGTAGGGATAAACACAGGTGGACTTCTCGTAACTTTGGATTTAGTTGCTCAAACTTAAGCTCTTTGTATGGCTTTATTTCTACAGCGTGAGTTCTTAAACCGCATAATCATCCTCTGCTGAAATCTTGAAAACATAAAGTTATAGATGTGTGTTATAATGAACTAATGCATAAAAGTGCTTCATATTAAGCAAATAATTTGTTTAAAAAACACTTCAGCAGTAAGCTGTGTAATATTGATAGGCAACAGTGGGAGTTTCTAGCTGCCAATAAAACTAGAACTAGAATGGCATTCACCAGCAATGACTAAACACAGTGAAGTAAAGGTCTCTGAAAATAATTATTAGTGCAACAAACCAAAGAACCAGCTAAGTTTTAGACAAGAGTTGCAGTAGGGAGCTTAGATAACATTAATTCATTATTTCTTTAATATACCTAAATCACTAATACAAATTATAGCAATACAGCCAAAGAAAATAATCTGCCTTTTTGAAGATGCTTTGGTTAATATGTTTTCTTCAGTTGTTTTATATGTTGTCTCCATGTACTAATCACCCTGTTTTGTAAAAGAGAGGTAAATCTGACAGGAACTGCACATTCATTTTTATAAGAAATGGTTTTAAATGTCTCTTTTTTCCTCTCTATCTATTACACACTAAAGAGGTCCATTACTCACTGTTCTATAATTCATTTTCTGCCAGAGTATAATTTATATTTGTGCATTCCAGCATTTGCTCTGTAAATATAAATATTACACTAATCTATTAGGAATTCAGCAGAGGCAAATTGGCTGAGAATTAGGATGAACATGCTGGTTTTGGTCAATTTCTTTTCTGGCAGCAAAAGATTTGATAAACAGAAAGTTGCATTGTAATTTCACTTGTTATTTTCCTCCCTGTACATTCTCTATTTGAGGCCATAACCTGAGATGTTTTTCAGCTACTCAATTTTACTTGGATTGATATCCTAATTTGGTGAATGAAACTAAGCAGAAAGGTAATAGAAACCTGACCCTTTTTATGAAGGGTTAGTCAAACCGGATTATTCCAATATTTCTAACTGAATGTCTATTAAACCAGGATTTATTTTTTTTTTAAGAATTATTAAACTATACACTTTTTCTTGGAAAAGAGTTCAAAGAATTACAGTATTACACTGCGCTAATTTTGTACAATATTGATTCTATAACACATTTGTGGTCAAGGTATCTTACGAAAAAGTAATTTTGAAGTGTGACTTTCCTGATGAAACAGACTTTTGCCATTGGAATTCTGTTTGAGATTTACTAGAAAATTACTGGCAGATCTTCAACTCAGGCACATTGTTAGATTTTCTCATTCTGATGGTTTACTTTGTTGCTCTGCAAGTGAAGATTAAAACAAGAATGCAAACAGATAAACATTGTATTTCCAAGATATTATTGGACTGCTTTTTAAAAGATCAGAATAGTACAAACTGTGATTTGGGCACTGATTGTAATATTAGCTAACTGAGAAACATTCTCAGATTAGCTAATATTTTGTGTATTTCAGACAGCTTTTGATTATTGCTGAACAGCTCTTCTTTGTGTAAAAAATAAGGTGGATCACCCCCAAATGAACACTGACATCTCCAGAAGAATATTTTATCTATATAAAACACTGAAGTTTTATATTGATAATCACAGTGTGCAATATATAACTTTTATTTCAGATTTTTTCCTTAAACCTCTTAATATTCTAGTTTCAAAACCTATATATTTATTAGGACTTGAAAATACTATGCAGATATTTTGGGATATTCAGATCTATTCTAGCTCTTTTTTCTTCCCTCTTTTCAGTTTCAAAGCAAGAGTAATTCCATAACTATTAAGAAGTCATTAAGTCTGTAGTCACAGCTTCCACTGAGAATTGTTGCTAAGGTTGGATCTTCTGATGCTTAATTTAATTTTCTCTCAACAAGTCAGCCTCCCAAAGTAAGTATAACAATATGTGAAAACAAATGTGGAATCCAGAGAACTTGTATTTTCTAAATACTCTTTATTTGCAGAAATCCTCTACCGTTCTTTCTAATCTCAGAATACTGGTTAGAAACACTAAAAGAGCTACTTTGTATTTTTTCTAATATGCTAAGATTGGTTGGTTTGCTGTATTTTATTTTGAGTGAGAGCATTCCAAACTCTGACTTGCAAACCCCTAATTACAATTTTGCTACAGGCACTGGGGTAGACAATTCCATGTACAGACAATAGGCACTGAATTCTGAATGAACACAAGCTATGTTCTTGTCCAATTATGTCACAGACTTCTCAATCTTAGTATTTAGTTATGAGAGCACTAAGTTACATCTACACCATACAGTATGGCATGGACACAGCCTATCCTATACAGCACTTGGTAGTGGTTCTAGTACTTACATTTTAATGTTGTTGACATATACAATGATATAGCAAACCAACACTGGCAAGACAAAGGATATAAATTTCTTTGACAATCTGGCATCTAACTATATTTTGGCTTTACTTCTGAGGACATTGGTGGGATTCAACACCAGAGAGCCGTTACACTCATCCTAAAATAAGGTCCGACACAGGCAAAATGAATCCTTTTATGGAGAGTCTAAGCACTCTCTTTTCATTATGAAAGTAGACAGGATAAGTAGTTTGGACAAGACATCTACAATGGGATTTGTCCACTGTAACACAGATATCAGAAAGACAGGTATTTTAACTACACACCTTAGGGTCACTTTTAAAGCTAGAGTTCACTTTGAGTTTTTAACAATTAATAAAATTTCACAATCTCTTCACTAGCAAAACATAGCTATAGCTCTTCAAAAAGCCCAAGAGTGAATTAAGCTGACAGCATAAATGAAACAAAAATATACTAAAAGAAGGTAAAGATCCCACTGAAGTAACTGAAAAAAATTGGTATCCAACAAAAGAAAAATCAGTTTGGTTGTTTTTCAGCTCTTGGTATGAGACCAAATCACAGTGGGGAAGAGAATGAAGAAAAGAAAAAAAATCTAGAGAGATGAAAACTACTTAAAATTAATGCTTCTTCAAGATTGTTCTAAGAGAAAATAGGCATATAGCTAAGCTTATTTAATCAAAGATCTGATGCTGTGGGTACAAAAGTACCCAGTATGGGAGAATTAAAGACATTTGCTGCAGAGTATCATATGACACAACTCAAATGACAGTCTGCAAAAATGGGACATGGCAATGACTTTCAAAAAACAAAAAAAAACTCCAAAGGATTATGCTTCCCAACAGGAGTTTGCAGGCCTCAGTACAAGATGGACTGCATGTGCAAGGAGTGACAATATCAACTATGATTAAGCAGAATTATTTGGAGGAGTAATGGACAACACTGTCTTGCATGAGTATATCCTCATGAAAAACAAATAGGACAGATGGTAATTTTGAGTTGGATATAGGTGCACAAGCCAATGTGCTTTGAGAAGCAATGGTAATAACATGGTTTTAAGAAGAGCACCTTTGGAAAAAAATAAATTACTGAAGCTCTAGATTACTGTGGTCAGAAAAAAGTTATCCCCACTAGCACAGAATATGATCTGAATTGGATATTATACATTTCATGTAAAAATTTGGAGTAAATATACAGGGAAGAAGGCTGTAGCTTTTACAGTGTGAACATGAAAAATGTGCTTATATGTGGAATTTGCACTGAGGCTAGAAGTGAATATACCCTGTTTGGGTTTAAAACAAGCAAATGGTCTTGAAAAGAGGGTGCATGAAAAAGAACAGAGGACAGTGACAAAAAAGGCATCTCACAGAAATAGGGAAGCTCTCAACAGTTTATGACAAAGAGTAAATAAGACAAGATTATCCCCTAGGCCATGACCCTAGAAGAGTATCCTGCACCTTAAGTCAAATGCTGTAAGAAGATCTTTGTAGGTCAATTACTTCAGTGTACAGAGGATACATGGTTAAAACTGCAGTAAATTTTGTATTATTGGTCAGTACCCAGGTCAGAATATTAAAAAAAAAAAAAAAGTGATTTCTGCACATGCTTAAAGAACCAGAATAACTGTGTAAAAACAAATCCCCTTAAATGGTTATATATGCAAAGGAAGAAAATTAACACGGTAAAATATTATTCTATCCTTGAGGGACTGACGCCTTTAAAAATACACAGCACGTATTTGTGCATGTGACATGTTTGATCATCTGGTTAGTATTTGTGACATAATTGCTAAGATTCAGTTCAGCTAACTTTAGCCATCAAATTTTGCCCAGAATGCCTTCAATGTCTATAGGCTTGATTCATCTGCCTTAACATGGGCATCTGGTACCATTTGAGATATGCTAGGGTACAGAATGTAGTTTTACAGGACAATGTCACAGGACTTACAGGACTGTTATGCCTTTCTAAGGAGGCAGCACTCAAAGGCTCTTAAATGATACTAGATAGTCATGTATTGTGCAGGCAAGGATTGAGGCCTGAATCTGCATTATCTGTAAAAGGATATATATACAGAGAGAGAGAGAGAGAGAGAGAATGGATGGATGGATGGATAGATAGATAGATAGATATAGATATGATATAAATATAGATATAGATAAATACAGATAGATTAGATAGATAGATAGATAGATAGATAGATAGATAGATAGATAGATAGATAGATAGATAGATAGATAGATAGATAGATAGATTATCTCTAAACTTGGCTCACATTTAGGCTTCTACTTGTAGACACCTACACTAACATATTTTAAACTGAAAGCAAAATACACTTTTGTTGTCTGCAACACAGTTGTCTAGATTTCTTGCTTGGTGTCCAGGCTTCCCTTGTAACTAATGGAGATGTAGCCAATACAGTCAGAGTTTGATTCCTTCAGCTGAACAAATATCTAGTACCCTTTCAAATGCCCTACTGTATCCAAGACCATTGATAGACCTGGAAGATATGACTCAGAATAAACAAGAAACCCACACCTTTCTGGAACAGGACCTGAAAGTCAGATAGGATATTCCACAGGGCAAAAACCAGCACAATGTGGCTGCCCTCAGGCAGATGAAAACTGAAATTTGTAAATTTAATAGAAATTGGTCTTTCAGATTTCTCAAGAGTAGGTTACCAAATTTCAGCCTTAGACTACAAACGGATTGATCTGATTTGAAAGTGCTCTTATTTAACAGAATTCAGTGCTGTAATATCCAGAGCTGTTCCTGAGGATAAAACCCTGAAGCAAATATGTAGAAGTACTTTCTGATATTGAAAAAAACATTTCCACCATCAATTATCAATTTACAGAAGATCTCTTAGTAGTAGATGAGATGTAATTTAAAGCCACTACAGAAAAGCTATTACTAGGGATGTGTGTGATTAGGTAGAAACTGAGAAATCTAAAGGAAAGGTCAGAAGCATTCTGAACTAACATAACAGGAGCCAGAGACATTGGCAAAATGTAATTCTAAACTGAGGCCAAATCAAAGAAACACATCAATATTGCTGCCACACACACAAAGGTAAAAAAAGCCACTTCACTCCCTGAAAATCAACATTAAACATACCTTTGTCTAATAGACAAATATTTTTACTGAATATTTTTGTACCATAGCAAAATGACCTTTTGATTGGAATATACTTTAGCTCTCAGTTAAAACCTTTTATTGTTAATTGCTACTACTAAATTTTACCATAAAATTTTCATTTCAAGACGCCCTTGAGTTATGGAGATATCAGAATTCAGGTATTAAATTATATATCTGTGAGATCTGATAGGTCTGAATGGCTGGGAGCAGCAGTTGATATGCCGAGGTTCACAGGGACTTCAGCAAGCTGAAAGAGCAGTTTGACAAAAGTCTCATGATATTCAACAAAGGCAATGAAGTCCTGCACTTAAAATTAAATTAAGCATGCAACAGCACTGGCTGGAGTGACAGCTCTGTAGAAAAAAACCTGGTGACCCTGGGGGACAGGTGGAACTGGAGTCAGCACATATCCTTGTGGGGAAGAAGCTTAATCATATACCTGTCTCCATTATTAAGGATAGAAAAGCCAAAGGAAACATGTATTCCCATCTTCCCAGAACTTGTGTGCTTGCTTCTGGAATATTATGCCTGGTTTGGGGCACTACTGTGAATAATAGATATCCACAAGCTAGAGAGAGTCTAGAGGAAGAATGTTAAAATGCTTAGGGAGGCTGAACATGGGACATAGAAGGAAAGCCTGAAGGAACAGGCTGCCTAGAGGCCATGGAATCTCCCTCTCTTGAGGTATTCAAAAACCACCTGAACACATTCCTTTGTCACCTGCTCTATGTGACCCTGCCTTGGCAGAGGGGCTGAAATTGTTTAGTCTGGAGACAACAGGGAGAGGGAAGGATCTAACTGCAGCCTTCCACTGCCTAAAGAGGGTGATAGAGAAGATGGTGCCAAATTCCAGGATAGAGAGGATGGACCCAAAGTTGCAATGACAGAATAAGAAATGGTTGCAAGTTACTATGAAGAAAATTCAGACTAGGTACATGGGAAAGACTCTTCACCCTGAGAGTGTTTAAGCCCTGGAGGGGGCTGTCCAGAGAGGGTAGGTAGTCATTTTCCTAGGAAATATGCAGAACTCTGTTGGACAAGGCCTGGACAATCTGGTGTAATTTTGAAGTTACCCTTGCTTTTAGCAGTAGGAGGTTGTACTAGATGTCCTCCAGAGGTCCCTTTCAGCATAAATTATGACAGGAATCTGTGACCATTTAGTGTAGTCCTTTTTCCTATGGTGAATTCCTAGCCAATATATCATAATAGTCCAAATTCCACCAACATCTGAGATGTCCTTCTGTCCTAAAGCAATGCTGGATTTTTTGCTGCTCTGTTTTGATAATTTCTTCTTGCTACAATTTTTTTTCTGTCATATTAGAATAAAAAATATGTAAGATTGGAAGGGACCACAGTGCAACAACATTGGGTTGCCTGGTCCAAGCTCCCTGCTCAAGCAGGGTCCTCCTGGAGCACATTGCACAGATGGTTCTTGGATATCTACAGTGAGGGAAACTCCCCAACCTCTCTGGGCAATCTGTTCCAGTGCACTGTCACAGGCACCATAAAGAAGTTCTTCCTCGTGTTCAGGTGGAAATTCCTTTGCATCAGTTTCTGCCCATTGCCTCTTGTCCTATTGCTTGGCACCACTGAGAAGAGCCTGGTCCATCCTCTTGCGACCCTCCCTTCAGATACTTGTGCACATTGATGAGGTTCCCTCTCAGTCATCTCTTCTCAAGGCTGAACAGGTCCAGATGCCTTAGACTGTCATTGTAAGAGGGATGCTCCAGTCCCTCAAATTTACATGATATATTCATTATCATGAAATCAAACTGAGGGGTAGCAGGGAAGAACAGGTATTCTTCTGCCTGTTAGAGACATTTATCCAATATTTTTAAAAAGGCTCATGGGAGGAGGGAGTGGAGCTGTTGAACAGTCATATCTCCTTTCTGCACTCTCTGCCACACGAGTCATAATTTCATTGCTTTACCTTTAATGCCACCTGCACTTTCCAACATCTGTCATAGATGAATGCTCAGTGCCCCAGGCAGCCTTATGGAACAAGTGGTTTGAATTTCTTCAGGTTGAAGAATCAATTAAACAGAGGTTCTTCCACTCTTGAGTGAGTAATACAGGAGTTGACTAATATAGGAAACAGAGTTACTGTGATCTTTTTCAAGTCTACTTGCTAAAGGAGATTAGCATGTTAAGAAAATCTATAGATCAGACCGTAAAAGAACATGTAGTTTCTGACTCCAGTTAATATTATGCATTCAAGACACTTGGCCTTGCAGGGATGTACTAATCCAGGCAAGGGAAGATTTTGAAACCAAGTGGAGACATGGAGTTTTGGGTTAAACAAAGATCAGGCAGCAGCTGGATGGTTATTTCTGGATATAAGCACTGCAATTCCATTTCAGTCCTGTACTTTTTTAAACTATCTAGTTTAAAAGTGACATTTTCCACACCAAAAGTGATGTATAAAAAGCACATCTTTTTTGTCAGAAATATACAGTGAATTCCAAGAAAATGTAATGTGCTTTATAATAGTGTATGTATCCCTGCCTTCTGATAGATAATGAAAAGAATATCTTGTCTGGTTGCCTTATACTCTGAACTAGATACAGAAGATCTGTGGGAGCCAAGAGACTTAATTATTCTTATCTGCATGTTCCCAGTTGGAGCCACTGCTAATGTGACATTACTGGTGTTTGTGTCCAGTGTTTCTTGAAGCATTTGCTGAGCTCACTTTTCTTCTTAGTAGTAGATAAGTGCACTTATCTTGCATAAAACTTGTATTTTATTTGGGTGCAGTCAGCCACACAGCCCTCCAGTTTTGCCATGCTGAATTAAGCTGTAAAGATGGAATTGATCTAAACTAACACCAGGGTCATAGTTGAGTTAGGATTTTGGTTGTTCTGAGCTTCCTCAGTACCCAGTGGAGAGAAAGGTTGTTACAGGTGGATGGGATCTCAGTCAAATCTTCTGAAACTATATCAGGACCAACATTATATAATCCAGTGTGTTGTACAACTTTACAGTGCCACTCGCCTTCTGTTCTGTTCAGGATTCAGATGCAAATAGTTGGAAGAAGAGTTGCTTCATGTGGCACCAGAGTGACTATCACTATGTGATATGTGTCCTCTCAAAGCCAAGACTGATTCCAAATAGTCTGGGATGTACTCTTCCCCACACATTGTTTATCTTGATGAAATCCATTGATATACAATGCACACACATCCTAAAATTATTTCTTAATACCAAATCCTAATTAATATGATTCTACTAAACATAGAAAGAACAAGCAAAGCAGACTGAAAATAAATATGAAACAGGAATAACAGAGTATTTTTAATAACAGAAAGAGAAGTATTATCTCTATACAGAATATATATCTCTATACAGAATATATACTGTCCAAATTACTACTTATTTTTTCTTGTTTGTACTGGAAACAAACCCCTGAAACTCCACCTTTTTATTTTTTTCTTTTTTTTTTTCTTTTCTTTTTTTTTTCCTTTGCTAGTGTGCCAAAACATGAAGTCAGAGAGAAAAAAGTAGAGGCAGGGGCCAGGGTTAGAGTGCATTAATCTTTTGTGGTTACATACATGGCTTGTTTTCAAGGTTTGATAAATTCCCAGAATTTTCCTCAGATCTCTTAAAATTTGTTATAGTTATTTTGTAGTCTATCAGTAATTCTCTCATGTGAGGGTGCCTTTGTTAACCTTGCAATTTATTCTCATTCTGTGAGCCTTGTCTTGCCCTTCCAATGCTTTGGTGGGGTAACTTTTGCTCTCAATTATTAACCTCAGAAATTCTTTCCTTGACTATAATACGAAGTCTTACTGTGATTTGTGTGATGTGTGCCTGTTCAATTCACAGACAGCAATGACCTGTTGTACTGGACACCCAGGGGGCTTTTCTCATCTTTATTATTTTTTTAAAAATTATACAGCTTTTCTAATAGACATTCATCTAGGCTTTGAAGATTGCCATTTAGACAGAAACAGCAGTTTTCCACAGGGCTAATTGTCCCTTCAATTAGACTCACTGGACAAAAAAACAAGCCTGAAATTATTTGGACTCAGCAGTTGAAGTCAGCGGAGTGCCTAGCTCACAGACAGGCACCGTAGCTGTTACAAGCTTTTTTAGTGACAAGTTTAGTAGAGGAATGCAAGACTGAAAAGAATCTATTGGCATCTCTTCTTTCAGGGATGCTTTAGAAAATTCTAGAACATCCCTGCTTTACAGATTAGCAGATTCTTTTCTTTATCCAAAGGTGTTTTCTCAAGACTTTGGGACTGAGGACAGAGTTCAAAGTTGTTTTTCTGAGCTCATAGCAAATTTTCCTCTTATTATCTCTACACATTTCAGACATTACCCCACTGTTCTTTAGAAGAGACCACTGCTTGAATGATGTGCAGTGAAAGATAGATTTTAATTTTCACTGTAGGCTCTCATAAGAAGCTCTGCTAAATAATTAACTTTTGTCACCAACAGACAAAATCAACATACATCCAGATGAGACTGCACTAGGTCTATGACATATTTCATAGGATTCCTTATCTCTGGATTAATCTGACTTTGTCCCTTCCCTCAGAGAGGGACCTAAATCTCTTTTTCTGAGAAAAGAGCTAAACATTTTCAGCATGCATACGTCTAAAATTCCTTTTTTTTTTCCTGTGCAAGAGGATACACTACACAAGTGTAACATTGCCTGTTCCTTGTTTTTTTTCAAATCAACAATTCCTCAGTAATTGTTCTAGATGCAGAAATAAAGAGACTAACACTCACAGGAAGCAATTTCATTATTTCACTTATTTTCAAAATTCTATCCCATCCAATTTATTCTTGACTTGTAGGTCTGCAAGGACTGAAAATTTACTATCTATAAATAAATACAATATTTTAATATATCTTTTGCCTTTCATTTGGTCAATTTATTATATTATTATCAATGTTACATCTCAGATTGTTCCATATTTATTTGAAAAGCAAATAGAAGAAGAAATGAAAACTTTAACAAGTTTTAATAGTTTTCTTCTCAGACAGAAATTGGTAATATACAGAATTGTAAAAATAAACAAACAGATGGCAGAACAGCTTTTTGTATGTGATTGTTATACTTTCCCTTTGTTGCAATCCACCTCCCAGAGGAAACTGTGACAAAGGGCAATTAACTAATTTCACATAAAACTTCCATCATGTGATTTGCTAATGAGGTTCAAACCATATTTAAGAGAGAAGAAGCATGAGGAAATTATTCTGCTTGGATTTTTTTATATTTACAACATGTTACTCCCTGGCAATGATAACATTCCCATATTTCTGCTGTTGGGTCTTGAAGTCACATTTGCTGTACTAGGCATTGCATGTAGCGTCACAGATCAACGAACAAACTGCACAAAGATGGATCAAATCATTCCACTGTGAAAGATTCAAAATGTTTGTGAATGGTAACAGTACTTCATATCTGGGCCCTTTACTGATGAACTTCTCCAGTCTTCTGTTTTATTCTGGTAGCTATACATGTAAAACTACCAGGAGATATTTTTGAAACACCAGAGTGAACAGTGTGTTGCTGACTCTCAGTTCAAGCCATCTTGCACATCATACCCTAACAGCACTGCTTCCCATCTGCCTCAGTGCTTAAAGGAGAACAGCTTCTGAATTGGAATTCAGCTGGCTCAAATTAAATCTGAATGAGACAGAAATGAGGGTAGAAGGAAAAGGGTAACATTTTGAAGAACCAGCCAAAGCCGCGACAGCATCCTCAAACAAGGGGTCTGTTTTCTGACTGTCAAGAGACTTCACAGCCTCAGGGTTAGCTGACATCCTGCCAAGTATGAAATCTGTCAGAAATAAATTCTTCTATCCATGATGAGCCAGCAGGCTATTCCTATGAACATCCTCTCAGATGCTGACTTGGCAATAGCATTGTACATATTCATGGCTTCCAGGCTTCATAGATATGGTATTCTGTGCTGGCTGTGCCAATGATAGCCTTCAATGGGCAGCTGATCAAAACTTGTCACTCCGCTTGCTAAGCAAAATAAGTCAATTTTGGTACATCATCCCAGTGCTGTGAATGTTATGTTTGCTCTTGAGTGAATGGTGAATCATATTCGTTGTTCTAATCCTAATCTTTAAAGCCTTAGATTCAGATTACTTTGAGGATAATAATTTATCATTGTGTGAAATGGCCTGCTCCTCAGGGGTGGTGGAGCTATCAGCTCGGCAGGCAATTATGCTGGCAGAAGGAGCTTTAGATCACTCTTCCACATCAAGAAGATGTGGAATGCTCATCCATCTTCAAGGCAGAATACGAAATTATTCCCTTCTGAATAAAACTGAATTTTGTGAGCAAACACCATCACCCTCACCAGCACACTCCAGTTTCAGGAAAGACAGGAGTGTAACTACAGGTGTTTAACATTACAATTGATTTAAGAAAGTATCTCTTTATAAAAGATTATGAAATTTCTAGCTGTGGGTCAATCTGACCAGCAACTTATATGAAATTCAAGTTCAGTACCCCAATGATCCTATACCTTGGTGGAAAATATGTTATAAACAGATTAGACAATCTATGTAAGGATCTTGATCTCAGTGTGAGAAGCACTGTGTCCCATTGCAATTGTTTTAATGATTCAGCTTCTCAAACAGCGTGTTTTGCATTTCTTGAAGTAAACAACCACTTAAATAATCCTTGATTTGTTTTTCCCAAAGGTATGTCACATTTCAGCCCACAACCACTCAATAAAAGAACAGAGATTCATTTTCTGGACTTAATTCAATAAATAAACCTAAAGCAGTTTGTTTTCTTTGCTTTTCATGTTAACTTAACAGGCTAGTAAATTAATGAACCTGCTTGGAAATCATATAGCACTTTCAGGCATGCAGCTGCAGATGTAGACAGGGCAAGCATCTGTATTACAATAATTAGCACTGAATTGGTACATCCTTACAGTCACTCTAAGACTGTGTGCCTAACATTATTTTTCTATTTTAATGGCAACTTTTGTTCATGAAATGAAGCAGACCTTTATAGTTTAAACAAGAGAAGTAGTGACAACACAGTGAACTGTGTGGTGCAGACCAATAAAATAGCTGGAAAACAAGTTTGAAAATAGAGGGACAAATCTTCAGTTGTTGCAAATTGGCATACTTAAAGTCATTACCTCTGCTGTAGCTATCAAGGAAGTAAGAATGTTTTAAGCTTTAACAGAAAGTAAATAATTTGGGACTAAGAGAAACACAGGCAGAAGCCTAAACCTTAACCTCCTAAAGCCCCTCTCTCTGTCCGAAGTGCAATTTGTCATCCAGCCTGCTCATTTCTCACAGACTTACAGTTGTATTCAATATTTTGAAGGATTAGAGATGTACAAGAAAGAAAGAAAAAGGAAAAAACAAACTAGTTTTTTACAAGCTTCAGAAAATTCTTGGTTCTGTGGGCTTCCTGTGTATCAACAACCAGACAGACTCCAGTAGTGTGAGAGGTTGATTTCTTTCTTACACGTGTAATAGTAACAAGGTCCTTGTCAAGGTTAAGAGTTTCAAAGTGCATGAAAAAACTAAGGAATAGGGAAAACAAAGGATATTGTTTTGGTTTTTTGAGGGATGTTAGTGATTATTAGCAAAAAATCCCTTAGAGGATATTGCAGATTAATAAGTGACAACTGAATTTTATATTAATAGCAGTTCCAGTTGCCACAGAAAACAATTCTCAGATTCTAGAAAGACATATTTCTCTATCCTTTCTGTAGTTTCCTATTAATCAAATTTTTTCACAAACAGCCAGGCTGCTTCACTTTTAAAGCACAAGTATGTGACACGCCATGAACCCTACACATTGTTTCAGATTACAGGGACAGATGAAAATTTCCCCATAGTTTGTAAAAGAATTTTAGGAGGGAGTAGTTGTTGTCATTGTCCATAGAGTCTGCCAATCACCCTGGCATGAAATGACAATTAATGATGTATTCCTGGGTTACATAAAGGATGTCAAACATATGGACCATTGCTGCAGCCAAAAGATATGAGCAGCTTGCTGGAAGTATCACATAATATACTATAATTTTCTGATATATCAGAATGTCTCTGCTAGTAAGAAAAAAATTACTACATTGCAAACACATATCAATTTTTGCTTTAGGGCACTCAGTCCTGAACTGTAGAACAGTTGTGAATGTTCATGGTTTTAGCGATGAAGATGATAGTATTTCCATCTGTTTTTCTCTGTCCAACTATGAACCCATTTCTTAGGCAGCTAGATTTTCCCAATAGGGTATTTTAGGCTACTACCATTAGTAAGATGTGAATGTTCATCCACGCAAGGCAAGTTTATGAGCACAGAGGCTCAGTTTTCATCTCTGCTGATGAAAGGAATGACCTAGTGGGTGGGAAAATGAACATTAGAAAGAGCATTTTAAAAGTACATGCTTTACCTAAAGAAGGCAAGCAGAATCTTATTTGTATACCTGCTAAATTAATTTCATTATACACTTAAGGAGGAAAAATTCAATGTAATGTTTTCTACTGTAAAATCATAACACAATATGTACATATGTGGTTTATTGCCTATAGATAACTGATTTGCAAATGGGATGTTCTCAGATAATTGAAACTCCTAAGAGTCACAGTGTTACCTACACCATAAGCACAGATTGGAATAATATCAGCAAGAACAGTACTACGAACACCATGGCCTATTTGCAACAGATCACAGAGGGACTCCAAGAGGGCCCCTGCAAAGGCCACTCGGTCTCACAGGAAAGCAACCAACTTCTTCTGGCTGAAATCTCATGGTACAGTGCCTTGGAAAAAGGAAACCATGCCTTGGATTCTCTGTCCTCTGAGTCAGATAGCTAGAAATACATTTGGAGTTTGTTGATTAATTCCTTGAGGCAGGAATGGATCACATTTTTTCATTCTTTTTTTATCTGTCACATGAGTAAGGTAGGTATCAATATACTAAATTAATTACAGCTGCACAATTTAAAGACAATCTGAAATAATGAATTTAATAGTAAACCTGATTCACTTATCAACAAAAACTAAGTCTGAAGCACATCAATAATATCACAGATCAACTATGGCAAGTCTCTTGTCTGAAAATCTAGCATCATCAGTTCTGTCAGTCCTAATGAAACTCCTTTGAGACATAAGAGTGAAAATGAAATGTAAAGGTGATAATTTTCTCACTAACTTGATTGAATGATTTCCCCTGTCTAAGAGATTTATGTTATGAAGGCACAGCTGTTCTTCATTTCATTCACAATCTGCTAGTCATAGTTGACTTACAGCCAAACTAAAAAGGAAGTTTAGTGAATCTAAATAAGTTGAATAAGGGCCTATGCCAATTTCTGATTTTAAGTGTTTTCAACAAACCAGTGTTACTTCAATGTTCCTACACACTTAGCTTTACAGCCATTTATAGATGTATCACATGACTTTATTAGTGAAAACTAATTGCCTTATCTCACTTTAAAGTCACGGGTTAGAAAGAGGAATCTCCAGATAGGGATTCATATCTTGTGGCTCAGGGTGACATGAACTGTTCTCTGTGTATACTTTTCTCTCTATTCTCTGCAGAAGATTCGACAAAAAACTTTCAGATGTCTAAAATTTGATGCAATGAACCTTCATTTGTGTACCACTCCTGAAGTGAATAAAGCAGACTTGAATGTAATCTCAGTATAATCACTTTCTCACTGATTTTCTTGGAGTCACTACAGTTAAATAGCAAAACAGGCTTAGGCACAGAGGCGAAGCATCACAGGTATACTGCATCTATCCTGTCCTGAGGTGCTAAAAGAAATATGTGTATCAAAACCCAGAAAAAAAATAGCTAATGTGAAGACAAAGGCAAGAAAGCAAGAAAACAAGCAAGGAAGGAAGTATGATAATGGGACAATGCAAACCACACATTTTTCCAGGCCAAAAATGCCTTCTTTTTCATTTACTGAACACTTTTTTTGGTTGAGGTCTTATTTCCATTTCTCTTAAAATGACAAGAATTCTTTCTGTTCTACATCCAGTGCAATCAAGTTACATCTTATAGGAAGCAAATATTACTTGGGCTCTCTTCCTCACCCTAGCAATATAGAATAGCCCTAATACTGACAGATTCACCCATCTGAGGATGACAGGAGAAATTGTCACTTGTCCTAAAGGCAGAAACAGTAGGCACCCGTAAACTCTGCAGTGGTTTGAAAGATATTTCTATCAACAGGGGGATCTTCAGCATAAATTAAGAACATTGCAATCTTAAAAAAAAGATACCTCTTCTGAGTTGTGCTCTGTATATTGTATTTTCTTGAAAATCACCATTACTTTTCTTTCTGCAAAGCTTTCAGACAACAAACCTGTTACAACTCTATAATAATATGAGATTTGCAATGATCCAAAAAGAAGACTGGATTTGTAATGGTACCTCTGGATTATTAACTGTCAGAAAGACCTAGGTAAGACTGAGCTGATAGGAATGTCTGCACACAAAATAAAATACAAGATGCCTTTGTAGTGTTGATATGCAGGATATACACTTCCACTAGTCCAGTGTTTGGTAATAGGAAAAGATGTATCTCCACTAACTCAGGTTGCACGGTGTACTCACATTAGCATACAGTCTGTGGAAGCATAGTAAACAAGAGTTGGGTTTTTTTGTTTTTTTTCCTTTTGCAGTAGGGAGGATCAGAATGCATGTATTTGCAAGGACAGAAATGCCTGTAAACAGCAAACTGCTTACAAATATGTAGTCTTTGTGAAAATAAGAAGCCTCCTTTAGTTTACTAGCAACTAAGCCCATGCTTCAGTAGTTTGCTGAACTTTGGGCACAAAATTATGAAAATTTGCTTTATCCCCATCAATTGTGCAGATCTAGTTCTCTTATCTGTATTTATAATTGTACTTTCTGACTGTTTAGTTTAGTCCCTGATCCAAAGACATATCATTTGCTTATAAAAATAATAGTATTTTAGATGAAAACTCTGATAACCCAAGATCACAGAATTTAGCAACTAAATAAAGGACTGCAGACGACTCATCTTACGGGGGCCACAAATTAAAGTCTATTATGTTAAAAGAAGAAGAAAATGTCTCTCTCTGAAGTCTGTGAAGTATGAGACTTTTTGCATGTTTATGTTCCTCCTTTCAGTGAAGTGTGCAGACAACCTTGTGAATGTTTTCTACCTGTTCAGGGAGGCATCGTTAGATCCATCAGTGTTAAGTCAATGAACTTAACAACAGTGATAGTAGAAAACTTCTCACTATGAACCAATGAAAAACCCAATCTGTTCACATGGAAATGACCTGTATTTACATTTAATAATAAACATAAAGAAACTCAGCTCAATAATAAAGTGTGGACTGTTTTTAGAAGAAAATAATAAAAGTGTGCATACTGCTTAAATACATAGTTTGTCTCTGGGAACCTTATCTATGGGAGACAGTCTTCTTACCTAACCAAACAACTAAAAATCAAGTTCTAGGTTAGGCACCTGAGAGGATTATGCACAGCCAGTAGAAATTTGTCTCCCTGAGCTTACACAGACAACTTGAATGTGTGGTCATTCTTTCCACTGTCTACAAGGCAGCTCTAGGGTGGCTGGATGGACCACAACAGGCAATATTTTAAATATCCAAGCTGGGACAGATTAATTTCACCACCTGTGAATATGAAAAAGACTACAGACAGGACTTTTGTCAACATAAATAATAAGGCAAAATACAACTGAGAAGAAAAAGAGAAACAAAATATTGGACTATTTATTTAGGCTATGTTCTGTATCACCAATGGTATTTCATAGAATATTGATATCCTGTAAAATAGTGGATAGCGGATTTCATATAATTTAGTTGCAAAAGGGGTTCTTTCATAACCACTTGCTTGAAAGTGCTACTTGCTAGATTTCCAACTAGATTCTGTATTACTAATATTCAGCATCAGAGACCAAATTACTCCAAACATCAAAAAACATGAACTTCTCAGCACTGAGGTCCCAGATCTGGAAAAAAGAGATGCTAAATGGATAAAATTTTGTGTCTGTATCAAACTTCATTGAAGCCACTGGGGGGTCTGTGTGGGTTTAAGGGACATCCATATCCTTCTCATTGTGGAAAAAGAGTTTTAATAGACTCCCTTTAATAATACCACTAACCCTCACAGCTTTCTTTTAGGAAACATCATCATTAAACAGAGATCCACTGTTGTCTGTTTTTCCACAGTTATTAAAATGACAAAATGTTTTATTAATATAAGATTTTACACTGTGGGAGCTGTCACAAAACCAACTATAGACAAATGGAGCTTTAAGATTTTTATCTGAATATCTGTTGTCTGCTGACCATAGCAAATCTAAGTCATTTTCATTTAAGCCCCAAAAGGGTAAATAAAATAAAACAAAATGAAATCCATATATTTTACTTACATCTGCAGATGGTATTATTTACTCTTTCCCCATGTAAAGAGTCCTGCAAAATCTTTACAAATTGTATATAAGAAAAAAACCTATCTGCTGTAGTAAAGCTGATAAGCCTCAAACAACATGTCTATGTGCTGAAAGATTTTGCAATAATCCTTTACTTTCTATATATAAAATATTCTAAATGCAAAGCTAATGTGTTTTCTTGGCTTAGGATTATACAGAAAATTCTTTTGGGTTTTTTGGTCACTGAGGAGAAAAAGTACACAAGTTAGGAAATGTGATACTCTTTATGAGACCCAAAAGAAATGAAATATCTGTGTTGAGTAAACAAAACACTTTGCTTCCTTTTTCTCCTGTAGTCCATGCTTTTTACTCTAAGAGTCTGTAGTTATTAACTCTCTGGGTACTGCTCTCCAGCTGAAATGACATTTAGCTTGATATAATAGTGCTCTAAAATAAAATTGTCAAAGGAGGGAGAACCTAAATCCATCGCACTCCTACCAGGTTGATGTCAGTGCCAGCAATAGATGCTCAGAGCCCAGAGAAGGATCACAGGTCAGCAGGAGAGCACTTGAAGAGCAGAACAAAGGAATACCAGCCACACTATCCAGTAACTCGGCTTCACTGGGGGCCCAACCCCAATGTCTGTATGTAAGCACATGTAGCACGGGGAATAAACAAGAGGAGACAGAGATGAGCATACACCTTTATGATTATCATCTTATTGGCCAGAGGAGGCCACGAAGAAGGTCCAAGGGCTGGGGTGGGCTGGGGCATTTCTGATATGAAAACAGGCTGAGAGAGCTGGGCTTGTTCAGCCTGGAGAAGTCTCCATAAAAACATAAAAACTTTAGAGCACCTTTCAGTACCCAAAGGGCGCTACAAGAAAACAGGTGATGGACTTGTAGTGACAGGTCAAGGACAAACTAAAAGAGGGTATGTTTAAATTAGATATTAAAAAGAAATTCTTAGCTGTGAGGGTGGTGAAGCACTGGAACACGTTGCCCAGGAATGTGGATGTCTCATCCCTGGAAGTGTTCAAGGCCAGGCAGGATGGGGCCCTGAGCAACCTGGTCTAGTAAAAGGTGTCCCAGCCCATGGCAGGGAGGTTGGAACCAGATGACCCTTTAGGTCTTTTCCAACCCAAACTATTCTATGATTCACTGATTCTATAAAAATATCTAAACTTGGGATCTCATTTACTCTTCATAGACTACAATTGGTTGTAAACAGGACAGATTAATTAAATATTGTATTTTATATTCCTGGCTTCCTAATAAGATATATAGTTTCATACACTAAAATATGGGAAAGTCTAAAATGTTTTATTTCCCTTTTTTCTGACCTTCATCAAGAGATCACTCCTGGCCAAGCAGTGCAGACCAGCTTAACGGTCAATTCAAAAATTCAAAGCCTGAAGCAAATTATTTTCTTTCTTATAAATAATTTTCCTTACCAAGAAAATAGTTTGGCTCTAGATTAGGGCACAGGAACAAATCAGTGCACATATTATGAGGATGTGATTTAGCCCTGGAGCTAAACAGAGAGTGAACCAGCTAAAATGTATATCCACACCAAGCCTACCCCTTTCTCCCCTCATCTTGCACCCTTGTGAATGTGCAGTGGACATCATCATGCAAATCACTGAATAAATGCAGTGAACCACAATGCCTTACCTTTATTGAAGCATCCCTTGAAATATGCCAGGTTCTGCTCACTGTTTCTGGAGGTATTATTGTGAAGAATAAAAGCTGTAAATGAAAATAGGCTAACTCAGGATGTTCAGAAACTAACCTGGACAAACTAAAATACACAGCAGCTTGGAAGGAACAAGACTATTGGATATCCATGAAAAATAAGGGGATAAACCACAAAAGAATACTGAAATACTCAGTCATAAACTCTGAAACAGGTTTGATCTCAGACCTAGAGGCTAATGCTGTAGTACGTTTAAGAGTTAAAAGTTTCTATTGAAAGAAAATTTAGGTACAGAGAAGACAGGAAGACTCTTTACATAAGTCCCAAGGCACAAGAATATAAATATAGAAGGAGAGGACACAACTGCTGTCAGCACAATGATAGTGAATATGTAAGATGAAGAATGCTATTTGAAGAAAGAAGTTATTTTATTAATTTGAAAGTATACACGTTCAAATAATCCTTTTGCTAGAAACAAGAATACCTGTTGTGACTGGTTTTGTTTTTTTCTATATTTGTTCCTGCTGAAATATTGGATATATCACTAAAGTTAGTTCGGTTTCATTGTCATATCAAAGGAGTTAGGTTTTTTTTCTGAACTAGTGAAGTAATATTGATATTTTTACACTAAAAAGATTATTTTAAAAGATCTCTAAATATTTTAAAGAAAATCAAATAAAATTCTTGTTTTACTTTTGACATCCATAAAGCCTCTATTTAACATTAGCTTTTTTTTTTTTTTTAATTTAGGTCAACTTTTAGATGAACAGTGTTAAAAAAAAAAATCCCTATAACAGTTTCTAAGGAACAATGTAAAACAGCGATAACACGAGGTTTGGATGAAAGGGGAAGTATTAGGCTGAAGGGCAAGTGTTAGTTCTTGCCTCACAGTCAGAGCTCTTTGGAGGAGTTAATAGTGAAGCTGATGAGGGAGATTTGGTTGATATATTATACTTGGATTTCAAGAAAGCATTAGCAAAAGTCTGTTTCAAAGGCTCTTGAAGCCAAGCAACCATGGGAAGAAAGTCTAGGTCTTTAAAGAGGTAAATAATTGATTAAAAGATAAGAAACAGAGAACACTGTGTCCTTGCTGTGGAGGCAGGACACCACTGGATACCTAGAGAGATCTGTGTTCCTTGGGTTACTCAGCCAAAAAAGAGATTGAAAAACAAGATGACAACAACTGCAAACAAAGTTTGCTGATGATGCCAAGTTTCTCACAATTGTAAAGATGGTGCATAAATTCTGTGAAGACATGGCAAAAAATCTTATGAAAGTGAGTGACTGGCAAAAAATAGTAGATGAAATTAAGTAGATTTGAAATGTAGGTAAATGCAAAGTGACACTCTGTGGCTTTGCATGTACAATATTGGGATCTGAGCTGTCATCCCTGCTCCTGAGTGAGACCTCAGGGACCTAAGGATCAGTCTTGTAAACAATTTTGTTAAATACCATCATCCATGACCTTATTATGAAAAAACAGGACAATGTGGAGTCTTAAGATTATGCCACAAAAGACCAGTGATAGAGAGGGAGCAGTATGATGTACGAAGAGATGGTGTCTTTGGGGACTAAAGCAATCCAGTTGTGACTTAGTGACTGAAAGCAAAAAAATGTGTCATGAACTGGGTCTCAAAATGGCAAAAACCAACCAGGGATGAATTTAGCTTGGAAAATAAAATACTTAACCATCAAGGGATTAAATCCTGAGGTAGCATTTTATGAAACCTAGTGGAGACAAAAAAATGTCCAACCAGTTTTGCTGTGGAGCCTGATCAGTTAATAAACAAGATCTATTCCAAACTGATATCCTTGTAAATTAACTACCCAAAGGAAAATGGATAAGATTAATTTTCAGAGTCATCCGTCACTTGTCTTCTAAAAGACCAAACTGAAATCCAGTATGACAAAAGACAGGAAACTTTCTCAGGCATCTGAGGATGTTAGGGAGATAGATATAGAGTGGAGATTCAAGGAAGGCATAAAAAGGCGAGACCAGTAATATTAATGCCTTGCAAAGCCTCACAGAAGTAGAGTCATAACATAAGGTGACCTCTGCAAAGGGATATACTAGTCCCTATGGTCCCATTAAGGGGAGATTGTAGATATTTACATTGCCCACTGCAGCAATACCTACTTCCCAGGTTGCTCTGTATGAACTGTGGTGGGGATGGGAGCACAGAGACAATGGGGCTCCTCTGCTTACACTTCCGTTGGTCAGTGCCATCCCATAATTTATGTTGTCATATGGGAGTATTGCCATGCTCTAGTGCAGTTTGAGTCTCTTCAGAATTTCTTAGCCCTGGGACAGCACTAAACTGATGGACCTATGTGGCTTCTGCAGAACTACTGTTTGACATCTGGCCAGCAGCAAGTGAGCCTGCGTCTGCCTGTGCACATCCATGTACACAGGCACACTGCCTTTGACTTACCTTGCCTGTGTGCCAAGAAAAGGACACTGCATCCAGTTTACACTCAGAGATTATAGCAAACAAAAAAAGGATGCATGAGACTTAGGACCTAAATAAAATTAAAAATTGATTTTCAAAGTCCCATAGTGTTATATTGACATGTTTTCCTTCTCAGTGAGAGATATCCCCTCTACATTTCTGAACTCAGAACTTTTCCATTTTACTTTGGAAGTACTTTTTCTATACTGCAATGCTTTTGGTGTTGATTATGGCCACCACACAGCTTCTTCAGGGTAACAGGAGACATTTGGAGAGGAAACATTTTGAACAAGTAACTAAGATAAGATCTGATAATATGGTATCAACTTTCTATCTGTCAGCTGCAATCTTAAAGGAAAGAGAGATAGAGGAAGAGGGAATCAGGGGACTGCTTTTTAGGGAAATTAAATTCCTATACTGATACCATTGCAAAGTATGACTGCAAAGGTTGTACATTGAAAGGTTGTATACAAACGTTCTTCATGTTTCCTTTCATTTCAAAATGAGAAAGATAAATGGTATTGGCATAATCCTCTCTTGTTAGAAGTCAGACAATATGTATGTCAGAAAATAAAACTCTTTTTTAGTAAACAGTAAGAAAACCAAAAGTAGCTAAATGGTGCTTCCACTTCCGTGAAGCCACACACAAAGTTCTGATATATTTTGTTCATCAAAGATAAAACCATAAATCACCAAACATTTTCACTTTTATTGGTTTTGATTGACCTGTTAGAAAAGAGTGAATTTAACCCAATTACTTTATAGAATAAATGGCTAAACTGGGGGAGAGGAGAAGGAAAGAAGGAAAAAAACAGATACAAAAAAATGAAGTCACTTACCTTATGTTTCTAAAGAGATACACCAGCTCCCCAAGTTTCCTATTCCACAGTTGATTCTTCATGTATTATATAAGAAACAAATAACATTTTTCACCTGTTTGGCTTATGCTCATTAGATGCTATTTGTACATGTAACATTAGTTTGCAGTCAGTCTGAGCTGGAACCCATTTTGATCAATAGAGAGCTCTCACTTACTTGAATAAGCTTTGGATAAGGAGAACTGTACAAAGACAGTGAGGATCATAATTTGAATTATAAATTTACTTTCAACAGTTTTTTCTAGTGCTACTTATTTTCAGAAATGTACCAAAAGTACTTATCAGTTCTTTGAGCTGCCAAACAAGGATGTTTTAATGCCTTAAAATATAGTTAAATTTATCTTAATCAAATCTAACTCAACCAAACATGTTGATTATTTGTCTTTATTCCATGAAAACAGAAAGACAAAAGTATTAGGTTTTAATATTTTTGTATTTTCAAATATTTTTCTCTTGAAGTTCAAAATATACAATTTTTATGCCAAAATTTCTGCTTTCTCATTTTTCAAAATTCAGAGCACTGAGAAGCTCATTGGAGATTTTGCAGAGATAAAATAGGCAAGACTTTTACTTTTCAGACTTGTTGTTACCCCAAGCAGCTCCAGGTTCTGCAGGAAGGCAGTTTGACAGTTCTTAGCAGCTCCTGGGGACAGACTTCCCCAATGGCATCCTTCCAAACCTTCTGCGGCTGTAAAACTGCATGATGATGGATCCCGTATGGTATAGAAAAGCTAATATTGTCTTTCACAGACTGAAGAAGGAACTAAGAGGGGAAGAAGTGTGACTGACCTGGACAGTTAAAAGAAGAATCCCTTTAAAAAAAGTATGGAAGAATGAAAAGGCAGCCAGCAGAGGAGAGATGAATGAGGAATGAGGAGAGGAATTTTCCTGTTTTAGTACAGTTGATGAGTACTGGGTGAGGGAACCATCCCCATGAATGCACCTGTCTGAGATCTGCAGTACACTAAATGTTTCTAGCAATCGTCCATTTATGTCCTGCATATGAGTGATTCTTCCCTTCTTTTACTTTGGGAACTTTTGCTTGTACCAAGTATTATGCATATCCTCAAAGTCATCCTCCCTGTAAAAGAAACATCCACTGCTTTTTGAAGCCAAAAGCCTTCTGTGCTCCTGTTTCTTCATTAATGGTATACTCTGTGTACTTTTCTGCCACCTTCTCCCTATTTCCTTAATTTTATGGGTTATGTGTCTTTTACTTCTCTCCTAGTCCCATTTCTTATTCCCACCAGCCCTGGGCTCTATGATTTTCTGCTTTCCCAAGGTTTTATGTAGCTTCATAATCTTTCCCCTAGTTCTGCTGTTCCACCCATCTCATCCTTATTGTTATCTTTAGTTTTCTCTGGGGCATATATCTTTCATGGTGCCAAGCTCATTTAGGATAATGGCAGAGATGCGATTGGAGGCTGTGTCATGCTGGAGGCTGTTTACGGATGCCTACAACTCATTCTATTTGTAGGTAATGACAGACAAACAGAGAAATGTCATCACGTGTAAGTCTCAAAAAAGAAAGCAGAAGGTATTGCAAGGAAGGAATGAGGCTGTTGACAGCATACGTGTCTTTAGTTATGCTTCAAATTCCTCAGCAGAGTCTCAGCTCCTTCATCTTCTGAGCCCCACTAGCAGGAACCTTCCCAATGCTCTTACATCTATGATACAAAGGTTACCACGCCCTAAATGACTCCTTTTATGTTTTCTATTGCTCAAGCTATTTTCCATGTTTTGTTCTTGTCATATGTTTTGTATAGGATATTAGTTACTATAGCAACCTTAACTGCAATTTCACCAACACTATAAATGAGAAATATGTACATTACACAGTAATAGTTCTGTATTCATCACCTTCCAGATATTTCATGGGCAGAATTTCAAAAGACTTTTTAAGTGATCAGACAAAGCCCTCAATTTATTTAGGAAAACAAACTAATTGCAATACAAATTATTTCAGTCCTGCATTTATAAGGAATGAATCAGACACAATTTGCAAAGGTAACTTATTGCAAATTATTAGAATCATATCTCTGTTAGTGACTCTTCCATAACAGTGACTCAGAGCAATGAATATTTTATATCCAACAAGGTTCAGATTCACATTGCAATTAACAGAAAGACTGGATTAAAATTCTGCAAAAGAGATAGAAGGTTTTGCACTGTTCAGAGAAGCCCCAAATAATAACTTGGGGGAAAAAAAATCCCCAAGGACTAAGGAATTTGATAAAATACAAAATATTAGTAGCCAGTACATGAATTGGAGAATCTGGATTCTTAGGAAAGTCTAATTTATATCACTGTAAATCAGAATGAGTCCATGGAGGTCAGTGCTAGTAAGTCATGGTGAAACTCCTGCCATAAGAAAAGCAGCAGCTCAGGTTATGCATGCCATAAAAGTGTATTGCAACCAGATTTTGTCTGGGGCAAAAGTCTCTGTTATTATAAAACCATGACCTACCAGTGACAGTTTTCAGGTGGAACATTTTGAGCTATACAACAGCCCTGTGCATGTGCCCACCTGCTGATATACAAGGTGAGAGGTGTGTGCTCAGAGAATACAGATCCTGCTAAGCCTCTCTGCAAAGTACAGCAACCAGGACAGACATCATGAGTTAATTGTGCTAACAGGAAATTTAAGCATTGACTCAGCTTACATTTTAATGGCAAATATTTAATCAATTCTGAAAGTTTGGTTGTTCTGGGTTTGTTTTTTTTTTTAATTTTCTGTTTATTTTGTTTTGTTTTGTGTTTTGAAATTCAAGCAAGAGTAACTAACAGTAGTAGTCAGATATAGTTATTGCAGTAGTTAAACAAGATTTAATTCATGTGTTAAATGGCTGATCAAAAATTATTAGAATAGCTTTTGCGGGCCTGGTCATCAATGAACTGACAAAGCATGCCCTCAGATCAATAGGGTTTCAACCCTGATCACTCTATACTGGAGAGATTTAAACCTAATAGAATATTATTATAATGTGTTACACACGCAGATAAGTTTTCTGAGGCCTTGTTCTAATAGAGGAACTTGGCTTTTACTGCTATTCCAACATAACCAAGGTGCATTCAATAATTGCTTCAAAGGAGACACTACTCCAGAAGGAACTTGAATTTATAGTGGGATATTTTCTTTATTTTCATGCTTTTGAAGCAAAACTAGTAAAATTATTATTATGAAATATCTGGCTGTTTGAGTTGTCTATGCTCTCCCAATCCAATTTCAATCTTTTACACTTTATCTCACAGATTCTTCTTAGTTCCATTCTTGCAAACACTCAGTGCTATTACACAAACATTTTGAATGACACTCCAGCAAAAATAAGCAAGTGCTTAAGTGCTTTCAAGAATGGAGACCTGGTGAGCATTTCATTCAAGAGCAGTCAGAGCTAGACATAAAGGAGCTGATTCCTTTTGAGTATAAGAAAAAATGTTTTGTATCATGCTACATTTTAGGTGAATAGGAATTAAATGACAGCAGTACAGTGAGACATGCAGTTATAAGCTACTGCCAAGGGATAGGAAAAATTTTTCTGGTCTGTGTGTTTTGGGACAGGAATACACAAGTAATGTAAATTAGTACTGTTCCTGAAAAATCAATGGATTTGATTTTCCAATTTCTTTCACCTAAAATTCTTGTCTCTGTATTGATCATAGGAGCAGATTGGGAAACAAAAATATGTCATATGTCAAAATGGTTGCTGATTTTTCTTAGAGTTAGAGTACAAGGAAAATGACATATGTAAAACTTGAGTGCTTTTTTGTTTGTTTGTTTATTTTTGTTTTCTTTTTGCTGTATCTGATCTAAGAAGGCTAAGAAGTAAATTCTCCTAAGAGTAAATGGTCACAACTCCATTTATTTGAACTGCATTGCCCTCCATTTATACGAGAAGAGGCAATATCACAATTTCACAAAAGCACTTACTACTTCTTATCTGCACACAGAACTCATGGGAACAGCAATGAAATACACAGAAACTTTAGGTATATAAGAATAATTCAGGCACATAACACTACCATTTTCAAAAACAGATTTCTAACACGTAAGAATGCTCAAGCACAATTTCAAGTCCAGTTTTTAGTAATTATATTTATAAATGCGTGAAAACTAGCAAACTCTGCCTCAGATCCTCAGGGTGGGTAAAACTCTGTCCTTGACTGCACATTGCTCTACAGACAAGTAAAGTAAGCAGTGCTTTTATAGTATACAAATCATCGCCTGTTCTCCAGATGAGATCTCTGCCTTTTTCTATGCCAGAAAAAGTGTAGATTTCCACATTAATATTTCTTAGTAGAGGGTTTGTAAGAAAAGGTCATTTATTCTACACTTTTAAGTCAGGATGCCATCCTAAACAGAAGAACTGCAAACTGATATATTTGGTACAACTGCAATTTTAGAGACATTAATCTGCCTGAATGAAGTAGTCTTAGTATACAAACAAATGAAAGCTGGTGGACTTTGTAAACACAGTATTTGCATATATTTACATCAAAAAGGAACTTAGACCTATGTGGAAATCGCAAAAATACTATCAATAGCTCTAGGAATATGGTCAGGTATCCTCCAGTCTTATTCCACATAACTCAGACCTGTCTTGGAGTCAATGCCACTGAATAATGTCAAATTCTCCTTAAAAAAAAAATAAATTAAAAATCCAAAAAGCTAATTTTGTTTAGGATAGGAAAAACTGATAAAGGTACAGAGCTGTAAGTCACTTGTGACAGACAGCAAAATATATCAACTTAATTTAATAATCAATAAAATCTCAACTGAGTACAGAAAATATTTCTGTAGCTCAGAAACAGTAGCTATTTTTTCCTATATAAGAGGATTCAGGAAAATCTTGTGGAAAAAACCAAATACATCTTACACTTTAAGAAATGATCAAATTCAATTTGCAGCATAATTATGATGCTTCCTTGTGGGTTGTTTCTTTTGTGGGGGCTTTGTATTTCTTTGCTTGAAGTTAAAGTATTGAGAAACAAATTTGTAGGCATAGTTTTAGAGACATAGGTTAGTGGTGGAGTTTGGCAGTGTTAGATTATATAATATATATATATGTGTGTGTGTGTGTATATATATATGTATATGTATGCACACACACACACACACATATATACATATATTGCCTGTATATCTGAGGACATATACATTAAAGACTAGCCTAAAGAACTGATGTGTTAACAAAATCAAAGAAAACAGAAATCAATTTTCATCAATTAGTTTTAAATATAGATCAAAATATTATCATATTTTTAAAAATACAGGTAATCATCAACACTGATCATAACATAGCACAGGGGATGCTGCCTCTAAATTGAGCATATACAACTGAAGCAAACCCCACTGAGCAGTGCAAGGGACCATGTCTTTTTAGCAATCAGGTGTGCAGAACTGGTACTGTGGTATCCTCCACTGTATGACTAATTACACAAGCATTGTTTTGCTAGTGTGAAAGGCAGCTGTATGTTAAAGTCAAGTCTAAGGTCTAATTATTGGTGGTTGGTCTGGTTACATGCCCTTGAGGCTTGGCCCATCTGTGAAATCTGAATGCAGAAGTTCACTTAGTTTATCTTTAGTGACAATATATTCTGCTGTAGTTATTGTTTGGTAATAGGGATGGGGAAACTGCCTTTTCAAGGCTAGGATAGGAGCCCTGCAGCTTTTTTTTTGTGAGAGATAAGAGAGATCATCAGAGCATGTGAGCTATGTGGTGCTGCATCCAGACCTACGCTGTTGTGCCTCTGGAGGAGGCTGGCCTCTGGCACTGATCCAGGGAGGTTTCAACCTACCACAAACACCTACAAGAAAAGGACTACTCTCATGATAAAGAGAATTTTCCCTAAAAAGCTAGGCTTTGTGATTAAAGGTATAACATATGGAAAGCCCACCTATAGCCTGATTCTCACAGAGACTTATTCTAAGCAACTGCAAGAATATACTATCAATTACATATCCCTTATATGACTGAATAATTCTTAACATTAATGCAGGCTCTGTGAGTGCTTCAAGTCATGAATAGAGCCCACAGTGAACAGAGATCCACTGATACTTCTTTTTCTGTTTTAAGAACTTTATTCTTCAAAGGAGTATCTTTTTAGTAGTCAGAAAAAGACAGAACACTCTAGTTTTTTGTTGGTTTATCCATTACAATTAGACCACTTACTGCTATGGTAGAATATTTTAAAAGGAGAAATAGGCAGCTAGATGCTGAACACCCACTGAACACCAAAGGGAATTTGGATTCTAACTCCCTCATGTCTTTGAAAATCTGCCCCAGAAGCTTTAAGTATAAAAAAATCAGCTCAATGCTAACACTATTACATGTCTGTATTTTCGTTGCAAATTTTAAGGAAATCACCTATATCATAAAAGAATACAACATTTTTCTTATATTGCAATAGATTATATTTTAAAGCCAATGGAATAAAAGACAATGACTGACAGACCCCTGCAGCGAACATGCAAAATGAAAAAGGTACCAGGAATTGCTCTGCTCCTGTGCTCACCCTTGACCCACAAAGGATCCCTGTCTTTTTATTGCTGTGCAAAGCCCAGCAGTCCCACAGAGATGACAAAGTATACACCATCACTGTGGATGAATGACTGGGGAGAGTCACTCATCCACTTAACAAAAGGACCAAGGCCACCCACCTAATGTTAGGCATGTAATTCCTGCAAGCTACCTGTACAGCAAATGCAGAACATACTCTCAGGTACAGATCACGATCAGATACTATCTGAGTTCTTGCTGTCTCTCAGTCAGGTGCCTAAAGTTAGGCAAAATGGGTCTTAGTCTCTACATGTCTCCATTGACTATACAGGCAGCAAAACCTCTGACCTTTGGGACCTGGAACAGTGTGAGGCCTCCTGCACATACAATGAACTAGGAAGGCACTAACACCATTACCACCTGCTTTGGAATATCCTAAATGAAAATAAAATAATAATAAATAATTGAGGACCAAGATCATGTGGAAAAAAATATATTCATGACACATTGCTTCATTAAGGTGTTTCCAGACTGACAGACCTATTTCCAACAAACTCTAAATTTGCAGTATTCTGTTATGTTTTTATGATGTTTTTAGTAACTGCTTTTAATGAAGTAATCCAGTTCAATCTCATGGACTCAATAAGTCTTATGATATGGCAGCTCCCTCACAGACACTAATGTATTTCACACTGACTTCAGCACATTGCCATGAGAATGTGTGAAATTTTTTCGAAGATCAAATTAATTTTGATCTACTTTCCAAAATCTTCAAAGAACTCTTATGCCTCTATTTCAGAAGACTCATGTTTCCATGAGAAAGGAAGGACCACAGATAACAACACTCAAAATTTTCTAGTTCTTGATTTTTTCTAACAATAATATAAAAAAGTTCCAAATTGCTTACTTTCTTAGCCATTTCCTTAAAAAAATATTTGAGGACATGAAATTATTGCATGCTTAGAATAAATGCCAGTGAAAGTCCTTGTTCTGATTTTCTTTCACTCCATTTTCTACTCTATTATGGAGGGCTGAAAATACAGAGCTTTAAGGCAATGTCAGGTAAACACAACCTGTATATAGTGCAAAGAACTGATGATAACAAACTTAATCAGAAATATGTCAGTTTGAAAAATGACAGTGATGCTATCTTGTTCATCTGAATTCATTCAGAACTCTCCTGATTCTTTCAGATCTGCAGTCCATGAGATAAGCTCCCTACAAAGGGAGAAATAGAGACTTGTTATAGGAAAGGAAAGGTGAATCTGAGAAGCAAGTTATTTCTGTGGTGAGTTCTGACCTCAGTGTGTAGAAGTCCTGCAGACAGACTAAGTTACTGATGTTCTCAATAAGAAAAGTGCCTCTTCTGCATCTTTTTTAGACAGAGAGGAACTCTAATTTAGAAGTTGGGAGAGGAAAGGCAATGGCAACTTAGCAAGTAGATGAACTATAAAGTAGGGAGTATAGATAATTACTGCTCAAAACTCATTGCTTTAGAACAGCTGGTTAAAATGCTGTGCAAGAAGGGAATAAGACTAAAAAGACAAAAAAAAATAATTCAGTAAAAAAGGCTAGGCTTCTCTTAGTTTCATGCATGAAGGGTAGAACACAGTCCTGTCTTCTTTCCAAATGAAAAAATCCATGACTGGTTAAAGCAAGCAGAGAGATACTTAAGCTCATTATTTATGAAGATCATTAATGCCTCTCTTCAGAAGGACATTTTGCCAGCTTTATTTAAGCAGCAGTTAGGCTCTTGGTCAAAAACCCATATTTGGATGACGTTAGCAAAGCCAATCACTGTCCAGTATCAGGTCATACAATATTTGGGAAGATAATTGAGGTTATGCTGACGGGTCAATGCTAGCAATGTTTGCATTTCAAAGATTTAGATGGTCCCCATCTAGCTTGGTCAATATGTGAGTAGAGAAATGAGACTACATGATCATTTCCGAATGACTCTATTCTGCTGATGGGCCCCTTGGATTTTTTTTCCTGTGGAGAGAGATACTATTGATTTCATAATTGGCTACTGCAGGAAGAACACATCAAATTCTTCCTTTTGTACCGCCAAAGAGGTACAAAATTCCACCAGCAGATGATTCTTGTCCCATGCTTATACATAGCTGCTGAGAGTAATGCTGAAACTTTAACACAACCGATACTTTGAATTTATAACTCCTTGTTTTTCAGTCAAAATCCTAATCCTATTACTTGTATAGGACACAATTCTGTCATCACTGAAGTCAGTGGGAAGGCTGCCACTTAGCTCAGATTCCCAGTATGCAAGGCTTTGATAGATAATTGCAGTAAGCCTTCATGTGTACTCTGTTACTTTGCAGTAATTGCAAGGCTGTTTGCTGTTGAAGAAAAGTGGAATAAACCTGGTTTTCCCCACCTTAATGAAGGGTTAGAATACATATATAGGGATGAAAACACTTCAGTAAGACGCAGATACCCCAAGATTAGCTAAATTGGTCAGAGCATGGGGCTAATAACACCAAGATGGTGGGTTTGATCCCCCTATGGACCATTCCTTAAAAGCTGGCCTTGATGATCCAACTCAGAATATTCTGTGAAATCCAGATACATAAATTTATACTTTGCAATATACACACCCCAGTTCATGATGCTGTAACTCCTCTGTGCAGCCACATCATGAGATGGAAATAGGAGTTAGAAGCAGATTAACACATAAAAGTACATAAGGAAACATTTTGGAGATATTTAGGTAATTTTAAACCTTTGTTACACAGTTTGCTTAAACCAGACCATCAAATTATTTTTTCAGTCAATACAGAGAGATAACTAGCTCTAAAATCTGGCAAGTACCTGAACAGACTGTCTCCCTCTGCAGGCCTGCACAGACTGCTGTAAGGAAATCCAGCACCAGAAGATCCCTGAAGTGTGGATAGGTACAAATTCAGTGATTGAGATACATAGGTGAAATTCATCAACTCTGAAGAAAGATTTTGAGATGCAGCAGTAGTTATTTTTGCAATATATTTTGGGAATATAAATGTGGGCTTCACAATATTATTTGTATCCCAGATGTTCTACTAGGACTTTCACCATTACTACTTCCCAGTTTAGCACACCCAGTGAGCCCACCATCAGAACTCAGGAAACTACAGAAATATCTTCCTGATAAAAGCATCACAGAAATCCTCTCTGTTTTTACTGCAGTACTCTTTTCTTATGAGCTGGTGAAAAGTACCCAAAATTTCAGTTAGTATAAGCCATAGCAACTCGTTTCTTGGAGCACCTGCCGAACTGAATATATCTCCAGAGATTGAGATTAAGTCACTTCAGTCAAGGACTCTTTGAGTCTAAGTGTAATTTGTTGATAGTGATTATTTTTAAAGTACTGATGATTGCATACCTGGTTATCTATGCATTCTCTGCACATTCCTATCAAGCCTGTTAAAACTTCATGTGCAGACTCTGCTAATAAAATGTAAGTCAAAAATTAGCTTTACTCCTCTTTATTTCCTCCTTCAACCATTGTTGTTTTTTTTTTTTTAGTTTCTTCATTTGCCTCCTTTGGCCCCTCTAGCTGGTTCAATGCCTTCATTCTACCCAGCCATCTGATTTCTTTCATGAATCAGTAACATAATTTGTCACCATTATTCTCATGACCTGTACTGTCTTTGTTCTGTTTTCTCTCTTCTGACAATTGACCCCTTTATTTATGGATTAGTTTTTGCCATGTTGGAAATTGTATCATTTTACCTGTATTTCCCTTTATTTCACTTTCACCTCCCAGGTATTGGTTCATTTTTTATGAAAGAAGAATGAGAACACTAGAAGAACATTAGTTCCTGTGACGCTCTCAGAAATCCCTTTGAAGCAACTTGTTTTCTCTGATTTAGTCTTCCCCTTCTTCAGGGCCATATGAAACTATTCATTCCTCAATTTCTAAAAACTATCTAAAGTTCATGAAGACACCATTTTCACCCACTTGGACCTATCATGGAGGTCTTCTTAGAAACTGTATGTCCATGTCTTCAACAATTCTCTCTTCACCTGATTACCAAGATGATATATTTCAGAACATACTTCTCATCCACTTGTCAAATTACTGTGTGGGTTTTCTGTCCTTGTTTTCCTTCTCTCTTCTCTCTACACCTTGTTTCTGTGTGATCTCATCCGCAAATACAAATTCAACTACCATCTGTTTGCTAATGACTCAGAGATACACTAGTCTACTCCAGACTAATCTCCTTATGTCCAAAATGAAACCTCAGCCGTCCTCTCTGATGGCCATCATGTGCAATGCATCAGGAATCAAACAGACATCTTATCCTTCCCCATACCCTGAGCCTATCTTTCTCAGTCAGTTAACTCAAAATATATCAGGAATAGAACTTAAGTGTTTTTCCTAACACAAAAAACCCTTTAGTTTCTATCAAATGGGTTTCGAGACAAAATGAAGTGCATGACATCATGAGGAGTTAGGTTGAAGCCTGACTTCCAAATCCTTAAACAAATAGTATGAAAAAGCCATGGCAGCTCAAGTTACAGCAGTTCATTAAAAGCTAAACCAAGCACTTTGTTAGTATGTCAGTGTGTGCTCATAATTATGACACTGCATAGCTGTACGTCATTCAGCACCGTGGTCACACTTGGGTAAGACAGCTCATGTGAAGTGACTAGACTCTCAGTACATGAGTATGGAGCCCTCCTGAAAGCTATGACCAAAGTCTCCTCACAACCAGACATCTATTACCATGTCTCAGTAAAAGCAGTATTTTTCCAGCTCTGACAAATGTAGTCTTGCCCTTCCCATAGTGAATGAGATTTCTGCCAAAAAAAGAGATTGTTTTCTGAGCTATTCTTGGCCTCACTTCTCTGGTTCTTCCTTATCTCTCCCATCTGATAGGAGTTACTACTTTTCATTCTCAAAGCTTGCTGACACTGTCACATTTTACTCTCTGTCAAGATATTAACTTGCCTGTTTAGACCATAATGTGAGCTAGGGTTACCACATGTTACTAGACCGTTTCAAACTTTTTTACATAGGCATACCTCATGCTTTGCAAGGTCTTCTTATGCTTAACTAGAAAACAAATAATTTGTTTTCCTTGAATGGCTTCAACAAAGTTCCCTTTGCCTCTGTTAACCCTCAAAAGCTAAAATGTTTAAACCTCTGAGCAACAGTACCTAAGGAGAATGACCTTCCTGTTGTATCCTACAGGCACCCTTAAGGCTACTACCTACAAATCCCACCTTCCCTCAAAGGCAGAAACATCTTTCAGAAGTCTCATCTTCCTAACATCAATTATTGATGTCACCTTAAGGACAGATGGGATCAGATGCTTAGCAAAGAAGCAGTGTGATGGAGCCTGCCCCTGAGGAGCTAAGTAGCGCTTGAGGGTACTTTAAAACAGGCAACATACGTTTTCCCCCCACAGTCTTGCCAACTGTTCCCCCTGAACTAAGAACTCCAGAGGGGAATACAATGTAGCAGAACAATTAATTTAGACCCAGAGGCCTCTTGAACAACACTATGGTAATATCCTCTCTTGCTGACCAATATTCTCTTGAAGTGTCCCACCTGCCAGCCTGTAATCATATTTTCCCTGTTTTCTTCTTCTTTTCCCAGCTTAGAAGGCTATTGGTATTTACGTTTATTGGCCTGTGATGGTACAATATATAAAATAATGTAGTTGTAGCTGATGTTGCAGATGTAGTTGATGTGGCTGTAGTCATCATCATTGTCAATCTTACAAGATTGATCCAGTTTGGAAAGAATGTTACCATAAAAAGAAAGCAGAGTAAAATCTGAACCCAAGCAACAAAATCTCTAACTGTAGACAGACTGTGAGTGGCATGGCCTGGTTTTTATTCTTTATGGTATAACAAACTGGGGTTAGGAATACATATACATATAAAGATTTTTTATTGTTCCAGCCTGGAAGACTATTACAACTAAAAGAATCATTAAATGTTTCAAGTCTGAAAGCAGCTCTTGAAAAGAGAATGTGTAAAATGAGAGTTTTGGAACTCTGGTCTCTGTTCTTACTCACAACTAAAGAGTTTGTGTGACAAAAAAAACCATTTTGATGAACTTGCTTACAGAGAAAACAGTTCTACTTTCTGACTTCCTTCCATGAAATCCGTATTCTGCTGAAGATTTCTCTTCTTATAGACTTTTTTTTTCCTCCAACATAATATTTCGAACTTTTAAGCTTTCACATTTTAAACTTCACAGCAACCTTCTGGCAGAAAGATACAGACTTCTGTGTCCACTGGTGAGTACAAATTCTGGTTATGGGTTCCCACCAGTATCCCTTTTTAATGAGTATATAGTACATTTTCAGCTATGTTCTGAATCAATAGTTTTGCTTAGATATGAGCAAATATTCCTGTGCCTTACAGAAAGATGGTTCTTTCTCCCACAGAATGACAACAGGGAGACGTGGATTCAATATCATTAACATAACAAGATAAAAAAAAAAATAGAAAATCTAACCTTTCAGACCTTTTATATATATATATATATATATATATGGCAGAGGGAAATAAAAGGACAAGCTCTCAATTGAAAATAAATCCCTGTCAAGCTACCTTTAAATCACCCTGATTAGTACAAACAGTCTTGACATATACACTCCCCCATACTGTCTGTAGGGAATAGAGAGAAATATTGCCTCTGTTCAAACTCATAAATTCATGGATTTTACAGCAGTACATTAGGTACTTAATATACAACAGAGAGATTACAGTCATTAGGTTAGATCATATTCTGTAATTACCACGTTTAGGTACTGCAGTTCCACACTGAGCTCAAGTCAGGTTGGTGGAGATTCCTTCTGGAATGCCATGCTTCAGTTCCATAGTCCTATTTTGGATGTTTTGGCTTTTGTGAAACTTTTATGTCACACAGGGTTTGTAAAAGTCACTGTGACAGCTACCTGAGTCGACGGAGAGGCTGAAATCTTATCTAGGCAATCTGTGATGTCCTGTTTATCTGAGGCACTAACTCGTGGCTAATGATAACATACTAGAGGCCAACAATGTTTATGCATATGGTTTGCTCTCATAGGATGTAATAAAGGAGAGAAGGCATCTTTTGCAGTGATAGTGAGTTTGGGGCACAGTTATTTTGCCTTATCCAGGTGTTACAAAGGGAAGAAATTAACACTCGTATAACTCAATAGAGAAGGAATCAGGTCCCAAAAGCTCAATAAAGCCCAGAAAATCCTCAGAAGAGAAAGCCTCAGGAAACAGTAAATCTAAGTCAGGCAAGTTAAGACCAAGAAAGCACACATTATATCATACTGGAGCTTCTGCAGAATTTGCCATGAGCAGGATTAAACAGCAGCTTCTCAAATTAAGAGTGTTTACTTACACAGCACAGCAAGAAATGATACCATCGTTCCTTCTTTCAACTGGATTCAGGCACCTATAAATGGGATTTATTTACAACTTTTTAAATATTCTAACTCAATAGATAATACAATGAAACAAAACTAGAAATTATTATTATCTTTTGGGTCAGATGCAATGCAAAAAATTCTTTATTTCAGAAATCTAAGCCTCAGACTACTGTAGGACAGAAAGCAAGAGCCTCAGCTTAAGCTTAGTGTCCATTTCTGTCTTTCTCACAATCATTAACAAATTCCCCCTTGTCCGCTGACAAGGATAAATGGAGAGGCCTGAGACACAAGGAGCCTGAGCAGCTCTGACTGGGGAATTCTGCACAGCAGCTTGGCTACATGATGTCTGGTACTAACAAGTATTAGCATCATTTTACTTTCACGAATGCAAAAAATGAGTCCCCAAGGCCTTCTTAAAATATGGATGAATACTAAGACCGGATCCCTCCGGTGGAAGTGTTTGGAGTGCAGTGGGTTTGGGAGCCGTGGGGAAACGTAGGGCAGGGACTGCAGCCCGAAAGCGGCAGCGAGGGTGCCACGAGATGGCAGCAATGCCACGTCTGGCTCGGCAGCCTGCCTAGCCCTGCTTTGTTAATT
>VWZF01003646.1:258465-269356 GCA_013396755.1 Sclerurus mexicanus | reverse complement strand
TTTTTTTTTTTTTTTTTTTCGAGTGAGAACCACAACGTTTTTGCATAAATACAAGCTTATTACAAAGTCAGCCTACCTCGTTCGGTGCCCATTCACCACCTTCTTGCAACTTACAATGAGAAAACAACTTTGCATATTTCATCACGAAAGAAAACTCATCATAAGTGAATAATTACAACCTTGAAACTACCTTTCCAAAAGAGCTCGTGTTTCTGTCTTTCCTTCCTATGAGCCTTTGTGTTTTAATTACGGATATAGGTAAGCATTAATTATGGAGTCAGGCCCTGTGTGCAGTGGTGGTGACAATCTTTATAATTCTTACTTGATTTAAAGTCAGCCTTGGGCACCTTTTTGCCACCCGTTTGAAGGCAGGCCTGACACAAAACCCCTTGTTAGCAAAGGACATCACCTGCCGGGCCCATGGAGCATAGGGACCTGTGGCAGACCAACCCTAGGTCACCACGTCCTTTCCCATGGACTCAGGGAACAAACCCTGTCTGCTCCAGGGTGGTTTTGGGGAACCTTCTGTGTGCATCTGCATGCCACATTTTGATGCGGGTTTCTTTAGTTTTGGAAAGAATTGTTAATGGCAGAAATTTCTCTTGGCAACAGGAGCTCTCGGGAATGGCAACATAAAGCAGTGCTCCTCAAGGAGAGATTGGCTCCTCTCCTTCCCCACAGGAAGCTAGTTCTGATGAGCAAGTTGGAAAGAACGAGCAGGGCACATTTTGGACGTGAAAACCTTCCTCTTTCACGAGCGGACACGAAGCAGAGGGGAGTTTGACCTAGGACAAGGGACCCCAGCACCCGCACCACCTGCACCCCACATGTGGCTGGGGATGTCGGACTGCAGGCAGAGCCGGGGTCGGGGCACCAGGGAATCGCAGCAGGAACCCCCCGGGCAGGTGCACCCTTGCAGCCGCTATCCTTCCCCGCGCCGGGGTCCCCCGGGCCGGGAGAAAGCCTTCCCTGCCCGGGGTCTGAGCCGCCCGGGGCCGNGCATGCCGCGCTGCCCGCGGCCCCGGGCGTGCCTCCCCTCCCTCCCTGCGCGCCCTCCCCTCCCCTGGGCGGGCGGCGGGCCGACGGCGCGGGGGCTCCGCGGGCGCTGAGCGGGACTGATGCTGTCTGTGAGCAGAGCGGAGCGAGCCGCCCGCGCAGTCCTGCAGGAGGCGCCGGGCGCTGCGCGGCGCTCGGGACCCGGACCGCTCCTCTCCGCCTCTCCTCGCCCTGTGGTGGTTATTTGGCGCTGTCCTTAGCCCCGCTGCCGCTCGGAGGACACGGTCGCAGCCGAGAAGAGCCGCTGGGGTTTTGTGTGAGTGTGTGTGTGTGTGGAATAACTGCAGACATGACTGCGTGGAAGAAATTCAAGTCTCTGCTGGTTTTCTGCGCGGGGCTCCTCACTGCAGCTCAGGGTAAGATTCGGGTTTCTTGCACTGGATTCGTGTAGGCTGTGGTTACGGCACCGATTCCCCCCTCAGCGAAATCGCTGCCGCTCGGTTGAGCTTTCTCCCTCGCTTCGTTTCTGAGCCGGGGAACGGCAGGCTCTGCGATCCCGGTCTCCCTTTTCCCTGCTTCCCACCTCCCGCCGGTGTTCCCCGAGGGCTCGGCTCCTGGCCGGTCACTTCCCCTGGGCGCAGCAAACCCCCCGGCGCTGGGCAGCACCCGCTGCGGCGCCGCGAGCGGAACCGTGCGCATCCAGCCGCCTGGGCAGCGCCGGAGTTTGGGAACACTTCTCTCCCCGCGCACGCACGAACGGCACTCGTTGCCGTGTGAGGGACAGTCCCCAGGCTGGCAAGTTTGGATCTCCCCTCCTCCCGCCTCCCCGGCTTTTGCCGTGCTCGGGAGGGAGCGCGGAGTGGGTGGCCGCGGTGAGCCGCCCCCGCCTGCCTTCAGCCGGCTCCGCTCCCCGCAAGTTGCGCGGAGGCGGGGATGCGGCGTCGGGGACACCTCCGCCAGCTGCCTGCCCGTGTCTGAGGGAAGAGGGCTCCTCTCTGCTCGGCGTGCCGTGGGGAGAGACTCCCACCCCTAGCTGTGTTTCTTCTTAAAATCAATGGGGGAGGGAGGAGAAACGAGGGGGTGACGGTGGAGAATTTGATTACACAACTTCAGTGCTGGCCTCAGCCCCATCACTTGCCTCATCGCTGGAGACAACAACTTCCCCATTATTCACTTCGCCTCTCATTAGCCCTGCGCTTTTTCATGCTGGGAGAGATGCGGGTCTGTGTGTGTGTGTGTGTGAGAGAGAGAGAGGAGAGAGAGAGAGGGAGAGGGGAGATAGAGAGAGGAGAGAGAGAGGGGGATAGGGAGAGAGAGAGAGAGAGAGAGAGAGAGAGAGGGAGTGAGGCAGCTCGCAGCTGAGCACCTGTCCCCGTTACAGCCTCTGCCTTCTCCCACCTCGCTCCTTCTGCCTGCCTCCGGGAGGACGGTTTCCCTTGTGATTTGTACTGTCTGAGGCTCCCTTAACCCTTCCAGGCGCTTTACATCGTTCCCACCATTTTATTTTTCTCGCTGCTTTTTTCGGTGCGGGGGCGGCTGAAGCGGGGGGGAGCAGGGCGCCCGGGTTGGAGGGCGAGGCTGGATCCTTCCCTGTCCTGCTGGTGCCCACGACTAGGTCCCCTCGCCCGCCGGGCGGTAAGGTGCCCTCCTTCCAGCAGCCTCCGGCCGTGATCCGCAGGGAGAAGAGGTGGCAGGCCAGCCCGGGCTGCCGGGATCCGGGCGGGAGCTTTGCCCGGTCCGGCGGATGGGCTGCGGCTCCGCGCCAGCCCGGTGGCATCCCTCCTCTGCCCGGCTCCTGCCGCTGCCGCGGTCCACCGGGCAACGCCACCCAGCTGGCTCCGCGGGAAGGGAGCGGCGGGGAGGAAGGCGCACGGCTTTCCTGGGCTGTGGAGCTGCGGCTCCTGGAGACGGGGCTGTGCCCCGCAGCACACGCGTCCCGGGGCGGGCGGGGGCTTCTCGGCGTGGCTGCCCTACCCAAACTTCCAGCATCCCCACACACCCCGGGTGCCTCAAGTCCCCGGTGCCCACCCACGGGGGCTGGGCGCCGCTCCCATCCCTCACACGTGCCCCGGCGCTGCCCAGGGCATGGAGCTGCAGCCGCGGGACGAGGGGCAGCTCCCGGGGCGGGCCGACACCCGCCACTCATTTGTTAAATACACTGTAGCCGATTATGTCGTTTGACATTTAAGTATTTTCTTTTCATGGCTGACAGCACACACGAAAAGCTGGAGGCTGGATCATGGTTATTCAGCGGCGATCCGACGTGTTTTGCTTACATACAAAGGCTTTGCCAGGAGCATTTGGGCACTGCCTCTGTTGCTGCTCTGCAGAATGTAATTATACCTGCTTAATGTGGAGCAGTAATACACCTACTTAAAGGCTACAAACTGACTTAATATTGAAGTCAAACAACAGGTTGAAGGGGAACCAGCGAGGACAGTTGACATAATTCCTTCCCGTTTACCTTACCAGGCAGTCGAGTATCTATATTTAGTCAACTGTAATCCTGAGGCTGAAATTACGTTTATACTTTAGAGAGTGAAAGGACTCCTTCTTTAGTAACATAAAGACCCAGGCTTTCAGAAGCACATAAAATTTTAATAATCAGATTCTCAGAACTCGGTTTTATCAGCCCCTTGCCTCACATCTTTTGGTCACTGTAATAGGAATTCATCCAGGTTTTACTTGATTTGAGAATTTTATGAGAAAAAAAAAGAAACTGCTGAATTTCTGGAGGTGTTGCCGCAGGCGTTCCCATATCTTTCAGTAAAATGACAGGTGGGCTGCTTTCCACATTGTTCCTCGTTATGAAATGAAATGGAAACTCTTTGTTGCTGTGCAATTTTCTGTAACTTTTTTAAGGACCAAGGAAGGATGAAAATGAACATTCATCATTGTTCACTGTAGTAGACTTGAGGTGCAGTTTCATACATTTCTTTGGACTCATTGCATCTGATTGATGGATCTGAGTGTTTTGGAAAACATTTGGGGGATTCTCCCCTGTCCATTATGCTTTAAAGATCAAGGAAAATTAGTATGGAGTAATTTAAAGGTACCACTTTCCCAGAAGCTACCCTATCAAAGCAATTATGCTTCAACAAGACAGACAGCACAGTGTTCAGCTCTGCATGTTAAGATGGGCTTGTTTGTAGAACCATTTGCTAATTCTGTTACATTATGTCATAACAAAAGCAAATAAAAAAAAAAGCTATTGATTTGCTTGAAAGACAAAATACATCAGTATCATTTCTGTAAAAATTCATACGGGTATAGAACAAATGGTAAATTTAGACTAAAAATCAAGAAAAAAAGATTGAAATATCTTTCTGCTTTGACCTAAGGTCTGTGGACAATCTGTTTTCAATGTAGAAGTACATATTGCTTAATACTTATAATTGTTCCAGGACTTGGTTTCAAGGTAATTTCCTGGATGTCTTTAGATAACCAAATACAGAACCTTCATCGCCACCTAATTGCCTAAAAAAATGTGCATAAGCAGGCCTATGCACAGAGGTATCATTCAGATTAATGGAAAGAGCACAGAGAAAACATTTCTATTTTTAAATTAAATCCAGACATTGAAAGGACTCCCACATCTACAGCTTAAGATTCTGTTTTTAAAAAAAATAACTAAACCTCAGTACGTTTTATGTACATTCTGTTTGCTGCTATCACTTTGTCAAAATAATTGATATGACTACATCACACAAAGTTACCACTATGTTTAAGGCCTATTCCTGTTAGACTGAAAGTGATTGTCTCTTTTAAATTTTATTTTTTTTTCTCCGAAGCAATGCTTTTCAAACTGTGAAGCTGGTCTCTCTAGAGAGGCTCCATTCTCTTCCAGAGAAGACTAACAATTCTAGGGAAAATAAGCTGAAAAAAGGGAATTTTTAAAAGAACGTCAGAGTAAGGTGTTGAATACCCAGCTACAAAACCAAGTATTCCCCATCCCCCATCGCAGTGAGGAATTCACCATAGAAAGGCAGAACAGAGAATATCCAGCTCTGGCCACATAATATTTTAATGTAAAAATGCATTTAATTTTTGGTAAGATCTATAGCTATCCCATTTTTTCATCGAGATATGTATATGATGTTCTTAACTCTGTATAGGAATAGGAAATGTGGTCAAGTTGAATATGATGTAGTGGAAAGCATAACAATTCAGCAGAGTTTCCCCAGACACTCATTTTAGACCATTGAACCCATAGCTGAGGTTTGAATTCCCACTGTCAGTCAGTAAAAGTTTATCAGTTTCTCTGGTGTGTGTGTGGGGGGGGGTGTGTAAGAGGATACTGGTGTGAGGAGCTGGAGATATACACAGGCACATGAATGCATGAGCACACATTGAACTTCAGGATGTATTGAAATCAGTGAGGGCACTTCAGCACTGTCTGTGATCTGTATAGATAAAAAACATTCTGCTGATTGTCTGTACTGCAAATATGTCTATTTTACTGTCACTCCCATGTCCCTTTATACAAACATGTAAGATTTTGATCAGACATGGTGTTTTTTGTTTGAGAGGGACAATTGTCATTTTTTTTCCCCCTGGCAGACTCTTTTTCTATACAAATAGCTGTTTGTCTTATTATTACTCATTATGTGGTAGTAGTATTATATATGCATTCATATATGCAAGTTTTTAGAAGACACCTATGGGATTTAAGCCTCAATAGCATTTACACTCATGAAAACTTTGGTTCAAACAAACTAGTAAAAATATGAAACTGTAAATATTTTGAGCTATGCATTCAAGATGTGCCAAGCTCTACAGGAAGGCTGAAAAGCCTCAGGGACCACTGTTTTCAACTTTTTCAAGGCATGTAATCTGTACACCGTCACATTAAACTCTCTCCTGTAGCCTTTCCCTGGAGAAGTAACTGCTTGATAGTGTGACTGTATAAAACCTCCAGTGGATTTAAAGATAAGATATAATTTTATTTTGCTCAAATCTATATTGAACCATTTTGTTTCTCTTTGACCATGATGATATTATTCTGCTAGCAAGCAGCTTTCAGTGTAAGCACAGATACTGCAGCGCAGTGCTGGCCTGCCTGTAGCCGGCAGGGGATGCAGTGTGGAAAGGGGAGTTGCTGGTTTAACTGTACAATCCACTGAAGGAGTAGCGTAAGTGTGAGATGTGATCTCTAGTAAAACTGAAGCATACAACTGGATTCAAATCAGGATCACCAAATACGAATCTGGCCTCTAGTTGCCTATGGCTATAAAATTAGCCAGATTAGACTGAGCTAAATTGGATGTTCCTCCAGTTTTTGCAGTGAACAAAGAATAAGAATCATATGGAAATTCTTCTTATGTGTATGAATCACTCCTTTGCTTAGAAGTTTTGCTTTCCTATGTCAGCTGCAATTTCTTTTAACCATTTTTATCAACCACCAACTTTTGAAATAGGGAAAAATGCCATTAAGGCCTGAGGAAAGCAGTGAGATCTTACTTTGTCCTGACACATCTTTGTTCTGACTGGATGAAAGACTTCACTCCACTATATGACATTTCTATTGCATTTGAGAAAATCTACACTGTATCTGTTATAAGCATTTCTCAATGCAATAACTGTTTAATCAAATCACTCGGATTATTGCTAGCCTTGTATTGACACACCAAGGCAACATACAGCAGTTGTCTGCATTTAGCAATTGAATGGTAAATGGAAGCAAGCATGCCCTGGAAACTCTTAGAAGAGTAATAATTACAAGAGTAATGGCATCTTATTGCTAATAACAGGTCTTACTTGCTCAGAGACAATAATTTTTTATGCATTTCCTTCTCATATGAAAAAAGAGGAAATGACAACAGTTTCTTACCATTTTTACCCAGAGGGGACATTCAGTTAAAAAGACAGATCAAGATTTAATCACTGTTATATTGCTGATGATTAACCAGAATTCCTCTTGATTAATCAGAATATCATCAATGATTTGCTTTTAGCAAAAGATAAGCAAAAAAACCCCCAAAAACCAACAAAAAATCTCCCACAATTTCTAGAAATTTTAGTAGTGCTTTAATTTCCAGCATAAAAATCACAGTTTGTTACAGCTTTTTAATTATTTAAAGTATGAATTATAACAATACATTCATGCATATTCTGAAATACTGATTTGACTTCTTTCAAATTAATTTCTTGTCTCATCCCTGTCAAGTAAAAGGTAATTTCAAACAGTTGTGAGGGCCTAATTCTGCTGCAGTGGAAACTGAAATTTTTATTTATTTCAGAATTAGCTCAATTGGCAAGTATTGAACAGATTGCTATTCCAAATAATCCAGGCACAGTAGCTACTACAGCTGAGTCAGTGGAGTCAGACCCTGTTAAATTTGATCTCTTGTGGCTGAGAACTTCTGACAGTGTTTGCATCATTTTATGACTTTGGAAAAAGGAAAACTAGGTGAACCTGAGCAATCAACCTTCATAATATAAGAATATTTATGTATGTATGAAATAATTTGTTTTTAAACAGTATCTCTGGTATCTCTGAGTGTCTGACCTCTACCTTGCTTCCTTTTTCTTTCCTCTGCTTTTTCCTTATGAAGAAATTATGAAGAACAATACACAGAGAAACCTAGTATCATTTTAGTCTTCAGATGTTTTATGTCTCTCTGACAGTATCCCACAGATACTGAAGTACAGAATCATGTTCCATATTCATGTCTTCGTTGTACAATGGCTTGCTTTCCAAAAGAAACTTTTGCAGCACTGCAGCTGACACAGAATTCAATAAATAATAATGAATAAAACTTTTGCCGCAGTATTTGTTTTGCAAACTTGCATGAAATGCGGTCAGAATTTTAAAATTACATTTTTCAGTTCTTGCTTCATCCCTTAGGTTCAGTTTCAAGGCAATGATTCTCTCATGCAATTTTGCCAAACATGAAGTTTTCCTTATTTTTTATATTTTTTCTTTCTTGCGTGAAAGTTTTCCTTGTCTTTCTTTTAGTAGAGAATATTTTCTACATCTGTATTTGAGTGTCTTTATTGAAAGGTTCTTGTAATTATGTTGTTTGCAGCAGACCTTTGAGATTAGTCACAGAGCAAATAGGGATGTATCTTTCCCTCATCCATCCTATGATTTGCAGACCAAACATAGCCATGATACAATACTGCAGAAATAATTGTTTATTTCCTTTGACCTCTCTTACTTGTCATATTGTGTTCCCATAAAAAACCCAAAAGGACACAAATATTCAAACCTTTATTTTGCTTACAGTGTTGCTGAAACACCAGCAATTTACAGTGCATTGGGAGCAAAAGTGCAGTCAGCCTTAGAGCTTAGGTTCAAGGGTGGGCCTGAACACACTGGGGACCACAGCCAGGTTATTGTCTCTCTTAAATACTGGCCCAGCTGTAGCATGAATTTAAAGCATCTTCACTGTGCTTGCAGTGACTACTGCTGAAATGGATGGGGGAGCTTGGCTAACTTTCCATAGTGTATCTAGAATACATGAATAAGAGCTTAGGCTTCGCTTTTGGCGTTGTGCTTGAGCTAGAACTTGCCTTGTATGAGTGTACCAGGGTTGAGTCTGAAGTCATGATGCATATAACACACACCATGTGTCTTGGAACCCACATCACATTGCTCGTGTACAACACAGATGGAGGCACAAGGAACAGGGAAGTCATTTTGTCAAGAAGCATCTGATGTTGGAAAGCAAGTGGCTACGTACTGCAGGAATATACCTGAGCTCACAGAACCTGCCCTTCCCTGAACCGTAGCAAAAAACTGCAGGTGATTGTGAGGGTAATAAAAAAGGAGATAAAGAACATACTTGCAAAAGAGTGAATTTTTTGAAAAAGCTATTTTAATAACGTAATAAAAAAGCAAAGTTTGACTTATTTTTAGACTAATTTTGCATGCTTCTGGTTGTGAAACAAATGGTCATGACAAATCACACTGTTCTCATTAATGTCTGTGGGATATCAATGTAGAAGCTGACTGCTTTCAAGTGACTAAGTACACTATTTTAGCTTTGCCCCAGCAGCCAGATTCTCGATTGGTATCCTGCTGATGTTTCTTATAATACATAGATTGAGTCATACCAAGCATTTTTTTGAGGGGGGAGAAAATTTTTTATTATTCACTTTCAGAACCTCACTTCAATCAAACAACTGCTAATATCAGAATCAGTGACCCTATGCATTTGTAGACATCTCTCTTGAAAAAATTGATTTTCTTTATCTTAGTACATAAATATCCACAGCACACACTTTGACCCATTGTTTGCAGTGGTTCTAACACTGAAGAATGTAGTGTTAATAGATTTTATGAAGTCAACAAGTGGCAGCGGTAGTAGCATTTTGATCATGAGCTATACTCAAACATTTCTGTCTTGCTTTCCAGTGAAACCTGTATAGGGGAGGCTTTATCATGATATTTAATTGCCATAAATGAAACCAGAGAAATTTTCCTTTCTTTTTTCCAGGTGCATAATGCAGTTTGCTTGAAAAAATCTGCCAGTTGAAAACAAAACATTCTGCTGTGCAGAACTAGGTACACTGGACATAGAGTCTAGTCGACAGCTGAGTAGTTTGGATTGCTTTATATCAGATTTTGACCAATTAGGACCTGACCCAAAGGCTGGGGAACTCACAGGAAAAAAGTAAGTCTCATTAAACTTAAAGGACTTTGGATCTGGCCTTTATTATAGCCACATATAACACAGAGAACTTGCATTGAAACAAAGATGCTGGAATAAATCTAGTAATATTGAAGAACATTCAAACTGTTAGTTACTAATAATATGAATTGTTACAAAATTGACCACAGAAATGCTATTTAGAATTGTAGTATGGTTTGGGTTGGAAAGGACCTTTAAAGTCTCCCTGGAGACTTCTTCAGTCTGAACAGTCCCACCCCTCTCAGTCTGTCTTCACAGAAGAGGTGCTCCAGCCCTCTGATCATCTTTGTGGCCTCCTCTGGGCTTGCTCCAAGAGGTCTATATTCAAATTTATGTCAGGGGTCCCAGAGCTGGACGCTCCATGTGGGTCCCACAAGAGGAGAGTAGAGGGGTAGAATTATGGTCCTCTACCTGCTTCCCACACTGCTTTTGATGCAGCCCAGGATACAATTGGCTTTCTGAGCTGTAAACACATGTTACTGAGTCATGTTGAGCTTTTCATCCACCAACACCCCTGTCTTTCTCCTCAGGGTTGTTTCAAACCGTTCTCTTTCTAACCTGTGTTTCTGCTTGGAATTGCCCCAACCCATGTGCAGGAACTTACACTTGATATTGTTAAACTTCAGGAAGTTTGCACAGGCCCACCTCTCAAGCCTGGATGGCATCCCTTCCCTTCAGCATGTAGACTGTGCCATGCAACTTGTTGTCATTTGCACTGAAGATAAATCATGCCTCAAAATTTTTTGACCTATCTGAATTGTATCTCACTCCACTGGCTATCACAAGTTATGTAATTTATTTTGTTCTTAGAAGAGATTAACCTTTAATTGCTTTCTGTAGCAACATTTAGTAAACAGACTGGTAGCATGGAGGTGATCTATGCAAACAGCAAAGAAGAATTTCTTCAACTCATGTTGCCATGACAATTTAGATTTTTCTTGTCAACTCCTGAGAAGCTTCAAAGTAATTTCTTTAAAGCAATGAATCAGGGGATATTTTGGAAATTGAAGTTGCTCTCTTTTATCAATTTGGTATAATTTAACACAGTAAGGGGCCTGACCAAAAAGATTTTAAGATCTACAAACAAGAGCTATTGCAAAAAATACAGCATCACGTAACTCTCTTCGTGGATCTCTGATGATTCACACCAGCAGTGTTCACACCAGAGGTTTAGATTTTGTTTATTAACTATATGATAATAATAGTTATCAAAAATAGTAATGGATAATGAAGAGTGGAGAGGCCAGCTGATAGCTGTC
>VWZF01003646.1:102303-257808 GCA_013396755.1 Sclerurus mexicanus | reverse complement strand
AGCGGTAGTAGCATTTTGATCATGAGCTATACTCAAACATTTCTGTCTTGCTTTCCAGTGAAACCTGTATAGGGGAGGCTTTATCATGATATTTAATTGCCATAAATGAAACCAGAGAAATTTTCCTTTCTTTTTTCCAGGTGCATAATGCAGTTTGCTTGAAAAAATCTGCCAGTTGAAAACAAAACATTCTGCTGTGCAGAACTAGGTACACTGGACATAGAGTCTAGTCGACAGCTGAGTAGTTTGGATTGCTTTATATCAGATTTTGACCAATTAGGACCTGACCCAAAGGCTGGGGAACTCACAGGAAAAAAGTAAGTCTCATTAAACTTAAAGGACTTTGGATCTGGCCTTTATTATAGCCACATATAACACAGAGAACTTGCATTGAAACAAAGATGCTGGAATAAATCTAGTAATATTGAAGAACATTCAAACTGTTAGTTACTAATAATATGAATTGTTACAAAATTGACCACAGAAATGCTATTTAGAATTGTAGTATGGTTTGGGTTGGAAAGGACCTTTAAAGTCTCCCTGGAGACTTCTTCAGTCTGAACAGTCCCACCCCTCTCAGTCTGTCTTCACAGAAGAGGTGCTCCAGCCCTCTGATCATCTTTGTGGCCTCCTCTGGGCTTGCTCCAAGAGGTCTATATTCAAATTTATGTCAGGGGTCCCAGAGCTGGACGCTCCATGTGGGTCCCACAAGAGGAGAGTAGAGGGGTAGAATTATGGTCCTCTACCTGCTTCCCACACTGCTTTTGATGCAGCCCAGGATACAATTGGCTTTCTGAGCTGTAAACACATGTTACTGAGTCATGTTGAGCTTTTCATCCACCAACACCCCTGTCTTTCTCCTCAGGGTTGTTTCAAACCGTTCTCTTTCTAACCTGTGTTTCTGCTTGGAATTGCCCCAACCCATGTGCAGGAACTTACACTTGATATTGTTAAACTTCAGGAAGTTTGCACAGGCCCACCTCTCAAGCCTGGATGGCATCCCTTCCCTTCAGCATGTAGACTGTGCCATGCAACTTGTTGTCATTTGCACTGAAGATAAATCATGCCTCAAAATTTTTTGACCTATCTGAATTGTATCTCACTCCACTGGCTATCACAAGTTATGTAATTTATTTTGTTCTTAGAAGAGATTAACCTTTAATTGCTTTCTGTAGCAACATTTAGTAAACAGACTGGTAGCATGGAGGTGATCTATGCAAACAGCAAAGAAGAATTTCTTCAACTCATGTTGCCATGACAATTTAGATTTTTCTTGTCAACTCCTGAGAAGCTTCAAAGTAATTTCTTTAAAGCAATGAATCAGGGGATATTTTGGAAATTGAAGTTGCTCTCTTTTATCAATTTGGTATAATTTAACACAGTAAGGGGCCTGACCAAAAAGATTTTAAGATCTACAAACAAGAGCTATTGCAAAAAATACAGCATCACGTAACTCTCTTCGTGGATCTCTGATGATTCACACCAGCAGTGTTCACACCAGAGGTTTAGATTTTGTTTATTAACTATATGATAATAATAGTTATCAAAAATAGTAATGGATAATGAAGAGTGGAGAGGCCAGCTGATAGCTGTCGTTTTGATCCTCAGGACAATATTTTATCTTGCAGCTATTTTGAGGTAATTAGATTACAGAAGGATTATAGTACAAAGAAGGACTAAACATTTTATTTTTGTTAACAGTTAAAATTATAAAATTAGTTCAATGAATGAAGAATAAAAAGGCTGTTGTCCACATAGTTATATTACTATCCAAGATAACTCCTGTATACAGTGTTATTACTAATCTAACTGAACTTCCTTCTTTGTTTTAATTGAAATAGCCTCTTTTGAAAAAAAGCCCCTAAAACTAGTCCAAACTACTTTAATTTAATTCTTAAGAAATAAATTACTGGCTTAATGAGGTATTTCTTAGGTTGCTGTTAGCGGTGATGAAAACATGGTAAATGAAAAGAAGATAATGTGAAGTGCAGTTTCTGCTGGGAAAATAGGTTTCTCTGTGTAGAAGATAGGAAAAGTAGATCAGTAATGGTTTTCTTTTTAAAATGTTCCTGGCAGATGATGGCTACTGTGTTGGTGTAGTTTGTTTACCACTTTGTAATAGATTTGAGATGAGTCATATCACATTAGAAAGAAAATTGAGAAGTTGTTTTGTCAAAAGGAATTCACTTTCCCTTTTTTGTCATATATACTCAAATTATTAGTTTTCTTTAAACAGAGATACCTAATTGATTTTTTATAAGTGTTTATTCTTGTTGTGTCCATGAATCCGAGTTCCTGTTGCTAGAAATAGTGAGTGCAGATCTACCATTTCTATGTACTGGATAAGGTGACTGAGCTGGAGTCTTCTGTCAGTTCACCTCATGCATCTCCTTCCAAGTCCTAGCGGTTTTATTTTCAAGCAAGTTTGAACCACAATAATTTCAATGTCTACAGGCACCATTGTTTTTCACAAGCCTTTCTATCTCCTTGCCTTCAGAATGGGAGTTGACTGAGTAAGCACTATAGGATGACCTAAGATTTCATGTTGTATAGAAATTTTTATTTGTCTTTTTTTCATTGCTGGCTTTGTAAGTGCAGTTTACTGATAACACATCTCAGTGTATCCACAGTGTTAGGAAAAATGGTGCTTGTAAGAATATATGATAAATAGACTTGTGGATGGAATACTTATGATACATCAGGTCATAGGCATTCAGTGGGATAAACAACCTCCTTTTTCAAAATATCCAATGGAAGAGGAGATCTATTTGTTGAATAAAAGAACATGTGCATATTGAACAATAAAATATGTCTGAGCTCATTTTACCTGCAAAACAAGCTTTACTATCAAGTTTAAGGACACTGGGAAGAGGGCAGAAGGTATTGTTTATTGTCAAGACCCTAGATTGTATTTTTACTTTCTTTTCAGTAGTGCCAAATATCTGCAGTTCCCACTTCCTTAAAAGAAAAGTGCAGATCTCAGCACTTTTAAACATAAAGAAATTTGTACTGTACTTACTTTTACACTTGAGAACCATCATAATCTGAATGCAATACAGTACTGTAAAGAGGAGGGATAGAAAACAGTATTAAGCATTTACTATTGTTATCTCCCAGTTCGTATCTGAATTAAGCGAAGTTTCCAAATCTGTCATTGTTATTTTTTAGGAAGAAGAGATTCCTCAAAGGAAGTTGAAGTTTGTTTTTCTTTAAAACTGCTGTACCTAAGTAATTCTGTGCATTAAAAATAAAAACTTAAACAACCCAGATCTGTTGAAGCCTGGAACAAAACATTTGTGATTACAAAGCAAACATTAAACACAGCAGCAAATCAGAATTTGTAGTGAAACCAACTCACAGACTGCTGGCTATGCTGCATAATGGAGGCTGTTGTCCTGAGCCAGAATTAAAAGCAGTCAGCCGCATCTCCATTTATATTTCCTCTATGATTATTCATAATTTTTGCATTTATCCCCCATTGATGGTAACTAAATGCAGTTCCTTGCAGGTCCATTTTTCTTTCTAAGAAACAGGCTGTTTCTAAGGGGTGGGCAGGCTCTGGTGCAAAAAAAGTATCTCCCCAGTTTTACCACTGTAGAATAGGTACAAAACTTCTTTTGATATTGTGCATCACTCTGCAGACCATATTTGCAGGATGGATATATTTGTGCAAATATTTTGAATGTGCTTTGTCACTGTATTGGGTTTGTATGGCCAGGTTTTGTTAGGGGAGATGCTACAAGGCTGGCTTCTGTGAGAAGCTTCTAGAAGCCAATAGAGCCCATGCCACCCGATCCAAAAATGGACCTGCCACTGGGCAAAGCTGAGCCCATCAGTGATGGTGGTAGTGCCTCTGGAAGAATATAGTTAAGAAGTGGGAAATAACCTATGCAATGGCAGCTACAGCTGTGACAGAGGAGTGAGAATATAGGAGAGGAACAACTCTGCAGACACTCAAGTAAGTGAAGAAGGAGAAGGAGGAGGTGTTCAAGGTGCCAGAGCAGATAGTCCCCTGCAGCCCCTGATGAAGACCCTGGTGAGGCAGCTGTGCCTCTGCAGCCCATGGAGTTCCATGGGGGAGCAGATATTCACCTGCAGTCTGTGGAGGACCCCATGCTGGAACAGGTGAATACCTGAAGGAGGCTGTGACCCTGTGCTGGAGCAGGCTCATGGCAGGACCTGTGGACTCATGGAGAGAGTAGCCCATGCTGGAGCAGGTTTGCTGGCAGGACTTGTGACCCTGTGAGGGACTCACACTGGAGCAGTCTGTTCCTGAAGGACTGCACGCCATGGAAGGGACTCGGGCTGGAGCAGATTGTGAAGAACTGCATCTCCTGGGAAGGACTCATGTCAGAAGTTCATTGAGGACTGTCTCCTGTGGGAGGGATCCCATGCTGTAACAGGGGAAGAGTGTGAGTCCTCCTGAGGAGGAAGGAGCAGCAGAGACAACTGCGATGAACTGACTGTAACACCCATTCCCTGTCTCTCTGAACTATTGTGGGAGGACATAGAGAAAATATCAGGGGTGAAGTTGAGCCCCAGAAGGAGGTGGGAGGGGAGGGTGAAAGTGTCTTAAGATTTGGGTTTATTTCTCATTATCCTACTCTGATTTGATTGTTAATAAACTAAACTTATTTCCCTGAGTCAAGTCTGTTTTGCCTGTGATGGTAATTGGTGAGTGATTTCTCTGTTTCCTTATCTCGATGCATGAGCCTTTCATTATATTTTCTCTCCCCTGTCCAACTGAGGAGAGGAGTGATACAGCAGCTTTAGTAGGAATCTGACATCCAGTGAGAGCCAGCCCAGCCCAGTCACATAACACTGGTACTTCCAGATCTGGTTTTGTAAGGCAGAGGCATTTTGTGCCATTGTCTCAACAGCAGATAGCTGCTCAGGTTTGCTCTGTTATGCTGCTCTTGTCTTAGGTACTGTTCCAAAAGAGCAATGTGCATGAGAATCAGGTCCCCTGAGGGTAAAAAAATCAATTAAAATAAGAAACTACTATTTGATGCTAGAAGGATAATGCACTGCCCACTATGAAAAAATGAGCCATGGTGGTGACAGACTGTCAGGTGAAAGATTAGCATTCGGCATAGACAGCTGATGGAAATCATTCTTGTATTTCATTGACACATTCTTCAATAGTACCATTGAAGAAGATAAGCCATCTCAAAGCAGAAGCTAAATATGAAAAAGTATGACAGCATTTAATGGGGGTTTCAGTCAGGACTACTTTATTTTTTTAAATCAATCCTTACTCTTGTCATTTGCCCTCTTCCACTCCTCTTTTTTTTTTTTTTTTCTAGGCTGTTTTGTCTATTATTATATTTATTCTTAAAGTCTATTAGGCAGTGACATGTGTGTAGAGTGATTTATTAATTTGTTTTATGGTATATCCTAGAGTATAGGAACCTATCATACAAAGGATTATATGAACATAGAGAAAATGAAATGAACAACATGGACAACATTTTGACAGGAAACTTAAGTCTGGGGAATATTATTTCCTGCATGACCAGAATGAAACAGAAAACCTTTTCTTCAGTGAGGCCACAGGAGCCTCATGCTGACCTGTATTTTACAGAGTACATAGCCCAGATTAGTTAACTCATAGCCATCAATAATTATTCAGGGTTTTTTCTGATTTCCATTACTGATACTTGTCTTGCTGGAGAGCAGTGCATAATCAGCTTCCCTTATTGTCACAGGCAGACTGATTTAGTCTTACTAAACAGAACTGGTAAGGTAGCTCAAAACTTGAAATGTCTGCTGGCAATTGTGCTCAGTGGAAGTCTTGGTGCCACTACTGCAAGGGTCTGATACGGTCTCATAAATAACGACTGGCGCCCTCATGGGCATGCCAGTTCAGCTGCTGGGCTGATACAGGCTTTACGCTGACATGCTGAAAATCACATCTTTTATCTTGTAAGACTGCCAGGGTTGGCACCATCAGATTTGCATAATTAAACACTATTTCTCTTTTTTTCTTCCATTACTGACTCTTTAAAATTTTCCATTTGCAAAGCTTATCTTTCTTGTTCCAGTCACTCTATTATTTCCTCTTTTGCTGAAGGAGTATAAGATACTGTATTTATTATTCTCCTACATGGCTGTTTAACATTCCCAAAGAGGAAAGTGCCCTGGGTCTAATCTGTGATGACTCCTGCAGTAGGGGCAACCAGCACAAAGGCTGAAGATGGGCACAGGGCACTCTTAAAACCTGAAGAATTAAGTCAGGGACATAAACTGTGCCTAGATTTTGTACTTGTCCTATGAATTTGGTTAAATTTCAGTATTCACATATTTAAAAATGCAAAAAGTGTCACATCAAATCAGACCAAAATAACCTCTATTTGACAATGGCCATTAGCAAATGCATAGGAAAAAATGCAGGAATGCAAGATATAGACAGGCTTTTATATTTTTGCAGCCTCTGGCCAGTCTAGAGAACTCAGCTAGAGGTTGCATCTATGTTCAACATCCATCAACAAATTTAACCTTCGTGAATCTGTTCTTGAACCTATTCATAATTCAGACTACCACACTATTTGCTGACAATCTGTTTTACAATTTAATTCCTGCTGTGCGGAAAACCGCTGCATTTTGCTTGTTTTGAAGCTTCTACCTGCTCATTTCCCTGAGCACATTCAACTCTTCAGAAATACTTCACACCATACAGAACTTTGCATCTGGTAGATATTAAGGATTGATGTGAATCTATAAATTACATACTTTTCCCATGTACACCCAAAATATCCATGTAGATATTTAGAGTAACTAATTTCAATCAATACTAACATATGATTCCAAGTGCATTTCTCATAGTCATTTAATGATCATGATATTGTAGTTGGTGCTACTGATGCACTTAAAAGAATAATAGTTTGCATTTCATTATAAACAGCCACTTGCCTTTATCCCACCATCCCATTACCTAGTTTTTATTCTCACAAAAATATGTTTTTGCTTGCTTTCCAATAAATAGTAAAGACTGTACATCATGACCAACTGGAGGACAGTGTTGTTCAACATTTTGCCCTGTGAGAGATTTTTGGAGGGACAAAAGGGAAAATGCTTAGAAAATTAGGTCCTGTTGGGAAATAAATACATCAAACCAGATGCTTAGTGGTCTAAGCACCTCTTCCACTGATGTTGACCTCCATGGAGTGTGTTAATAGCTCATTGGTAATATAAAGGGCACTAAATAGTGTATTCATCTTGCATATATGTTATTTGCCCCTCTGCGGTCCAGTGTTTCAGTGGTTGAAAGTCACATCTTGATGGGATCTGGTGAAGGATTTGGTTTCTGCAAAGATTAGGGAAACACTGCAAGAATTTCTGTTAAAAAAGGTTTAGGAAGAAGTCTGTTGTACTGAGAATGCTGAATCCATCCTCATAAATCAACCAATTTGCCCCCTCACAAGACCCAGATCTAGGACAAATTGTGAAACCTTCCCCCCTCTCCCCACCCCAAAAAAAAAAGGCATTGAAAATTCTGCCCCTAGCTAGAGACTTACTTCAATTCTTCAAACATGCAAGATATTCTGTGAGCTCAAATCCATACGCTTCTGATTGCAGTTTCATGTTAGAAAATATGTCACTGTCTGAAAAAGAACTATTTCTCTTGTTCCCTAAGACAGCAGCCTTCCTACATATGTTCAATATGGCTGTACAAATTCTGCCTTTCCCCTTTATTCTACCTCTTCTGCTCAGGACTGTCAGTTGAAAATCATATCAGCATCATAAAACCAAAACAAAGTGATGCAAATAAGTAATTGGCAAGAGTATAGCTGACCACTGTCAACAAAAGTATCATGATACAGAAGAAATCAGATGCTTTTTAATGTTAGAAAGTGTTCCATGACTGTTCCTGCTCCTTCATTCTGAAAGGCTCTATTTCCATAAACAAGAAATTTTTGAATATTCTTGATAGATTCTATTCAGGAAAGGAAGGCATTAATTACTCCTGTCCTGTGCAAGCAAAACCATTGCTTAGCTTTTGAGAAGGGACAGGAACCCAGGTTTTTAAGAGGTGACTGGAAAAGGACTATTTCTCAGCAACATGTAATGTATCTGATGTACCGCAATCTAAATTTCCAGCAAGACAAGGCAAAGGCTGAGTTCTTTGAGCAGGACAGTTTTAATGGGATAACAAAATTATTTTTCAAGCAGGCTTTGTTTTCTGCTTGATTACAAGAAAATTTCACAAACATTTATTAAGAGGTGAAGATGTCTTAAAAGCTGAAGATTATTCTCCAAAAACAGACTTAAGTTACAAATAAATACTGTGCTTAATTATAAAAGTAATTTCTCCTTCTAGGTAGCAATACTTTAATGCTGGTTCGGGGTGACAGAATTTGTGTAGTCCTGTGTTTATATATTAAGCTTACTACTTCTAAAAGTTACTCACTTGAACATAACAAAAAATGCCATATAGAATATCACAACCATTTTCAGTGAAGGATCAGGTGGCATGTACATTTAGTTGTTTGAATTAGTAGAACGGGGTTTCTTCGGAGAAACTTATTTAAACATATTTTGTTGATTAACTATGGCTTACTGTTATGTTGCTGGCATAATCCTTCAATATCTGTCTTTTCTTCTCTCTGCATAGTTTTTTTCTAAGTATAGTGCATGTACCTGAAAATTTCAGAAAATAAAAACCTGGTGATTTTCCTAGTACAATATAATATAAAGTATAAATTCAAGAGCTAGATCTTAGATGTGCTGAACTCTTCAGTTCCTAATTTATTTCATGGATGTTGAGGATACTGTGTGGTAAATAAATACACACAAGAATTTAAGTATCAGGTTTTCCCTTTATTATAAAGATATTGACATCTAGTACTTAAATTACCAAACTACCACTCAACAGCTACTTAAACCCCAAAGCACACGAATTTATACAGGCCTATTTTTAATCGGAAAATATCCTTTGAGTCTAAAATTACATTTCTTGGCATATTCAGAGTGGTTGCATAGTGTGTCAGTTTGTATAGCACTGTTATTGAAGAGTCATTGTAATCTTCAATATAGATGCTTTTCCATAAGGATAAAACTGCTTGGCTGTCTTTAAGTGCGCTTGCCAACTTTGGCCTTACATAAGATATTCCTGGGAATGGAAGTGATGCCCTCTCATTTTCCCACAGTAGAGAGAGTAATTTGAGAGCTGGAGCACTTAGCTAGATTGTGAAAAATCTACATTCAGCTACCTCTTCCCATAGACAGTAGGCTGTCTCATCCTCTTTTTCTTTTTTTTTCTGGCATATACTGTGAGTGCCCTTGGCTCTCCTCTGTTGGTGCTGCGGAGGTTTCCAATTAAAGTTTCCTTGGAGGTAGAAGGTTTGGCTTCAAAACCATGCTTAAAAGTAATCAATCTGAAATACTGAAAAAGCTGGGACAGTAACTGGACACCTACTGGTCCCCTCTTACATGGACAGCATTACTAGTCACATCAGAGTCATGCTTCTGGATGGGTTTCTGTCTTACTCAATGAATATTTGATTATTTTATGAAAAGTGGCATTGCAAGTAGTCCACTTGGAATATTGCTCTGAGGTTCATTTGCCAGTAAACACATAAAAGATAAGTACTGCAATACATATTTTCAGCTCATTTCAGGAAATAATCAATAGCTTTTATCACTAGGGACTTAACAATCACCATGTTATGCCCATCACATGAATCTATAAAGAAATCTTACAAAGAGAGGCAAGCTATTATGAGGGAGATTGATTGATTTGTCCCATGTTTCATATTTATTTAAAACCTAAGCAAATTTTTTTTTTTATTCTAGCATGAAGTTTGCAATGCCACTTATATCTGCCACATCTCTGCTGACATCATCACTGATATTTGAGAGATGAAAAAATTTAGGTCTAGATATAACACTCCACCTTTGAAATTTACATGCATTAGTCTTGAGGTGCCCAGTTACCATGGTGATGAATATAGTATAAATATATGTGTGCACATGTCTCTCAGAGAGACAGAATTCAGTCATTTGAATCTCTTGTGGACGTAGTACCATAGTTACCATTCACTATTCTTCAAGTTTTGTCCATTTTTCCAATAATGTAAAAAGCCTTCCCATTGTTTATAAGTTCAGCAGTCACAGCCAGCTCCTGCCACATAGGAAGGTGCCATATCTGAAATACTTCACCCCAACCCACTGAAGTTCAGCAGCTCAAGGCCATGACCTTGAACTTCCACCAGGGATTTCTGAAATACTGGAATGATGTGCTGGCAGTGTGTTGCTTATCAAATGCAACATTACATGGATTTTCACCTCAAGACAGAGGGAGTCATGTAAAATACTGGAGGCCACAGTTACGTAAATTTCTCACCAAGTCCGTTTCCCTCTGGGCGACACATTGTATTTTGCCTCCCTGTAAACAGAGGAATACATTTAGAACAGCTTTTGATAGCTATTCCACCATGCTAAGGACCCCCTGGAAAGCTCTTCTCCCACTCCATGAATGCAACATGACCAACCTATTTTTAATTTTACCACTCTCTATTGACAACAATGGTTTGTTCCTTTTTAATACATGTAGTAAAATAGCACATACAAATGGGCACAATGCCCCCCACCAGAACAACAACAAAAAAGGCGTGATTTTATGATTTTTTTTCATCAAAACCAGTTTTGAAAACCTACATTTAAACAGCTAGTGGGGAACCCAGAGGGATGAAAGTCTATTTACTGATACAATTTAAACTAGATCTGTCTAATTTTTTTTTTCAAATTGAAAAAAGCAAGCAAATCAAAAAAGATTAAAGACATCCAAGAAACTATAAATCAGTGAATTTAACATGGATTGTGGGGAAAATCAAACTACCATAAGGAAGTGTGAAAGAACAGCTTGAAAATCAGTTTGATTAAGGATAACCAGCATAGAGTCGGGCAGGGGAGGTCATGCTTAACTAACCTGCTGGAGTTCTTTGAAGATATTACTGCTACTGTAGATAAGGAAAATTCAATGGATGTAGTCTACTTGTAAGGCTTTGACAAGGCACCACATCTGAGATTAATGGCTAAGAGAAATCATCATGAAAGCAAAGAAACTGTGGGATGGAAAACTAGCTTAAATGTTTCCCACAGAGGGAAAATCTGGACAGAGTTTCTGAGGAGTCAGTGTTGGGCCCTCTGTTGTTCATGACGATGTATATCTGAATGTAAATGAGAGGGCGGGAGAATTTGTAACTTATGTTGGATCTAAAAGCATAGCAGGAAGCGCCAAGCAATGTGATTGTGTTCAAAAGGTGTTGTATCCCTTATATAATTTGTTTAGCAAAAATAAGCAGAATGTTGCTAGGAAAATGTAGCAGAATTAATATCAGAACATAAAACTATAATAGAAAATACTCACTAAATAAAAAGTCTTCCAATATAATAAGGAAGAAAAACAAATTGGGAATTATTAAGGAAATAAACTGAAGTCATCAGCCCAGATGAAAGCAGCATTTTAAAAGGTCAACAAGATGCAAAGATGTTTTAGAACACAGAAAACATACTAAAGAAAACAAACTATATTGTTAATTTGCACAAAACCAAAGTAAGAGCATCTCTTGGACGTGGTCTACAATAATTCTAATAGTTGTTCAGGGAAAAAAAATATTTTTATGTTGGGATTAATTGCAGGGAAGCAAAGGATATAAGGTCCTAGTAACTGTGAGGAATGTTAAGAACCTCAGGGGGTTTTTACTGTAGACTGGGAAATGTATGATGTTTACATTATAGTAGGACCCAGGGATTCCAGTCAAAATTAAGGTACTGTTGTGTTAGGCATGCTAATGGAAGACAGCACGTTCCTGTGCCAAGAAGTTTAGAAAAAAATAGCTTAACTGTACAGACAATGGGGGAAAAAAGACACAAAGAACACAATAATTTATCCGTAGAAGGTCTGTGTCTGAATTTTGATCTAGGATTTATGGGTTCCAATTCAATATTTTATATAATGAGCTACATTATCCTTTATACATGTAAGGGTTTTGCTTAATATGAGGTGGAAAACCTAGGTGATTACCTTTTTTGTTCATATATATAAGCTTAGAAATAGAAAATTCTTATTCTGCATTTATTCAGGTCTTAACCTTAGTCACTGATTCTACAGACCCCAACTTAAATCTAATAAAGATTAGATTAAGTTTTTAAAGAATCTTTATATTAATTCCTAAATATCTGAATTTCAGAGAAAAAAATACATATTCAAGGAAAAATAATTACATAATATATATATAGGTAAGTCCAGTAGGCATTTGGTTTTATGTGAGAAAAATGAGGAAAACAAAATTCTCAACATTGGACTGAAATGGCTAGTTTTTGATTAAGATGGACTTAATTCTTTATGACTTTCTTATGCTCTGAGGTCTTCCAGGAAATAAAATTATTCTCAGAAGATCAGAATTTCCTCCTATTTATGGAAAGTTTCTTTGCTGTATGACTCAGAGCTTTGAAGTTCATATATTTAATCTTTTCTTTCATACATACATTACTCAGAGCTAGGGCTATATCCAAAAAGAGACTTTGCTGCCACAACACTAGGATCCCTGGTGCCTAACTTCCAAACGTCTTGTCCCAAAAACTGAAACTACAAGTCTACGTTAAGCTTTATTAATTGTTGGGGAAAAACCTTGGCATCTTGGAATAAAATCATTAATAGGCACCAGGCAGGGTGTTTGTAGCAGTACATCCTTTCCCTTCCTCATCTAGATGTATTTCACTCAGGCCTGTGTGGAGGAGGTCCTTCTTTAGTACTAGTTTTACTATAGCTACGTCTTCATAGCTAACCTCTATACATTCAGTGACTACGTCTACACACCAAACTGCATGAAGTCTCAGTCCAAGGTTGACCGTTCTTTGCTCTGATGTCACACACTCTCCTGTCTGGTGGTAACTGTAGATCCTACTCCTAAACTTTCATGTTAGTCATTATATGGTTTGGGCTCATGTGAAATACTCCTGATCTTCCAGCCTACAAAGTTTTACTCAGTGTGAACTTTGCAATGGGAACACGAGACAAGGAAAATGTTGGTGGCCTTAGTTGGGTAATGGCTGTGAACTGACTCACCTACTGCAGCAGTGGTACTTGCTATTGAGGAATCCACCGTGCACAGGGAAAGATGAAGTCTGGAGGCAAGGCACTCCCAGGAAGTTGGGTCAAGGGCATTTTCTGTGTCTGTCTCCCCTCATGTCAATCCTGAACATAAACACATATAGGGACAGGGGACAGAGCCTTTCTTTAGAGCTTGTTTCACTTGGATAAAACAATTCAAGACTGATGCAGTCAATCTGGGAGAGAATAATGGTATCCTACTGATCTGGTGTGGTTCTTTGGAAAGTTTGGGACTCTAAAACATCCTATAAGGACTTTTTTACACCTCTTACATGAAAGTCATTGGAAAAAGCTCAAGGATATAGCTTAGGCCCTTCAAGGTTGAGGCAGAAATAGTTTTCAAGATACTGAGTTGAGGACTTCTGTTCCACTTAAGCCCCCACCTTGTTTTCAGCAGGGAGGGTACTACCTTGCTGATTCAGGAGTATAGGACGACGCCCCCAAAGCACATAAGGTGGGCAGAGGCAGCACTGCCAGCCAAGGCCACACAGCACCTGGAGCCCAGTGGGGAGGCTGGTGGCCAGGGATGCTGGTGGAGGGGCTGGCAGGGAGGGAGGACAGTGGGGCACCAGCAGCAAGGGAGGATGGCTCCTTTCTTCCCTCCCTGCTGACATGCAGAGTCAGAGGGTGCCTGCAGGTGTGACTGCTGTCAAAGACAAGGGTCTGATTCTTAATAGTCAGCTTTGCTTTTGACTTTACTATAGACACAACTGGAGTTTTTGAAATGATCTTTCTCAGGCGTGAAGAAGTGCATCTTAAATTTGCTGATTAGATAATGAGTAGTCCTTTTCTGAACCAAAAAGAAATCCAGGTTAACATTTTGCAGAACAGTTTTTATGGAACACTGACAGCAAAAGCTGTCTCTTGAAAAGAAGAAAATGAGTACATTTACTTGATGCAGGGTGTTACAGCTGAGTCGAGAAGAGGCATACTATTTTCTATTTACCATTTCTTTATTTATTTATTCTGTTAACATTGGAGTCAAGCAAAACATTTTCTTTTCTTTATAAATGTCTTGAAAATATCACCTGAGGTAGGCAGCTTATTAATCTTTTGCTGCTTTAAACACACAAGTTTTGAGATCTGCCTTAGATATTTATATAAAAACAGGCAAGTGACTTTTAGGTCATGCTTCCCAACCATATTTACTGAAAAATGAAAGTTGATAAATTGTTTACAGTGACAAGACAGCACAAGTGTAATACCAGATTTGAAGTGAATAGATCTATTGTTTATGTGACAGCTTTCTTGGGTTTTCCCACTTAAAATTCTTTCAGAAATAAGCAGCCAAAAAAAAAAACCCAACTTAATAAAAAAACCCTAATATCTTTATTAATTCACTTTACCAAGCAGAGTTCTTAAGGTTTTGTAACTCATAAAACCAAAGGTATCAGCACAGATCTGTCTAGGGTCCAGAAGGTAATAAAATTTCACAGTACTTCTGCTGTCAGAATTTCCATAATTTGCAAAATATGATTGATCACTGGCAAAGATTTGCTATGTGTTTTTCTTGACCTATCCATACATGAACTTTTATTTTTGAAATTATTTTAATTATTTCTACATTGTTTCAATGATTCCTATTGTTGAAAACAATTCCAGTCGTTTCAGAGAACCTGTATTCATATGAAATGCATGACTTTTTAGTTTGAGAATGAAAAAACACCACCCTAAAATGCTTGAAGTGAAGCTGTTGCTAGTGTTCAGAAAATACAATTATGACTCCATTTTCCCTGATGGCTTTTGTTAGGATAACAGAACTTCACTGGATATTATTTGAAATACTGGGTCAGATACCAAACAATCACAAAGTAAAAAAGGTGAGATTCCAGAGGGAAAAGTATGCTTATCAACTTGTTATCTTTTCATACACATTTAGAAGTTGACTTACTGGATAACAAAGCAAACCTTTTGACTGCTCTCTACAGAGAACAGCAAGTCTATGGAGCTCGGTGGATATTGAAGTAAATTTTTTAAACATAGGATTTAATGGTTATGAAATGTTAATCCATCTGGGTGGCTTAGGTATCAAAATCTTATTTTCAAAGTGATTTGGGCATTTAGAGTAAGTTCTATTAAAGGATTCAAGTGTTACAATGAATAGAATCAAAAGACTCTTCCCCAGGCACTAGACTCTCTATTTGTGCAAGGAGCATTAGACACCTGAGAATAGTCCCAAACAGCACTAGACTGAATGTGCAGCATCCAACAGGCAGCAGTTAGATAATATTTTGGTCTCTCAGAACATCAGAGATTCACACATCCCTTTTTACAAGTCAGCTACAGAAACTTCCCCTGAATCAGAATGCCTAAATGTTTGGGTTTTTTTACAGAAGACCAGTCAAGGTCACTTTTTAAAGGATTGTTGCCAGAGGAGGAGAGAGTAATAGTGTGACCTTTAAACAAGGTTGATTATTCGCAGAATACTCTAAATGTAATTTCTTTTTGGCATTTCTCATTCACATAGAAGTTATTCCAACCATTACTCTCAGGCACGTGGGAAGTGCTTCCCGCAAAAATAATTTCACTGTACAGGAAAGAATTCAAGATACGTTGGTGAAGCGCATCTAGAAGTTTGGGAACTCATGTGGTAAGGACCTTTTTTATTTTAACAAACAATTATGACTTTAAAGAAATTTAAAAAAATAATCTTGGCAGAACGGCTGAATCTTAGCTTTTCCCATTCCTAAATAAATATCCAGATTATAATTCCACATGTCATGCACTTTCCCAACAGAATGCAGTTTATGCACTCCATACAGAATTGGGCAACTTCAAAAGGAGAGGCTGAGATCATACATTGTGTTTAGGATGCCACTAAGATTAGGAGATGTGACAACACTAATCAGATCATATCTTTAACTTAACATAGATGGAGAAAGATCTTTGTATATTATTGTTTATTAGGCTTTGAGATGGTCAGTACTAAAAAGCTTTTGAGTTTGTCCCAAAGCAGACTGGTATGTACTTGAAATACTCTCATGAGGAAAACATGCTGCCTAGAGGTGAGGTTGCAGCAGAACAATCCTTTGCCCTCATACTAGTGATTAAGTCTAATGACTTTTACTCAGGGTTTCATAGAATGGTCTGAGTTGGAAGCGACCTTAAAGATCATCTAGTTTCAAGTCCTTTGCCATGGGCAGGGAATCTCCACTAGACCTGGTTGCTGAAAACCCCACTCAGCTGGTCTTGAACACTTCCAGGGATGGGGCATCCACAACTTCTCTGAGCAGCCTGTTCCACTGACTCATTCCCCTCACAGTTTTTAAAAGTTTTATTTCTTTTGATTCTGTGATTTGCTAAATAGTATTTATTTTGCCAATCTGCATTGTTATTTATTCTAGTTTTATATAACATTTGCATAAGTAGTTAGAAAAACCAAAATACTGACTTCTTGCCACTGTTTCAACTGGTGTTAATATTGCAAATTAAGGGGTGTAATTGAAGATAATTAGCTCAGTTGATGTCAGTGACTCAATATCATGTGTTGACAATGGTCTGCTTGATATACATCAGACCAAGTTAAAAGTTTTTATGAGATCTGTTTTTTCTGCTTGTCTGTATTTCGAGTATAAGTGCTCTAGGAATGTAAATTACTCAGCCTAACTTTACATTTTTAATAGAAACCTTTTAGTTTGTAAATTAGAGTTGATATTATGATTCTGCAATGTGAATCATCCTATCAATCCAAGAGACTGCCCATGAGCTAATCTGAGGCAACTGAATACCTTAGTTCAACCCAAATATGAGGTAAAGTCATAAATCAATACAGATCAGCTTCTCTAACACTCTCTGAGAATAACCACAGGATAGTGATAACTTGGCTAATGTGGGAGTGATTTGTTAAGTTATTGTAACTTAATCAAGTGTTCACTTCTCAGGCTGCACAATAATCAAGGCATTGTACTTACCCCCTTATCATGTGCTAAGTGTCATCCATATTTAGTAACAGTATTATTAACAAGAGTGACATATCATTATTGCACATGCAGTATCTTAGCTTTTTGTATTTGATTTCTTTGCTGAAGTTCTTTAAATGCATGGAGGCAGATTTCTGTAGGCATATTGCAATAAAGCACACTGCTTTCACACAGCCTTGTGGAAGCTGTGTCATGGGATGTCACAGTCCTATGGTGTGGCCACAGCAGAGCAATAAAAACCCTAAGCAAAAGTGTGAGGTGAAAGCTTCTAAAGCACAACAAGCTATCTTATGATTTTAGCAGGAATATATTTAAAAATTGTTTCACAAATTCAAGCACCTTTTTTTTTTCTTTCTCCACATTACTGTTCTTAGCACCAGTTGCTACACTTCCTTATACTGGAAAGACAACTGTGTCACCACATTGATTTAACCTTTCTGGAGTCCAACCTTTCTTCTATAAAGAAAAATAGTTGTTGCTTAATTTCCAGTTTCCTCCTTTCAGCCAAAGAAACAATGGCCTTGAGGAGTGTGACTGCTGTGTTCACTGTGAAGATTTGTACACTTACTGCTAATTACTGTGTGTGTAATTCCTGACCATACTAGCCCTGCCAAGAAGTGAATTACAGTCTTTTGAGAACATTAATATCCGTAAGCTAGCCCTCCAGCTTGTAGGGCCAGTATAACTTAGCAAACACTCACGTTAAGCACACAGTACTACTGTCTGATTGCCTTTTATGCTTCTCTTGTATTAACCCTTCAGTCACTCTGACAAGTACATTTGAATCAAGGGAGGTAGATGATTTTGACAGCTGTTCATAGAACAATATTACAAAAAATCTAAGACTGCCAGAATGAAAAGCAGCGTATAGTGCTCTACTTTTATACTGACTGTTTAAAAAAATCAGAAATGGTAGTGTCTTTTTTTTTTTTAATTTTTCTAATACATTACCAAGCTTCTATTGATTTTTCTGCACTTAAATTACATGCAGTAATTGTTATTATTGTTAACAATTGTTAACAACAACTGCTGTTATGTGCTAGATTTTATGCTGGGTGGATTCTTTTATTTAATATTCTTTTTAGCAGCACTGATCATAAGGAATTCAGCCAGTATTCATTGTAATAGCACTGATCATAAAGCATTCATTTCCTACTCGTATGTATGTCACAGATGTTTCCATAGGACTTATGCTAACTGCAGTCTTAGGTTCCTTTAATGGATAAAGATTGGTTTTGAAAGGATCTCCTACCACTTCCCGGCTGACTGATTTAGCTTTGGTTAAATGCAAGTAGAGATCAAGTATGTGGGGGATTGCACACCAAGCTCTTTTAAAACAATAGTGTTTGTTTTACACGTCATTTTCTGTACCCAGATTCTGAAGCCTGTATATTTCGCAATTATCAGTCATGGAGCTTCATGGAGGAGAGATCCATTCTTAGACATGGTCTTCACACTTCTGCTGAGACTCAATAGCTGCAAATATTTTTGGCATCACTTGCAATGGCAGAACAGGATATTTACAAGAAAATGTGAGGCTAAATGGTGCAAAGGGGGAAAAAGGTATATTTCTGACTATTAGTGATTCAGATTGTACTAAAATTGGGTAGATCAAATACTTCTATAATCAGAACAAGGAGGTATCAGTGCCCTGAGCTGGAGGACCATGATTGTGAGAATGATCAACTCCCAGCTGACACTGAAATTGTGCTGAATCTGCTGTTCCCTGGATCCCTACAAATCTATAGGGCCTGATGGGATCGATCCCAGAATTCTCAAAGAGCTAGCTGATGTCATTGCAAAGCCTCTCTCCATGAATTCTGAGCGGTCTTGAGAATTCAGAATGGTCCCAGCTGACTGAAAGCTGGTGAAGTTTGTCTAAATTTTCAAGAAGACCAAGCAGCAGGACCCCGGAAACTATAGGCCTGTCAGTCTCACTTCAGTGCCTAGTAAAGTTACGGAGAAGATCATTCTAGAAAGTATTGAAAAACACCTGAAAGAACACAGTTGTGGGTTACAGCCCACGAGGCTTCATGACAGGGAAGTCGTGCTTATCAAACCTGATTTCCTTTTATGACACAGTAACCCACCTAGCTGATCAAGGGAAGCCAGTTGCTGTCATCTCTCTGGATTTCAGTAAAGCTTTCAATATTGTCTCTCACAGGATCCTTCTGGACAGTGTCCAGCACAGCTGGATAAACACATCTTGTGGTGGGTGAGCAGCTGGCTCACGGGTTGAGCACAGAGGGTAATCGTGAATGGGGTGACATCAGACTGGTGACCTGTCACTAGTGGGGTTCCACAGGGCTCCACCCTGTGCTCTTCAACATGTTCATAAATGATTTGTATGCAGGACTGGAAGGGATACTAAGCAAGTCTGAAGATAACACAAATCTGGGAGGAGCTGTTGACTTCCTCAAAGGCAGGGCAGCCCTGCAGAGAGACCTCAACAAATCAGAAGACTGAACAATCACCAACCATATGAAGTTCAACAAGGGGAAGTGCTGGATTCTCCACCTGGGATGGGGCAACCCTGGATGTATGTACAGAGTGGGTAATGAGATGCTGGGAAGCAGTGCCATGGAAAAGGACCTGGAGGTCCTGGTCGTTGGCAAGGTGGATATGAGTCAGCAGTGCCCTGGCAGCCAGGAGGGCCAACCCTGTCCTGGGGGACATCAGGCAAAGCATCACCAGCTGGTTGAGGGAAGGGATTGTCCTGGTCTGCTCTGCACTGGGGCGGCCTCACCTTGGATATTGTGGGCAGTTTTGGACACTGCAATATAATAAAGATATTAAGCTCTTAGAGAGTGCCCAAAGGAGGGCAATGAAGACGGTGAAGGGCCTTGAGGGGAAGCCATGTGAGGAGCGGCTGAGGTCACTTGGTCTGTTCAGCCTGGAGAAGAGGAGACTGAGGGGAGATCTCATTGCAGTTACAACTTCCTTGTGAGGGGAAGAGGAGGGGCAGACACTGATCTCTTCTCTGTGGCGACCAGTGACAGGACCTGAAGGAATGGCCCGAAGTTGTATCGGGGGAGGTTTGGGTTGGATATTAGAAAAAAGTTCTTCCCCCAGAGCATGGCTTGGCTCTGGAACAGGGTCCCCAAGGAAGTGGTCACAGCACCAAGCCTGACAGAGTTCAAGAAATGTTTGGATGACACTCTCAGGCACATGATGTGACTCTTGGGGATGGTCCTGTGCAGGAATATGGCTTGGATTTGATGATCCTTGTGGGTCCCTTCCAACTCAACATACTCTGTGATTCTGTGAAAAGTATTCACAATTGCATTGATAAGTCATATTTAATTATCTTAACACAAAAGATACCTGATATGAGACATAAATATTTGTAATAAGGCCTGCATGCGTATAATGAACAGCAGTGCTTTTAATATTAAAAGTGAATCCATACGGGTTATTTGACATGTAAAATATTAACTTTTATAGCAAGAATGCAAATGAGAGTTTCAGCCCTAATTATAGCTGCAGATCCCACTCAGGAATGAGGCTTTGTGTGACTAATGATTTAGGCAAAATGAAGAAATGGCCTGCTTCTTTCAAGAAGCAGCATATCTTAGCTCCCTCTCCTCTCTCTGGAACCCTTCAAAATTCTCAGCATGTCTCAGTACAGTGCCTAATGCGTAAGCTGCTTCCAGGAACCGGCTTCCAAAGACAGGTCACCAGCTCCATATTTTTATAGCTAGTTTTATATAATTGTATATAGAAAAGGTTATTTTGTATGTATCCAGAACAATGTAATTTCAGGACATAGTCTATATACAATTATTTCAATTGGCTGTTCCAAATATCTAATTTCTATTTATTCCATTAATGAGACAAAAATCTTGGTGTTTTGATATAGGATGGTATATTTGCTTTACCATGAATCTTTCACAATATTTTTCCTCTGTCAGCTGTTTTGCACAGAAAAATAGGATGTAATTTGAAAAAAAAAATCTAGCTTTTGTCATTATTCTTTGCTTTCTGTGTGCGATGCTCTGACAAACATGTAGCCACTTGAGATGACTTTGATGGCTCTTACCAAAACCTGTCATTGTTATTCCTGAAATAGCCAGAGGTGTCACTGGAAAGTAAAACAGAACTGTTAATTCTTGTTAATGAAGTAGTATGGCTTTCTGTGGTAGGTTCCCATGAGAAAACTCTTCCTACCTGAGATACTTACTGCTTTTCTGTATGCACAAATATCCTCTAGCATGTTCATGTTTTTCTCAGTTTTATTATCCTTTATTGCAGAAAAGTTTAGATAAAGCATGCTGATAGTAATGGGATTACAAAACAATTACTGAATAGTACCAAAGGTGTTTTATACTATCATATACTTTTAATAATAGCACACACATACAATTAATCTGGAAAATTATTAATACTGTGACTTATTGTCAATCTGTAGCAGAAAGGAAGTAGTTTTACTAAAATTTAACCAAGGAAATTTTAATCCAAGTTTCTCTGATCTAATAATAAATTCTCTTTGTTTCAATGCTGCTATTCAATGTATCTAAAGTTAAGCAATGTCTTATGCAAACATCTAGGAATGCAGATGTTCATAAAAGGGCATAACTATGGATATAATGCAAATTTCAAAGGCTGTTGAATTTGTAATACTCCTGCTCAATCAGATATAAGTGAGGAAGTGTCAGTATTTCTGAGGTGCTCACATTATCTGTGAGGATAGGGCAAGAGTAAAGTAAAAATACTGTCTTATTAATTCAGTTACTCTGGAAAAGATCAGTAGTTTTTGAAATGTGAACCTCATTTTTAAGAAGTGTCTTGCTGTACATTATTGGAAACACTCTTGTGATGTGTAGAACAACTGGCATGAGGAGTTTTTTATGAGCAAATTACTAAGTCACCTTCCAGGCTGTCTTAATAAATCACTGCAAGGCTCATTAATGTAATTTTTTAGACTTCATCAGGGTGTCTACTATAGCTGCACAAATACTTGTGGTGATTTCACTACCAATAATGGTCTTATCAAACAACTGAATTCTGACGGGGTGTGTACAATTTGGCTACGTAATTAGATCTTTTGCTTCTAATGTAATTTTCCTAATTTACCTAATTTCTATTATTTTGTCTTGCATTGACTACCTTAAAAAATAAAAGAAGGGAATAGATGGTTTCATTTAAATAAAATTATATGCCTCTAAAAGATTAGTTAGTTCATTTATGTCTTATCAAAGTCAGTGGATTACCTTTAGCTGTGTATTGCTGCTGCTCTGAGTTGAGATAGTCCAAACTTCACTAAAATAGATAAAATTCTTCTTCCTTTTTCTTTCACTGACAGTGAGGTTAGGAACAGGTGAAAGGAATTTAACATGGGATTTATTTCCTTTTCCTTCAAATAATTATGCTTTTGTATATTGCTATGCATATAGCAGTTCTGGCAGTAATATTCTATATTCATATTTAATAATATCAACATATTCAAAATAAGATTCAATAATATCAAATGTTTGTGCAATACCTGATGATATAAATGGCAGAAAAATAGTTAAGTGAATTAGGGGTTTAAACTCTTTCCATTATATAAAATATGCCACTATTTATCAGCTGAAAGTTGATGTGGGCTCTGAGGACAAGATTTTCAGAGGTTTTGAATGCCTGTGTCTTAAGTCACATTGTGTTAAGCTCTCAAAAACGTCCCAAAAGCTTAAGCATTGCTCAGGACTTTCTGACAGGTGACGAATTTCAAAGTGTCTCAGGTTGTGCATCCAAAAGTACATCCAAAGTATATCCAAAAGTAAAATATTGAAAATCACAAATCAGTGATTTTTTTTTTTATTTTTTTTTTCTGAAAGGTATTCAAGGCCTTTAGATTAGTGGCCTAAAGTCAGATTTGTGCCATACTGATTTAGGTGGCTTGGTACAAAAAAGGAAGTAAATCCTTAATCACTGTTTGAGATTGGTATTTGTCCAATTGCTTGGAGACATCTGCATCTCCAGGCTGAATTTGTAATTTAATATCAAGTGGCAAGCCTGCATGCACAATTCTCTTGTCAATATGAGTTAAATTCCTAGGGGCTAGGATCTGCAAACTGATTTTGACTATACAGATCAAATTTAGTGTAAATGTCCTACATCTGAAACACCGTGCAAGATAAGCAAGCTTGTCATTTAAATATGAACACACAGACTTTATTTATGTTAATTTCAATATTTCTAAATGAATTGCAAAATTCATCATCATACTTGATCATTGTTAAATTGATATCTAAGGCTTGAATTCTAAGAATATCTAGCTTGGAGATACCTGGCATTGTTTCACCAGTGAGAAATGCATTTTTTCCTCAGAATGGAGCAAGCAAGTACACTGAACTATGATATCATTAAGCTTTGCAAAATTGTCTAGCCTATAAATAGTTAAGGTAATGTGCTTCAATCTGTAGGCATCATCTGCTCAGTTCTAGTGGGTCAAGTAATTTAGAAACATAACTGGGAAATTTAACTCAAGATCGACTTTCCAGTGGGAGACTTCTTTTTTTTTATAAACAGTCACATCAGTTACTGTATGATAGAACTTGGCACTGCCAGAAAACCTTGTTTATTTGCCTCTAACTAGAAAGCAGACAAATTCACATAGGCAGTGTGAAGCATACACAGCAGCACAATATAACCATATACACAACAACACTAATGATGTTTCTATAAAACTTTTGCTTTTGCCTCCAATCCTTTCCTCTTTATTAATTTTCTACAGTAGCAGTGTTGTTGTTGGCTGTAGTAGATCAATACATTGAAATTGTAAACTATCGTGCACTATAGCTCCTTGTCTTCATTGTTCTTTTTATTTAAGCATCTTTCAGAACCAAACACGTCAATCTTTACTAACCAAACATTAGTGACTCTTGGAGATTGCTCCTTTCCATACCTGCAGGCCTTGAAAATTATCATTCACTTTTCCCACTTGCTTTTGATTGTGAGTCTACTTTTCAATAGAGTTTGAGTGTTACACTAAAGGTCTGAGTATTGGTACTGCAGCTTTACTTCTGATCTTTCTTCCAGCAGTTACGCATTCACAGGAAGGTAGTAAATATGCCTTCTCATTTGTGGGTGGTATCAGCATGCCTGTGTATTTCTGATGGGGTATTGTCAGAATGCGAGATCTTTGCCCAGCTGTGGGTTGAATTGGCAATTTCTTAGGAGCGTGTGCGATATGAATAAAATGAAGTATATTACAGCTGTCCTCATCTTAATACAGAGGAATAATCAGCAAAACTAGCAGCAGGTCCCAGCGTGTGATATCTCTGATCAAGACTGAGTATCACATGCTGCAATGTGAGATAGGCTGCATCTTCTTATTAGTAATAAGCTTAGCTTCAAACTGAATCAAGGACTATCTGATCTTGCATTTACAGAAAGCAAAACAGGTAGTCAGGAGACTCGGACACCATTCTCCATTCCATCACAGATTTCTTGCCTATAAAAATCCTGTTGGACAGCATATTGAGATTTACAGCACTGAAATTTAGATCTTAGATTTTGGATGACCTATTTGAGATTTTCCTATCCTGATTTTAGATGTACAGGGCACTACTTGAGCAAAAAATTACCAATGTCTAAAAACAAAGCTTAGCTGTCTCAGACCAGACATCTGTAAATGGAAGCAGCAAAACAGTGGCCATTTAAAACAAAGACGCTAGCCTTATTCATCAGTTTCCTTCTCTACCAAACAAAAAATGCTTATGTTCTCTTCAAGAATGTGGTTAAATCACATTCCTCTATATTTATTTTATTACTATCAATAGTGCTATGGAAGATTTATAGCCATTTGAAACTTGGGTGACACCTTCTAGTAATGCATACAAGAAAGGTCTTGCTAATTTTGCAGTATTTCCTTTATACCTGATTCATGATTGGTTACATGTGTCAGGCAGATGATACAAGGAAACAGGGAGCAACAAAGAAGCCAAACAGTGATGTTGATAAAGATAGCTTAGCCCTAATGATTATCTCCAAGGAAAATACATACCTCAGCAATGCTGACAGGTGTGATTTTATTAATGCCAGAACACTTAGAATCACAGAAAGGAAAAAACACAGGAGATGTAAGGAAAAAACACAGGAGATGTAAGGTGACTGACTATGAGCTTGACAGACAAATAACTGTTTAGAAAGTTCAGTCCCCAAACAGAAAACAACAAAAAATAATCTAAAAGCATGTTAATAAAGGATGCCGTGTGAGAAATGCAGGTAATGTATCTATAAATAATTTATTTTCTATGTAGCTATATTTTTCCTCAAAGACAGGAAAGTTCCTGACACTCCTTCCTGATGGAGAGTTTGACTAGCAACAGACATTGAGTCCTCAAATGAAAACAGGATTTTGCTGTGTATTATGTTTCCTAGAAATGATGTTCAGAACAATGTAATCTGAAAGTATTTTGAAGTGACTTTTCCACAGCTGTTTTAGCTGATATCATAGGACAGATGGTGCAACACAGGCCATCATACAAGGAGTTTTGTTCTTTCACAACTTTATTAGCTAAGGGCTTTGAAAAGCAACCGTGATGCAGTCTTGTAGAATAGGTAAACAGAATGGGACAGGCTTTCTGTTGCTGGCTAGGTACCACCTTTGAGCTGCTGTGGCAGGGGAGTGAGAGGGAAGGAGAACGGAAAAATCTTCTTAGTCAGATCTTTCTTCAGCACCTGCTTCTATTGAGTTTTGTGCTGGGTAAGTGAATTGCCATGCCTACCATTGCCTATCAACTTCCCTCAGGTGCTTGTGCAAAGAAAGGGGCAGGCCAACTTCCAGTTTTTTTGGTCTTAAAATCATGCTAACAAACTGAGTCATCAGCTACTTGCTTTGTTAATACATTCTTGTGAAGCATTTAAAGTAAAATCCTTACTGTAATACCTACTATAAGTAGCTAAAACAAAAGGATATGTTGCCAAGCTGATCAAGTGCTGCCACCCTAATTAGACAAATGAGTTGTTAAACTTCTGAAAGACATGATACATCATGAACAGGGATATTTAAAATTAGGTTATATCTAATTACTTTTTAATTTCTATTTGCATTTTAATGAAGATTGAGTTTAATGACATAAATAGCAGAGGGATTTCTGTATCAAAAACACACTTGAATTTTCTGTATGTCAAGGATTAGATTTGCGATGGTTTGGGGTACCTGAAGTAAGATAAGTACTTGGAAAAGTTTTAAGAAATACATTAGATGTTTATCTACCTCAGGTCTTCCCTTTGAATCCAGAAGGAATTTGAAAAATACTAGTCTGCTTGCATACTCCTGGGTCTAAACGCCTTCAGGAAATTATCCAGTGGGATTTCTAGAAATGCTGAATGTGGGCAACAGAATTCAGAATTGATGGAAAATATGATTCAGCTTTAACAATTCCAGCAACCAGATCCTCAGTATATAAATATTGTCAATATTATGTAATATTGCATGCTTCTTGAAAAAAAAGACTGGTTTTTTTTCGTTTTTAAAAGTAACAATAATTCTAAATATTTTTATTATTGTTGGAATTCTTAGCACAACAGCTCTGTGTAACAAACTTTACTTTTTTAAATGGCTCAAAAGAAAACTGTACAAGCTCTCTAAAGGTCTTTATTAAGATGTTTTGTGATTAATTTATCTATTAATTTAGCATGCAGTGAACAGATGAATGTACTATATGATGACTAGAACACCACTGAAGGAATGGTAGCATAGATACATCACTAAATGTTAACATATGTCTACGTACATTATGTTCGTTTCATTTGGACTCAGACTGGGGTACTTTTGGGAACATGCTTCCCTTTCCTGTTGTGGTTTTCTAATAACATGCTCATTTTATGTTAATAATCTTTTAAAATCTCATTGTACCATAGTCATCCTTAAAAATATGACATTTTCTACTACAGACTGCTGCTTTTTTTTTTTTTTTTTTTTTTTAAACAGGTCAGGCTGTCTGTGCTGTAATGAATTTGTACCAAATTTCCCATTCAGTTGATCTGATAAAACTTACTCATAGACTGTTAAAAAGTCATTTGAGTACTGAGCATATTACAGACAAGTGATGCCATTCAGTATCAGTTTCTCAGGTATTAAATGACTTTAAATGGAGGTGGACTACAATAGGCCAGACTTCACTGGGAAAAGACAAAGATTTTCATTCTGCAGTCACTACCTACAATTAGGAAAAGAACAAGCATTTTTTGACAGTAATTAAAAAATTCAGTACAGATCTATACTGAAAGATCTGAGTATATCTAGTGTTGCTTCTGCTCTCATTTGCAGATGCCAATTTAATTCCCATTACTCCTACAATATTAGGTATTTCCCTGGCAGAGCTGTTGGCTAGCGTCTTCTCCAAGCACAGGGAGTTTGCTTATTGCTAAAACCCAAACTAAAACAGAAACAAACAAAAAAAGAAAATGTTCTACACCAGCTCTTCTAACATCGAATCATAGAATCGTTAAGGTTGGAAAAGACCTCAAGATTATCAAGTCCCAACCATTAACCTACCACCACTGTGTTCACCACTAAATCATATCTCCAAGTGCCACACTCACATGCCTCTTGAACCCTTCCAGGGATGGTGACTCAACCACTTTCCTGGGCAACCTGTTCCAAAACCTGACCATCATTTCAGTGAAGAAATTCTTCTAATATCTAATCTAAATTCCCCTGATGCAACTTGAGGCCGTTTCCTCTTGTCCTGTTGCTTGTTACCTGGGAGAAGAGGCTGATCCCCACTTGGCTGCAACCTCCTTTCAGGTAGTTATAGAGAGTGATAAGGTGTCCCATGTGCCCCCTTTCCTCCAGGCTAAACAACCCCAGTGCCCTCAGCCGCTCCTCATAAGACTTGTGCTCCAGACCCTTCACCAGCCCCATTGCCCTTCTCTGGACACACTCCAGCACCTCAATGTCTTTCTTGTTGTGAAGGACCCAAAACTAAACACAGGATTCGAGGTGTGGCCTCACCAAGGGACAATCATTTCCCTAGTCCTGCTGACTCCACTATTGATATTACAGTCCAGGATGCCACTGGCCTTCTTGGCCACCCGGACACACTGCTGGCTCATGTTCAGCCGGCTGTCCACCAGCACCCCCAGGTTCTTCTCCACTGGGCAGCCTTCCAGCCACTTTGCCCCCAGCCTTTAGTGCCACATGGGGCTGTTGGGACCCAAGTGAAAAACTGGTAATCTACTGGAATGTAAACTAAAAGGTGGGAGCTGATTCTCTACATAAGTCCTTAATGTAAATATAACTTTAAACCATATAATGATTTAGCAAAAAAAGATTTGGCAAAGGGTCTCTTCATAATCGAAACTAGTTAATTGAAGTGCTTAATAAAAGCTACTTAAATCTTACCATGCTTATAAATTCTAAAACATTAAGATTATCCTGTATGCAAATCTAACCTGTAGTTATGCAAACTTATAGTCTCCTAATCGAAATAAACCACAAGTGGCATTTATCTAATTAGAGCTTCTGGAGTGACTCACTTGTATAGCAGAATTTTTGTATTTTTCAGGAAGGTGGAAGGATTACAAATATAAATTAATTATCATCTTCTTTCTGTTCTGCATAGCAGGCATTCAGTCAGTGAGATACAATAGCATACTTCCTGTAATTCTTCCACATAGTTCTGATGCTTACTGACTTCCTGAAGCATAACTGGGTCTGCTTAGTGAATGACAAAATTAACTTCTGAACAAATCTTCCCAAGGCAGCAGTTTTTAAAAAATAAATATTCTCGGGATGCAGTTTAACACAGTTAGAAATCACATTGTTGGATTAATATGACAATAATCAATGTAAATGGCCAGTTATTTTCTAATAAATGGATTTCTTGCAATAAATAAATTACTTTTCTTATGTTCCTAAGTTAATTAGAATATAAGGTATGGATGTATCTGGTTTTAATTCTGTTCCTTATTTATTGGTTAATTATACTACTGAAGTGTTGTTATTTTATCTTCTTTTGTTTGGGCGTTTTGAGAATTACTTGTTTTTGTTTATTCCAGCTCTTGCATTGCACAACATTGCCAGTGTGTTTTCCCTGTCAGTAGGGCTCCTCATTCTGCTTTGTAGAGGTCGTGTATTGTAGCTGCAAAGGTGAAATCTCTCCTTATTTTGCTGATGGCATTGACTTGCATTTTGAAGCAATTTACCTTTCAGTGACAGCATTAATTTAGCAGATCTTACAAAAAAAAACAAAACAAAAACAAACAAAAAACCACACACACAGAAAGAAAAAAAAACCCAGAGAAAGGACAATGTCTTAAATATATATTAGGCACATTTGTCAGCTGATGAACCTCTGCATTAACTTAAACCATAAGTGCCTGTGCACAAATTTACTAAAACAGCTTATAAAACCTGATGCTGGTATTGTAATACTTCAAGTTTAATACTGGAGCAAATTCTAACTGGAGTAATGCTGTTCGGGCTCAGCTGAGCACATCACTCTGGAAGGCAATATCCAGTTCTTCAGCCTCCTAAGAGACAACTAAGTAGATGACTTAGTAAACTTGATCTAATCAAAACAAAAGGTGTTTTAAGTCAGTCAAATGTAAAAGTACCCATCAGGAGCAAGGAAAGAAAATTATAGTTACTGAATGGAGACCTGTCAGTCAGTAACTTTGTGTCTCTGGTTCCAATTTTTTCCTATGCCTTTTTTACTAAGAATAGGTGCAGTCAGAGTAGGGATTGCTCCTTTGTGGAGTTACTGAGCACCATCAGGAAAAAGAACCTGTAGGGTTGGAGAGGTTCAAGGAAATCTGCCAGCTAGATTTGGCAGGCTGCAGCCCCAAGTTTCTCAACATGAGAAACTGTGGTGAGGGACAAAGAGCAGATTCCAGGTCACCAAGATGACGAAAGAAATTTTCTGCAACTATAGAGAAATGCAAGTCAAATACAATTTGGAAAGTCAGTGATTTGAGTAAAACAAAGACTGGATGCCAGAGTGAATTTGCAAAGGAGCAGAGCAGGACAGAGGTTATTCTACTTTGAGTTCCCTCTGCTTACAAAATTTGGGAATCTATTCTATGTAATTGTAAAGCCTGACTTTTTTTTTTTCTTTTTTCTTTTTTTCTTTTTCCCCAGTCTAAAAGCCTTTTGATTTTCTTTGGGGAGTTCACTGTAGAAAAAGGTTTACTAAGATCCACCTTTTGCTAATCCTGGATCCCATTGCACAGACAGCTAACTGAAAAGCAGTGACTGAAATCTGGTGCAAAGAAAAATGAGCTCCCAGTACACAAATGCCATTGACAACAACTATAGAGTTGATTTGCTCATGGGTAACAAATTTGAATAGGGAAATAATTTCCCTATGTGTAGTATTGGAAAGGGATTGTACTGAGATAATAAATATACTTTGAATATTCATTATAAATGGTATAAAATGGGTAGAATTTAATAGAAATAGCAACAAAACTTTACTGAAGAAAATGCCCATGTGAGACAATCAATAATCTTTGACGATGTATTATCATAAAGAATTAGTTATGTCTTCCATGGCATGATATGCCACACTAAATGACTTTTTTTTTAATAGAGAGAGGCATAATGACAACCACTGTCTGAAAGCTGAAGCCAAGAAAAATAAAAGTTAGGACTACATTCTTAAGTCTATGGTGATTAATCATGTGAACAAACTACCTAGAGAATTATTTGACTCCCCATTCCCTATATTTCAGATCAAAAGTAGTGTCTGAAAAATAAAGTTTGGGAAACCCAACACATTAAATAATAGCTGAAATACTATTTGATTTATTAAGGGAAAAAAAAAAGGAGTAGAATCAAGTAAAGTATAATACGAGTACATAGCAGGACAGACTACAGGATTCCATGGTCCAGACTATTTCCAAAATCTAGAATCTTTAGGAGTCCAATTACTATAAACCACAAAACACTACCCTTGCCACCCGGATTATATTGGAGTTTTCTTTGTAGAGGGCCCCATGGTCAAGAGTATACAGAAAGGTCTTTGCATGTTAACTTAGCATTTAGAGGCATACATTCAGTATCTTCACAGGAAAGAAAGAAGCTTTGTATCACTATGAGTACATATTTTCCCATAAACTCGAACCCTCTGTATAGGCTTCAGTCAAAACAGGAAATGGAAAGGTCTTACCTGCTGCAGTAGCCAAGTTAATGGTCCCTCCCATTCTTCTAGTGAAGGTCTCTTCTAGTGAAGAAAAAAAATCGCATTATGCATAAGTGTATTATGGAAAAAATTGTTCTAATCTGTGTGGGGATTGGCATCCATATATGTTGCTCTTGTATGTTTTGTTATCAGAGGATGGAGATTTTCATATTCTTCCCAGGAGTCTCCACAGAGCAGTGAGACTTGTGGTGGTGTATATATTGCACACAAATTACTCTTTACTAATAGCTTCCTGTATTACTTCTTACAGTGAATAAGTATGTAAACAAAACTGCTGAATCAATACTACATGCAGAGGACATCAGTGGTTTTACTTTTTCTTTCCTTTTACTGGGATTAACAAGAATTTAAATATTCCTTTGTTTCACTTTGAATTTAACTCTGTATGGGATAGGTCTTATATTTAAATGAGGTGTTTCAAGAAGGTTTGAATGTAGAAGACATCACAAAGCTTGTAGATAGATTAATTCAATAAATGGAATTTGATATGTCTACTTGAGAACCTTCCAGATATTTCAGAGAAATGAACATAAAACCTTTGATTTGCTTTGAAGTTTTGCTAGCAAAGTTACATTTCGAAGTCTTTACATATTTATTTTAGTTCAGCCTTGGAAAAAGGACAATGCTATTCTGCTGCTTTGGTGTTTTGTTTTTTTTTTCTGTGTTGAGAGGGATTCTTCAGAAAAATGTCACATTTAACTATTAAATGTGAAATAGCCTGTTTTCATATAGGAAGACATTTTAAAAGGTAAGTATACTGGTTAATACAGCTGGACTGCTTTCTGAATAAAGTGGTTAAACATATCTTATAGGATCATTTATCACTTAACAACTTGCACGACACTGGGCAGAGATACTGAAAAAAACTTTTCTCCTAGACTGAATGGTCTCATCTCACAAGCTCTCCAAACACAGAACTTCAAAGATAGAATGAAAATGTTTTGTGAAGAATGATGACAGCATCAGCTCATAAAATTTAAAAAAACTCCTGCTGCAAATCTCAGTCATGTAATGTCTCAGAGCATTTCAATAGTGAGTAAAAGTAATTTTTGAAGAAAATAAAAGCTCAGAACTTCTGTTTAAACAGTAAGACTGGGTAAGGGGACATGGATAACTGTTCAGCTTTCTATTTTTCAAAGCAGTGGTATCATAAGAATCTGAATGTGGAGATATGAAAATGAGCATCTGTTTTTATGAGAAATGTCAGACATAGACGTTTAAAATATCTGATTTACCTAGATTTTTCTTCTTCTCTCTTGGGGAAAAAAAAAAGATAATAGCTGTTTCCTGTACTAGTAGTTCTAAGATTTCAAATTTTATAGACTGTCTGCCTTCAGGGCTTGAGGAGTCTTTGTGTTAAGAATCCACCTGATAATAATGTTTCACTGGGAATATAATAATTCTCTTTTGCTAGAGGCAACTGGCAAAGAAACTTCCTAAGTCAACTAAAAGACTCTTTTTTATTAGTTGGAATTTACTTCTAGTTCTTCGTCTCTCACTTTCTGCCTCTCCTTAGCTGCAGGAACTGAAAAGGAATATGTGCATGAAAGCTCACAGTAAAATATGCCAAATCTTTCTCCACTTTGAGATTCTATCCTACTAAAAGATTCCTTTTTTGTAGTTCTCACCAAATATGAAAATCATAAGGAGGGCAGAGGTTATGTGGCTTTCCAGCTCAACTAGGATAGAATAATCATAGAATAATGTGATTTGGAAAGGATCTTTAAAGGTCATCTAGTCCAATCCACCTGCAATGAGTGGGGACATCTTCAACTAGATCAGGTTTCTCAGAGCCCCATCCAACCCAACTTTGAATGTTTCCAGGCGTTTCCAGACATGAAGCATCCATCACCTTTCTGGGCAACCTGTGCCACTGCTTTACCACCCACATTGTAAAAAATTTCTCCTTTATATCTAGTCTGAATATACCCTGATTTTTTATGGTGGTTTTTTTTTTTTTTTTCAACTGAGAGTAGTTTTAGATTAGTATTGGAGCAGAGCAAAGAGGAGAGTTATAGACAACCCCTGGTGTTAAAACCTGGATTTTATATTCAGTTAAAGCCAATTAGTAGTTAGTATATATCTCTGAATCCACATGAATTATGGCAATAGTAGTATTAATAATAATACTGTAGATGTATATAATGAATATGACTCATAAGAGCTCAGACTGTGTTTAAGGGCCATTTCATGGTTTTGAGGCACTCATCAAAGTGGGTTCTATTCCTGAAGGGAGCCTTTGGGTACCATGGTAATAAGAATTCAATCTTAAATAAGAATATGCTTGCTTTTTTATAATTTTTTTAACTCTCACCCTCCTGTGATCTTACCAGGGGAGAGCAGTTCTACTTGTGGCTCAGGTTGCTTGTAAGATAAAGAGTGATCAGGAAATATGTTAATCCAGCACATCCATTTTGCTCTGCAGTTCTGTGTTCTCTTCAGAGCAGTCCTGTCAGGGTGGCCTTGGTGAGTTGGTCAACAGTTGTAAGTCTGATGAATCTTACATCTCCTCTCCTGAACCAGCAAGTCTTCCAGGCTTCGTATCCAAATGCAGGTAAAAAACAGAAGTACAAAGTCACAACCGTAAGTCAGATAGAGTAAAAATATTTATTACTGACATTTAATACAGAGGTAAAATCAAAGTCCAAATTACATTTAATTGAGAAAATTATGCATTGGGAAAACAGTATCATCATTTTCCAGAATTCCATTCTGAAACTCTTTCAAACTGAGGAGGTGCAAAGAGTTATCTCCCTTAAGTGAGGTCACCCGAATCCCAGATACAGTTCTATCACTTCTCTGTGCTCTCAGCTGCTTTGAAGAGCAAATAGAGTGTTTGGAACAAACTAGGCTGCCATCTGTAGGAAGTGTCTTCAGGCTCTTTTCCAGAAAGGGTGACGTTTCCTTTCACAGCCTCTTCCTTATGTTAGCCTTGAAGGTTCTGATTAAAGAAATGTACTTTGAATGGGAGATAAGGAACAACACTTGCCCTTGTCCCCCCTACTGTTAACCTTTGTCATTTAAGGATTATTAACAGCTGAACTCCAGACGCTTTGCTTTTCCCCTTGCTACTTTTAGGATTGTGGGTTATAATTCATCTGAGTCTGTTGCTTTGTCAACTTTTAATCATTCTAATTACCTAATTATCTACCCTAATGAAATGATAAAGCCTTTAACAGTTCAGTCTTCCTTCTCCCTGTAGGAAATTCTATCTCCTCCTCTGGGATGTTACCTTCTTTGTTTAAATATGAAGACAGAGAAATTATTGGAGGCTGGGCATAAATGCTAGTTTTGCCTGTTTAAACACTTTCCTCGCTGATTCATTGCTTTTTATAACTGTAGTTACTCTTTAGCCTTTGTTTACAAATCAATGTTTTTATTAGACTTCCTTAACAATAAATGGCAGCAGGGAGAGAGGAAACAGACATGGCATAAAATCCAGAAACTCTTTCCAAATCAGGGAAAAAAAGCAGATTTTACCAACACCAAAGGTGACTGTTCCTAGCAATGAATTTCAAATGCATGCTGCATTTTGATGCAGTGAAGCATACTTACTTTCTGCAAGATCACTTTAGCATGAGAAGTATGGAATGAGGCATCAATCTATGAAATTATATTATGTGGGTTTCATTTACCTTAGGCTAAGGAAAGAAGTGAACTTGGATTTCTCCACTCTCAAAAAATACTCAAAACTTGCATCTGCTCCATATTACAGCTCTTTTTTTTTTTAATTTTTCCTTTAGCTGTGTTTCAAAAGAAGGAGTATTTTTGAAAAATTTCTATAAGTGCTTGAGTATACATTCAGGAGAAGATCTTACAGAATAGATTCTGTATGGGCTGAGATAGCTGACGCAGTGATGGGGGAGGTATCACGCTACAGTCAGTTCCTGTTGTTCTCTTTCCTGGCTGACTGCCTCAGGGTAGCTGCTCACTGACAACAGGCTATATGGTATGTTTCCTGTCCAGTACACTGCCTAGTTTGAATCCCCTTTTGAGTTGCCCAAGTGCCATGTGCTGTCCTCTTCCGTAACCAATGTTTTTGCACGTCCTTTCTCTTGTCCCCAACAGAAGAGGGTCCATGTGACACTGCTGTGCTGCAGGGACACTTTCTACAGCTAGCACAAGTTTTTTCCCAGTTTTGTTGAAAGATACATCTTACTTGTGGAACACATGAAGTCAGAGAAAGTACCTGGCTTCCACATTAGCAAATTGCCAAAGAGATAAGCGTTTACTTTTTGAAGGAAGACTGGAAGCAGTAAGGCTCATGGGATATGATTCAGTGTCTCCCTCACTTAAAAGTGTCTTGGTAGAAAATCATCCCCCCAAAGCAGTATTTGAACACAGAGAATAAAAGTGTAAGAGAATTCAGAGAGAAAGATCTGTGAGAAGGAGGATAGACAAGGGAAAGAAGGAAACAAGAGGACAAGGCACTTAAAATGTGAAGAGGAATTAGCCTAGGAGAAGAGCAGGGAAAAACACTCCACTACACAAGAGACATATGGAAGAGCAAAAAAGAATGGAGTTCTGCCTTTTAGAAAAGGAGGGTCAGGACATGAGAGAAAGCATTTAAAAGAGTCTAAAGTGAGTTAAGAAGAAAGAAGCAGAGAGACCAAGTTGGAAATGTGGGAACTGAGAAAGCTTTTAGGCAAACATGCAGTAATTTTATGTCCTTGACTATTTCCTGGAAGAAAAAATATAAGCATAACTCAAGCCTGTTATAAATGCAATTCCATTCAAGTCCAGTCCTTTGTGTTATTCCAGATTTGAATTCTGTACCTCTTCAGGCTTACAGACTGTTGGAGACATGCTATTCATACAGCATCCTCACACGATTTCTTTCACAAGGCATGGGATTTCATGTCACTTTTTTATCCTTAGGATCCAATTTGTATAACTTTCGAAATATATTGCTTTGTTTCCATTAAGTCCATCCTGCTGGTCTGCTATTACAATTCTTTTCTTGTTTAAGGCAGTCAAGTTTCTAATTTCCCCTTCTAGGAAGTATATTGCTGTGGAAAGCTTCTGAACATGTCTCCAGTCATGCAGGAATTATTCCCTTTACTGGAGTATTTAATCAGCACATTTACATGTGAGCAGCAGCCCTCTGGCATGGACAAACCTCTGTCTCTGGTTCAAAAGCCTCAGAATCACAAGAATCTCATTGGTTTCCACCTCATCTATCTAGTGTTCCTTACAGGAGTAAATTCTCAGCTGGAATGTGTTATGTCTAGGAACAAGTCCCGGTAAACTCATCTTCTGGTGCTTTCAAAGCTGCGTATAATGGAAACTGATTTAGTTGTCCCCGAATTCAGCTGAATGGGACAGAACATTTTAGAAGGATTGCTACATAGCTATTTTAAACACATTTATTTCTGTTTCCTGTAGTTACTGACCTGAATCCGTGATCCAGATCTTTAAATTCTGTAAACTGACATGCTTTCTTTGAAATCTATTATTGTGTAAGACATGGAACTATGATTTCTACAATTTATGGATCTAGTCTTATTTTCAGTATATCACTAAAAATCCCCTGGAATTCTTAGAAATAGATAGTCGCAGCAGATCTCCTCTTCTTCCCCATTAAAATTTTAATTATATAAATGGAAATTCACAGTAAATCAGTTTAAAGGAAATAGTTGGATTTTTAAATTTTTTGATGGGTACTTTCATGTAGATCTACCTCTCTTTGTTGGATCTTTGAAAAAAAACCATTATCTTGAATATATTGTAATCTCCCCCGTGCCATGTGTTACAAAAGATGTGGTAGGGAGCTCTGGCCCACAGAAATCAATGGCAACTGAGATGAATCGGAGATCCAGATATTTCAGTTTTCATTGCAATCACATCTTCTGAAATCTGGTATTTTAGTTGCTTTCTGAATAAAAATTCAAAATTACACTTACAATTTTATGGGGAAAAAGAAAAAAAAATCTTTTTTGAGAAGATGCCTATTTTGTAGTAGAAAATAAATCTTTTCAGCAAGTCTTACAAAGACTTCCTTTACTCTGTTTTGGGTGAAGAATGGTCCAAACAAGACATGTCCTCTTTAGTAAGACAGATGAGGTCCCATGCAGATACCAAAGCATTTTTATAAATGTAAATGTTAATGTAAATGTAATTGTTATAGTAGTAGTGGTACTACTACTAATAATAAATAATAATAATATGTTGAATATAGGTAATACCTTCAAAAGGGTAGCTATACAGCTCTAGTGTCCTCCATTGCCATTTTTCTTCATGTGCAAACTACCACATTATCAATAAATAAATAAAAATCTGAAAATTTTGAAGATGGTCTTGAATTAATTCCAAAATATTCTTTTATATAGGGAAAGTTATGCCTGTAAGGTGAAATTTCCTTCACCAGAATAAGGAAGCATAACCCTTAATCTCATCTCTGTCCCAACAACAAGTACTTCTTAAATTCTAAGGATTTTGGTTTTTCATGACTAACTTTTTTCAAGATAAGAAATGGAAATGGAAAATATATGCACAGATTTCATTTTGGTGCCAGTGATTTCAAGTTCAAATTCTACAACAAAATGCTGGGATATTTATTACCTAGTGCTGAAATTGTTATAGGTTGGGCATTTGAAATAAATGTAATTTATAAGATGCAGGATATGTGGGTAGTAATGTACCTGATATTTGACTTTTTATGACCTCATTGGTAATTCTGCCCAAGGTGTTCTGCTGCTATTCTCAAAGTTGTTTCATAGCCTTACACAAGACTGTGTGAAAGGTGTGGCCATAACGACAAATGAAAGACACAACATTTTGTTGTCATTATAGAAAGAAACATGAGCTCAACACTCTGAGATGCTGATTGTAAGGATAGAATCTCATTTTCCCATTTAACTGCCCAGGGTCCGTGGTACCAATAGTCAAAAGCAGAGGCAAAGAAGCAGAGTGAAGCCTCATGTGTGTGCAAAGGAGATGTATGAGGAGTGCCTGGGGTTCACTAGACATTCATGCAAAGTAATACTTTTGTGCCTTTGAATTCATCAAGACATCTGCATAGGCTGAAAGACATGACACAGACAGATATGTGCCTTTCCAGAATAGCAACTGTAAAACAGGCATCATGTCCTAAAATTAAATGAGATGCATATGTTTAGGCAACACACCCTAGAAATACTGCCCCTCAGTTACACCATGGAGGGAGCCAGGATATTTGCAGTAATGCAAAAAATAACATTCCTATTTGTTGGCACTGCCTGCATTATTAAACCTTGTGACTTAATGAGTGTTTGTTTAGTCTTGGTTACAGTTTCTTCCGGAGTCTGAGACAATTAAACACTCAAATCCAAATGAAGTTTAAAAGGAAAAGAAAAATTTAGAGAAAATGGTGTCCAGAACAGATAAACCGTTTAATAGTCTAAAGTGGCATCTAGAGAGCATTTAAGTGTGTACATGTATTCTAAAAGGTTAAATCATTCAAAGAAAAGAAAATATTGTAATGCTGTATTTTAGGCTGTTTTTGTGGGTTTGGAGAGTCCTAGATACACATTTTGCCTCCCAGAACTGTGTCTCTATTTTCCTGTCAGTGGATATATATAAACATGCCTAGGAAAGTAAGAGAGGTTCTGGATTCCATTCTTGGCATCAGGCAGCAAAACATATCATTATGATGTAAATTCTGCATTTGGATGGCAGGTTTCTTTGAAAGTCCCAAACTCCTGCCATAAAGGTAATTCTGATTTATATTTATCCACATAATTAGTTTTGAAAGATGGGTTTTTTTATTATTATTTTTTTTCTTTTTCATCCATATACATTTCAAAGAGGAAGAAATTGTGGGATTAAGATTATCCCATCAGGAAAAGCAAGAAAAAAAGTCCATGTAATAGCCAGCCACGATTGACCACACAGCATGATGGCTTTACAAAGGAAAAGAAAAAAAAAAAAAAAAGAAGAATTTAAGCCAGTTGGGAAGCTGTCCCAGATACTGATGAAAAGATAATAATTAATGATAGGATTTTTATTCATTTATTTATTTAGAGACAGATGCATTACTAATTTTAACCTCAAAAGGACATTTCAGCCTTGCAAATTTTACAGATTTTTGGATGGTACTTTTTAGATATTTCTGTAAGAAATGTGGACTTTGCTATTGGCATTTTCTTTCAAGGATCCTTTCAATCTAAAGGAACTCCCTTCCCCTTTGCAGTTTCTACCAAGCTGGAAACATAAAGTCTGTGCATAATATTTTGATATCTTATAAGCTTATTTACATCAAGAATTATCCATCACTCAGAGCAAAAGATAAAATTTTGGCCTAGCCACTTTCAGAGGGATCAGGGTTTTCCTCAACCATTTTCCAATGTGGGTTTGAAAAAGGCCTCATGTGTATTGAAGATACAATATTCCTAGTATGCCTTTCATGCTCTATACGACTGTTCTTTTGTTGGTGAAAAGAGGATAGCGATGCTGTTTATTGCCAATATTTAGCCAGTATTTGAATTGTTTTTGTGGCACTATGGACTTATTTCTCTCTATCACCAAAGAATGTAAAAGGCTGCCCCCTGAAGTCACTGATGGATATGTTGATTGTCTTTGGATGGAGTCCTGCAAAAAGTACCACGCTTTCCCGATAGAAACATTTTGACACCCTGTTATCTTCCTGAGTTGATCAGACACCTGCTGCTACTCCACCTGCCTTCTTGGCAACCAGAAATGCCTGTCTGCTTCTCTTTCCTAGTTTCCCCCCCCCGCCCCCCGCCCATCTCTGGCTGTGTAAGTATCAACAGGTGGGATCAATTGTGAGGAAGAATGTTGTGCCAATGCTTCATTGCTGGCATGGAGCAGGACTTCCTGCAGAGGGGATAGTATGTGTGGCTTGAAGAAGGCTGTTCTGCAGAAGTTGGTGCTGTCTGGCACCCATGCATTACTAGAAGGGTCAAACCAACTTTGGAGCGGGCAGGGTGCCACTCTGACAGAAGGGGTAGTGAAGGTGCCAGGTAGTTATGCAGCAAGTGTGTTTACTGATGGTTTGATTGTGAGCCAGCCATGTTTAAATGATTGTTTGTTTTGAACTTACACACATTTATTTAACAAAATGTGTGAAAACTAATATAAAACTGCATGGTATTAACTTAAGTAAAAAGACCTGAAGCCAAGCGGAAAGGTGGCTTGCAGCCATAGCTGTATTTCACTGATAGGTAAGTTCATGTGCTTTTGTTTACAGTGCCAAGTCTCTCTAGGGCCTGTCTTGTAGTAGGAACTGTCCCCTAATAATAAGTATTGACACTTGCACTATAGATGACAGAACTATACAAACTTCAAAATGTTGTAAGGATCAACCCAATTGGATCTGCCAATCAGTTTTTTTCTGGAGTTAGTAGAGCTTTTAAAAATTCTAGTAATTTAACCTAGTTAAGTGCACTTTTCAGACAGAACCAAGGAGGATGGATATGCAAAAGGATATAAAGAGTACTTTGCAGATCCTTTGACCATATTAACATCCTTTTAAAAAAAAAAGAGTTCCTTCTCAATTTCTATGTGAAGTTTTCAATCATTACTTATATTATCTGCTTTAATGTACCCCTTAAGCAGTCACCTCTGTTTTGAGAGCATACTGAGAGCAATCATGCCTGTTTGCAGCTAACCTCCTCATTCTAAGCTACTAAATAGCAACTTTAACACAAACATTTGAATTAATTGCTGGCATCTCAATGGGACAGATTGCCAAGACTTTATGGATGAGATCCAGCCTTGATACTGTATAGGATATCAGACTCACGTTAGCCTAGCAGTCAGGCAGGTCCCTTAAATACTTCTCCTGTGGAGAGTAGACAAAGCCCTCATTGCACTCCGTGTAGCTCTCAATATGCAAAATTGTCTTCCCATCTGATGGAGCTGTCTTATTAGTCAATATCCAGAATACAAGGCTATGCTATTGTCACATTTTTATCTTTCTCCATCCCATCATTGATGGATGTAACACTTGTAATACTATTATAATCATATCGATTAAGATAGAACCTTAGGTGAAGATTATAAAGACAAGGTAACTCCTTGGACAGTCCTTAGATTGTATGTGTCTGTGTAAAAACAGGCTGCTACACAGGCTGAAGGAAATGATGCCATTTGCGATGCCCTCCTAAGTCTTTATTGCTTTCTCTGTTGCTGCAGCTCATTTTTATATTTAGTGTCTGACCACAGGAGCTGCCATATGATGAACAGTCAAAATGAAAGGGAGAAAAATAAGATCGCATTTCAGCAATTTCTCCTGAACTTATAAGCCCTTAAAAACGTGAAATTTGGCAAGAGTAACTCAGAGAAGATGTATTGGCTCTTTCAACACTATACTGTTTAATTGTTTTACATCTCTTAAGAAGTATGATGTGCATTTTATAGGAAGCAAAGAGAAACAGTTTACTGGAGACTAAAGGACAAATAGGTTATGATGATTAATCTTTGACTAAGATTGATTCAATAAGGTGAGAAAGCAACTTTGAAGATCCTCTTGCCATTTTTTTTTGCTGATGTTATATTCTAAGTCTTGTAAACAATGTGTCAGAATAAAAGCCTGAATCTGAGTTCCACAGTGGGACAACTACTGTGGCATACCGAGATGTCCCCTTAAAAAAAGATTCACTTCGAGAATGCTTTTAAAGAAACTAGATGTTATGTTTTTCTGTTCACTTGTTCACTTAATCTGACATACCCTGGCCACTGGTGCAACACGCTCATAAATCCACTTATGCTGGTCAACTCCAATGTGTTTATTACAGGCAGTAGTAAATCAGGCCTTGGTAATTTTATTCACAGCATAATTAAAGGTTTTGTCCTCTCTTTAAAGAACTCTGGTTTTCTAACAAAGAATTTAAAATTTCTGATTCAGCAAGGGCTAATGGATCAGCATATATGTAGGAGCAGTAGATATACATATGCCCGGAGAATTGTTCTTCAGTGTTTGTGGTCCAGAAATCCAAATGCGAATATCCACTAGCGGACTAGTCCCATACCTATTTTCAAGCTCCTCTAAAGGGCTTAGTGTAGGAAAATATGATCTTACAGAGCACTGCAGTAGCTGGTCTTTGGAAGCTCTGGAGACATCATCCTCAGTTTTACAGAGATAATGGCTGTGTACTTTTTTTTGTTAACAGGTTTATCGCTGTGCACAAGTGTGCTAGTGAAGGACCACAATTAATTTACCACCTAATTTGTTACTTGTTATTTGATTGCAAGCTATTACTATTAGAATAGCTTGTGATGGTAGTTGGTCACAAATTAAATTTAAATAAACTATATGGCCTATGGAAATGTCCTCTTACAGATCACCAGCTAACAGACAACTTACTATGTTCAAAAGTAAAGGGAGGTGAGTACGTTTCAATTTTTGCTTCTCTTAACAGTGGATTTGCCAAGTCCAGCAGCAGCCGCCTTGTGCAGAAGCATTTCCACACACTTTTACTGTGATAAGAAGTGATAGAATGATTACCTCTTTGTAACTAAAAATGTGATGATTTTTATAAAGCCACCTATCTTAACATCTCCACATTGCCATATTTTCATGGTCTGGAATATTGCCTAGATAGGGCTTCTTTCCAACTCCTTGACTTATTTCCTGTGCATAAAAAGGAACTGGGACAAAGCACCCTATTGATTATGAAGCTCAGAATAGAAAATACTGTAACATATAAGGTTATGTTGTAATACAGTATGCTTGGTAACAATTCTGTTGAGAACGTTGCTTTAACTCGACTGCAAGCTGTTTTGTATAGCTCTATTTAGAAGCATTTATACTCCATGGAATGGATCAGTTTCTAAATTGTAGCTGACTGTCATTTCTGCTATTTGTATTTGTTGTAGGAGCAGTACTTTTAGGGGAGAAATCATTGCCAATTTGAAATATTGCTTTGATAAACATCAAAATTCAAGAAGTGGAGGCACAGAAGCACATTTAAGAGCTAAATAGGAAACAGTTGAAATTTATCTGCAAAGTGATTGCTAAATGGAAAATCAAAAAGGTCAGCTGCAATTCACTCTAGGGAATCAAGATTTGCACACTAAGAGATGCTGCAGGTGCTGTGCTGGACAGTGAAACACAATGCTTTTAATTAAATCATGGCTCTTCCTGAGGGAATATTGCATTAAAATCCAAGTGAATCTGACATAATGGCAAGATCTACATTCCTGGTTCTTCATCATTACATTAGTCTGCCAGTTAGATCAGGAGGGAGGCATTTCAAATTACAGCAGCAGTTTTACAGAGTAGATAATTATGGTGAGTTATGAATGAGAGAAATTACTGCAACTAGTTTTCTTTTTTTCTGTTCACCCCTTCCCCCCGCTTTTTTTTTTCTTTATCCCTTTTTTTCTGTCTTTCTCCCATAGTGCTTTTTAACTTTGTTTCTTTCTTTTGAGGTTTCCTAGCATCAAAATGTTATATAGTACTTTGGTTGCTGTCTAGTTCTTCTTGTTACTTTATTAAGCAAACTGCCAGTCATAATTTGTCTGTGACTGTTGCTGACAATTATAGCTAAACCACAATAATTATTATATTTATGCTTCTAGTCTCCAACTCTCTGAATTCTTTCACTGTTGTAATACCTAGCTTCAATTAGTGGCCATAAAACTTACCAATGCAGGAATTTCATTGCTTGGAGATCTTATTTTCTGTTGAATACTGATTTTTATGTATTTGCACTAGGACAAAAAAACATGCAGTGCTAGTGTGAAGATTACTTTTGGCTTAACGAAGAATAATGGAAACTGAAGATGTGAGAGATTTAAAATATTTTAATTATTGCATATTAAAGTACCATATTTTCCCCAAAGTTTAAAAACTGCTTATATGTCCAAATAAAGTAATTCATCTTTTTAATAGACACCTGCACTGTTTATGTTTACACTGTGTCCTCTAGAAATGCAGGTCTTGTTTGCCAGATTATTTTCTTTTATGTTTCTATTAACTAATGTTGAATTAGAGTTGATTTGATTTGGAGTATATAGAACAGCCTCACCTAATTACTTGATCTGGATAATTTCTACTGTGGGTTTAGATGTATTCACTATGACTGTATTCTCAGGACTCAGGAATAATAGTATTTCTATATCTATAGATTTGAATAAAAGAGTATGGAGATCAGTTCCATTTGAATTGCATTTATTTGTAAATATTTTTACTAATATAATTAAGCATGTTTGGTCCATTGCCTATTTCCTTTGATCTAAAATGAAATTTATGATAGAAAAATCTAGTTTCAAGATAGAATAGTCTTGACTTAGTGGTTTGTCCAATAGCTCAGAAGATAAACATTCATCAAGGATGCAGCATAGTCATGCTTGATTCTTCTTTCTGTTAGGAAGGCTAAAGTGTGTGATTTCAAGGGGTAGCACATCACCATTGTAAGATATGATTTTCAGCATCCTCCTGACAATCTTCTGATTTTGTTTAAAGAGAAACCCTATGGTGCATGCATTAGAAACTGACCTGACAGAGTCAACAGCAGATTTGCTTTTATTTTCATTCCTGAAGCAATGAGTAACCAAATGTTTTTTCACAACGGAGTGAAGAAACTTGACTGCACCTTATTGATTAGGATATCCTCATTAATAACAGGATTCAAACTCCGCCTTCGTATGGAAAAGGAGCAGATTTGAACTGTGATTTCTTTCAGATAGGCACCCTCATCAACAGAAGACTTGAAGATGCAGTTTCTTTAGCTGTTCTTTTTGAAACTGTTTTGCTCTTTAGAAAATGCTTAAACTTACTGAGCTAGATATAGGGGGCATGTGAGGTTCAAATTACAAAAACAAGTATTTATTAAGTGCGTATGTAGTAGAACTATCAAATTACTTGGCAAAGGAGACTGGGAATACAAAAAAATCCCCCATGCCTGGCACAAAATATGTCAGGAGTACTTGAGCAGAGAGCTCCATGTGCAGCTATTAAATAAACAAATTGTATCTAATCCAGAAAATGCTCCATCCTGAAAATGACTAGGGGTTCAGGACAGTATTAGGGAAAGATGTCCATATCTTGGTCTTCTGTTACTCTTTCCTATGTATTTTTATCTAGGCACTGTTTGGACAGAAGATTGGACAGATCTGAACTGAGCAGCAGTTCTTAAGTACTTGAGACTGCCAAAAGAATTACATATATAAAATAGAGTAACATAAATGATAGAGTACGTTTTTGCCCATGAATACTCAGTAGTTTTGTGTGAAATATCCTCCTAGAACATGTGATGAGAAATGGAATTTTATCTGTCCTTAATACAGAGGTATCATCACCAGTGTTAGGAGTCCAATATCCCAACATTTGCTCCAACTTGAGACTGCTTTACATGGAATTTCTTCATGCTCATGTTTCCTTTTTCCTAGGTAGTTTTTGTCCTGTTTTAACAGCTTACCTTAAATGTGTGTGATCACAGAAATCATTTTATTGTTGTGTTCTCTCCAGAAGGAAAAGTTACGTACTGCAATATTGTTAGATTTTACTAAATGTTGGGGGGGGGGTGTGTTAATTGAAGAGAATTGAATAATTTAGTAAAACCAGTTAATAATTTTCTTTTGAAAGAAAAGATAGTGTAATGAAAACTGAAAAATCATCTACAGGGAGCCAGAGAGATGAAAATTGGGAAAGTAGAAGTAGAATATTAAAATTCATATGGGGAAAATGCAATTTTACACAAGACAAATAGATAGAAGGAAATAGAAGTATAAACACAGTAATGTCGAAGGAGACATTCTGGAGACAGTGAGCAGAAAATCAGAAACAATTTTGCAAGGCCACGCTGCAGCAAAAAGAAATTGAATGCCATTTTGCTATCCATACTCTGACATATCAAGCAGCATTGATAGAAAATAATAATCTCCACAAAATAAGGAAAACTGAGGGACCCAGACAAAGGAGGAAAGTTGTTCTACTGCTAGTTTTATTTCTGGATTCACAGCTAAGTTTCCTCAGCTGCTCTGATGATTTTAAACCACTGATCATTGAAACTGCATGTTTTTCACTTCCTTTGCTAAAGTAAATCTTCATTATCAGCCATTTTATGCATTAGATCTGTAGTAGAAATAATTCCCAGAGGTCTTCGAGGCAAACTTCAGAGAAGTACCAAGATGTTCTTGCTGAAAGGGGTACTAAGAACTGGAAAAGATAAAATAGCTGGTGACCTCTTTACATTTAATTATATATATATATATATATATATATATGTAAACTGGGGGTTTCCGTAGCCTATTGAAGATAATGACAAACACCAGTTGAATTTGGTAATGTATTCATTAGCTGATAATATAAAAAGAATTACATATATATATATTGCAAACAGATCACCACAGCCCTCAAAAATAGCTTCTATTATCTATATTGATTTATGTAACTCCTTACTCTATTATTAGCTCTGATTGATATAACTCTTCATTCGTTATGGATTTACATTTTATTCAGTGTTCCTTTGCCAGAAATTCAGTGCCAAGAAGCAAAGAAAATGTCACGGTGAAGTTGTTTGTTTTAGATTTTTTTTTCATTTTCCACATTTTGGAATACTTTCCGTCTGTTTCACAGTTCCATGAATAAAGCTCAATTATATAGTGTGAATGTCACTTGCATGGGAAAAGTGCCAGCACCAAAGACTGAAGTGGTGATGAAGCAATAGAATAAGAACTACATGAACCACAAATAAGTGGTTGGATTTGAAACAACTCTTGCCCTGGATGACCAGTAGAGGTCATTTTAGCTATTTGTCCAATTACAAAAATGAAACAGGCAGAGAAATGAGAGCACATAAAGAACTAAATCTATTCAGCTTAGTCCATAAACACTTTAGATACCAACTGCAGATGTGGTAGAGCTCTGAAGGGCTTTCTGAAACAATGAAAGTCTTATATGCTCCAATTTACTGATCAAAAAATGTTTAGAACCAGTCCTATTTACAGTAGCAGGCTCTCAACCTACTTTATTTAAAACAAGAATGGTATTTCGACCCATCCATTGATGGAATTTGGTCACATTAGAGGTTCTGGAATGAATGCACAAATCCTGCAAAGATACGGAGTTTATCCAGTCAGAACTTGGATTGTTTGTATATAGACCTTATGTAAAATCTGTAGAATGTGATGTATAGAAAAGAAAAAAAGACATCTCTAATGACATGATGAACTTATCCAATATCTTTCTTATTAAAAAAAAAAAAAGTGTTCACAGATTTTTCAGAAATTAAGCCAATACTAACATTAGTTAGTATTACTATTTTTGAAAAAAATATGGTTGTTAACCACTTTCAATGCAACTTCTTCAAAAATGCTGTGTAGATAGCTGATTTCAAGTACTTACCTAGGGGCAAGATTTTGCAGAAGTTTCCCATACAAGTCTTCACTGTGTATTTTCAAAAAAAATGTGTAATGGTTACAATACTCTTGGCATTTATGTATGGCATATATACAGCCATAACAAAAGGACAGTGTGGTTTGATGAAGTAGATTCTTTGTGGGTAAATATGGTGCTGTACTATAAGACTCATTTTCCAGTTTGTGATAATTGCTTCTGTTTTATGCTAGTCCAGTGGTACAAAGAACTAACATGCTAACTTGTAATAGATATAGTCTAAAAATAAAATGGAAAAAAAAAAAAAAAGAAATTGCTTAAATTCTTAAACAGTATTAGACATAGTAGAATAATTTGATTTTAACCATTTTTTCCAAGCCTAGAACAGTATGTTCTTGATGTAAGAATTTTTTTTTAAGCACAATAAGTAGGTTGTAGGATTTGCGTTGGAGATACCATATGGAAAGCACTAATTTAATGGGAAATGGTAAACTGTGAATTCAATTCATGATTCATGAGTCACAATGCACAATAACACATGCCAGTAATTTACTAAAATACAATATGCATGTATGTATATTAATTTACACATGTGCATATATGCTAATTCTTTGTTATCTAATTGTCGATATAATTCTGACAGAAACGTATTCATTAAAAAAAAATTAAGAAACAGCATATTTGCACATCAGGACAACTGGCCAGGTATTGGTTTTTGTGCTCACAACAAACAGTTGTGAACATAATAGTTATAACGGAGAGCATGCATAATCTCTATCCACATTTGTTCATTGTGTGGATTATAAATACTTCCAAAGTACAGCCATGGAAACATATTTTTAGAAAGAGTCTTACAAGCAGAGATGTCAGAAGGCGGATCTGAGAAAAAAGAGTTTTCTGCTGACATTTCTTGATAAACTGAAATAAACATACCTCCTTTAGAAAGCTAAAGCAAAGTATGCCAGTGCAGCCATTCGATTATATTGATTAAAACCGATGCCTGCTTTATGATGAAATGTTATATCCTTTCTCTACAAGTGAAAAACAATATTGTCTTTAGTTTGTCCTCAGTGAAAAATTTACAGTACTCAAAATTCTTATTTTAATCTTCTGTAAAATGATGTGTAGACATTTATCAAGCAAAGGAGGGGCTTTTTTGTTTTCTGGGAAGAAGTAACTTACTGCTGAAGGCGCCTCTCTGTGACTGAGATCCAAAGTATAATGATAGCTGAAAGTATTTGTGAGAGATGGAGGCTCTTCAGTGAAGCTACATGATGAATTACGAATAAAATCCAATTAGTTGCATAGATGATTCCTCTTTAGTCATCACTCAGAGAACAGAAATCATGAGAGCTGAGAGAGCATCACAACTGGGTCTACCAGAATGGCAAGAGATAAGAGGATGCTTTGTTGAAGTCATGAAGGACTGTAACCTAAGCAGGTGAATTTTAGTAAAGGCTCTCTTTAATGAACCTATTCAGAGATGAAATCAATGTGTGATAATAACTTAAAACAAAATTAAATCATCATTTAAGTGACACTGTGGTGAGTGGGAGGAGCACAGTGAGGGGTAGCAGTACAGTGGTAACTTGCAGGGCTAGAGGCAACAGCAGCGTGATTAGAGGCAATACTGCAGCTAGTAAGTAGCAGCATCCAGGAGCAGCAGCCTGGATAGTTCATCTGTGCATTTATGATTCGAGGTTGTGGCAGTTAGAAATTGTGATGAGGTAACATCAAGGTGCACAGGCATAATTTTATTAAAATAAGATGTATGACAATCTGTCTGCATGCCTGCTAGGATAGTACTGAAAAAAAGCTGAGTCACACATATTGGAAAGGTACGACTTGAAGAAATGTCTTTCAGTGTAGATAAAGTGATAGTATGAAAAAAATCTCAAAGGACAGCCAACTTACAAAATAATGATCTTTGATCTGGTGGCTTCTATTCTGGAGCAGAATCTTAGAATTATGATAGATAGCTTAGCATGCAGTATTAGGAAAGCAAATGAAAAGCTAGCACCTAGCAGGTGAAGAACAGAGAACAAAGCAGAATGAGATCTCACCCTCCTGTAGGCATCTGCTTACAGCCACTGATGTGGGAGTCAGGATGCTGAGTTTGATGGGCTGTTCTATTTTCATATGCTCACAGCTGGCTGAGAAAACTTAATCAATGTTCTGATGCCTACTGTTCTGCAGGGCTGTGCTTTCTGATCAGATAAATACTAGCTTCATTTATTGCTGCTTTGTTTTCCACAAATCAATGCTGTGTCACTTTGCACACCTTAGTTCTTACCCCTATACATACGGATTTGGCAAGAAAGGAACTGACTGTTCAGGGAATCACAGTTGTAGCTCCACAGCCATCTGGTGTCCACTACAGACTGGCCTGATACCTGCAACATCTGAAAGACATGCTACAGAAATACTGAATTTTAGAGATGTTTGTGTGGTATGTGTTAAGAGCTACTTACTCTTCTTTCTAACAACTGGAATACTGTTAGAAAGTTATGAATGTTAATCAAATTTATTTATTGTAAAATCAAACAGAACTCTTGGTCTTTTTAACTGCTAGCTTCCTTGAAATTCTGGATGTGCCTTTACTGAGAAATACATTTTAATAACGCACAAGCATGGTGTCTAGACAGAAGACTTTCTAATTTTTTCTTGCATAAATGAGTACAGTATTCATAAAAATCTATATTGAGAGGAAATACATTATGGTCTAAAACATTTAGAATTAATCTATCTACCTATCTCACAAAAGCTCAGTTAATAAATATGAACCATTTCAGTGAGAATCAATATTAATGACAATTGGCTTTGTCTGGATTTATGTTTCAAGTGCAGTCACTGCATGCACTCCTTGACACCTCAGAAGGAGTAAGTGAAGGGTAAGTGGAGGTATTAATAGCATCTTACTCTGTCTCTACCTGTTTCTGTGAAACTTGCTGGAACTTACTATCTTTGATTCCCCTACCACATTGTTAAATTCAGTTAAGTTTATGCAGTAGGATCAAAATTTACTGGGAAGAGAAAGGTGTATGAATTTCAGCAGAATTTTGTAAAAGCTACTTCTTTGGGGAAGCCAGGCTAAAAACTTGACATTTTCTTGGGTTTGCTCATTCTGAATGACTCTCTGACACATAGATTATTCCTTGAAAATATGGTAGAGATGATAGCAAAATCATAGGTAATTCCATTCATATTCTTTCATTTACACTTGTTAGATGGTATTTGACTTCATGAACAGAGTCCCAAAGAGCACAGTGGCATCAACCATTGGTATAAGATATTGAGAACTTTTCTTAGCATAAGAGAAACATGACTCTCTGCAGCTGTCATATCAATAAAAATGAGATTTGAGAGATGAAACCCTTAAAGTGCTGCTGTAACTAGCAGAATTCCTGGAGATTTCTAATAGGACCAGGATTGGTTGGTTCTCCTTGGTTTACAAATAAACCACAAAGCATATCCATTCATGTTTTTGTTGAGTGCTTCTAAGTATTTATGAACAGATGAGGACAGAAATTTTCTGTACTTGTTGCCTACAAAGTGCCTGTTAGTTTTTTATTTCAGTAATTCACTGTCTGCTTTTAATGATGTGTGACTGGATGGATGATTCTTCTTAACAGAGGACAAATAATCAGCAAATAGCAAATAATCCACTTCTGAAAGGGTTCTGTAGCACTGTCTTAATTAACAAGATTTAAATAATTAGTTGTCAGTATAATTCAAGAAGGTAAAAGAATAAGATACCATGCAAAGCAGAAATTTTAATTTAAGCTTTTTATTCCCAAACCTTATTTATTCCCAAAACTTATTTTCTTTACCTGACCACTTCTGAAAATAAGTATGCAATATTCTCCTTCTGTTGTATATTATTACTTCTGTTGTTCCGTAGTTTTCCATTTGACTGCTCAAATCTAGTATTTTTCTCATATTTATGGGCTTGCACATATTGCTTTATGTACTTGTAATGTCTATAGACCCACAGTACATACAATCTCCACTTACCATTATCCTTTACTCTTTTAAGTGTGATATATTATTGTCAAACTGGAAGATAAAGTCTCCATGGAAAAGCTATCTCATCTATAAATTGAACTTTTTTGTTACTTTTAAGATTCAAATAATGCCTTTTTAATAATTCTGTGTTTAATAAATTTCTGAAGGTAACATTTTAATTTTACCTGCCACTGGTATTTTCTGGCAGCCAGGTAGTGAGGTAGATGAAGAAAAATAAGATTTGATTTTCAAAGAATAGTAAGTGGAAATAACATCTGACTTCCAGTGATGTCTCTTCAGATAGTAACACACATTATCCCCTGGCTGGATTGTTGTGCTTAAGGCACTGGCTTAAGTCCTTGGGGAGTCCCTCCAGAGGTTCAAGGTGGTGGTTTTGCCTCTGGTATCACACAGATCACGTCAGATACCTGTCACCTCTCTCCCTGTCCCACCACTGGCAGTGGCAATGCCTTTCATACCCCGAGCCCGTTTGCAGTGCTTTTCCAATCGCATCTGGTGAAACTACAATGTTCGAACAGCTGGCAAAGGAAAGGGGAACACGATGATAGCATGATGTCATGCCAGCCAAGCTGGGTGTGCACCCACTGTGGTAGCACCTCATGCCTGGCCCCTGGATTGCAGGTGTCCCATTCCAGTGTCTTTGACAGCAGCCTGCCATCTGCAGCCCCTGACAGGAAGCCTGGAGCTGCTGACACAGCTTTTCTATGGAGAATATGAAGTCTGCTGTTGAGAGGAAAAAACAAAGTGACTTAATTAATTTAAAAGAAGTTTAAATGAATACAAATGTCACAAAGATGACCTTCACTGTTTTTGAAGCCAGCCAAATGCACGGCACCATCCATGCGGTTACACAAGGAGCGGTGGTTTCATGCCTCCAGCACTGGGAGTTGGGATGCCTTTCCGAATGTCTCTGCTGGTTTCAGGCACTGAGTTTAAGCACATTTCCTGTCATCACGTCTGTAAATGAAGACAGACATATTATGCTGTCACTGCAGGGAGCATACAAGGGCGATGCTGGGTCTTCTCTGCAAGCTCCTGAGCGGAGAGCAGTGTGGCATAGCCTGGGGACAACCATGGGACCACTGTCCTGCACTTGGTTGTCCTGCTGGTCCCCACGGGTCGGGCACAGACTTCGCCTTCCTTCCCGGGGGCTGCTGAGGCATCTGAGAGTGAGCCTGGCCCAGGAGGGTTGATTTGGAACAGCCTCATTCCAGGGGCTCAGCTGCTTCCAGGCATCATGTCTTCTCCAGGTCAGTGTTCCCTCCTGGGTCTGCCTTTCTCAGAGCTTGGTGTGTGACTTTGGCTTTCTCCTCATTCGGCTATTATGTGCGAACAGGTCAAAGTTCAAATGACAGCCCCAACGGGACTGCTGCTGTCACTCTTTGCTGCCTTGCCCATGTTTGTACCATGTGTGTATGGTGAGGCACAGGGGTGCTTCAACCAGGGAGCCCATCTTCACCAGAGGAAAACCCCCTCTGAGGCATGTTTCTTCCCTAAGTCCAGGGTAAATGTGGGCCCCCAGGGACCAGGCCTGGCACTCCCCTGGGAAGAGGAACGCCACAGCTCTTGCTGTAGAATAGGGGCTGGAGGAAGCAGTCATCTCCACCTGAAAACCAGGGGAGCCACTGCTGGTCAGGCTGACATTGTGGTTCTACATCACTTCTTGTCTCTGACTTTCTGGAGACTGTCAGTTAGTAGGTTCTGTGTCCATTAAACACACATACCTTACTGATATCAAGTAGTGTAAGTATTTTACTCTGAGTGTCATGTAGTGCCTAAGCCTTGCAAGTGTTTATTACATCTACATCGTTACTTCTACCAGCTAAGCCTGTCATCTCATCAAAGAATTTTTGACAAGACCTGTTTCCAGGAAACTACAGCAGTTATGCATCTAGGCACTTTTGAAAACATGCCAGGTATCTATCTGAATCTTTGTGTACCACATATCTATAAAATCTGGCTTTCAGTCTCTCTTATAGTGGAGATTCAGATCTACAAGGAGTATTTTTAGCTTTTTATTGCTGGTCATGAAGTTCCCCAAGAACCTATTATATAAAAACCAAAATAAAACTATGTTTTAAGTGCATCACCTAATCACTCTTATTAATTACAGATAACCTGCAACATTGTTAGACATTTATTGCATTCTATTTATACAATATACAAGACAACTGATGTAACTAATTAAAACATGTTAGTTTACCCCCAAACAAAACCCCAAACAAAAAAACCCACAAAATAAACAAACAAACAAAAACCCAAACCCAAGCTTTATATCATATTTAGCAAGTATTTTGGTGGTTTCTAAGAGCTACATGTTCCTCACCTTCTAAAGTCTTTCAAGAGTGGCAGCACACCTGCAGCAGTGTCTGATGGATTCAACAATGTGGTCAGAAGGCTATTAAGAGATCTTGAAAATACATTGAGGTGGGAGGTCCATTTAAGAGCATGAGGAACATACTGCACAGTCACATGGCAGTGTTTAGCAACAGCACTTTTAACTATACTCCTTTGTTCTAAAATGAAGCACTCCTAGTCCATACCACTTTTGTGTAATATCTTTTCATAAACAGAACTGGAAGATATGAGGTATTTTCCTCAAGACGGTTCAAACTTAGATTTCTCAGCTGCTAGGGACATTTCTATAGAGAAAAAAGAAGCAAGAAGGAGCAAGATTGTACAGCCTGATGGTTAGGGCACTCATTGAAAGCTGAGTCTCATCCTTCCTGTTGTCATCCTTTATGAAGCTTATATTAAACAGTCATTGCATAAAATGCAGAAATGGACCTTGAAACAGGATTGGGACCAATAGCAACCTCATTTCCCCTCTGACTGTGTCTGAAAGGAGAGGAGTGAGCACTATAAAAGAAAGGATCGCTTTACCTCATCTGACAGGCCTGCATAAGCATTTCCTATCAGGGAACAAATTATGTAAAAGTTAAAGCTGTTCTGTATAAACAGAAAAAACAGTCTCCTGTGCATTTCACGCATGTATACTCCTGTTTTTTGTTAAGCAGATAGCACACTTTGTAGTAGTATTTTTCAAAGAATCAGTTCTCTTTTAGTTCCTAGGCCTTTAAAAAGGATGAAAAATGTTTTTTTGTTATTGAAACCTCTTTGAGTGAAAAGGATTCTTGCTAGTTCTTAGAAGTAACAGGTTCCCTATTGTAGCACTAAATGTGCTTATTTTGTGTTTGGCTTTCCCCTGCAATAAATGCCCATCTCCTCTGTAACAGCGCACAGTCTTTCCAAGTGTATTTATACATTTTATATCCAAGTACCTCCTGGAGATTTTCATCATACAAGACTTCTAATATTTTCGACATAAATTTAATATAACCTAGAACTCTAGCTTTTTCTGTTGAGATGCTGCACCAGCTGATTTGGAAGAATGTGATTAATAAGAGGGGGTTGTAGCTACTGAAATGAAGTTGTTGTAAATCTGACTTATCATTGCTGCTTTCCATTTTTGTTGCCTAAGATCCCCTTTGGAAAAGCCACATTTTTTCCAAATAAAGTCACTTCACTGAATTTTGTTTTACAGAGCTTCTAGGTGTGTTTAAACCATACAGGTACTGTGAATGAAAGATGTCAGGTTTTCAGCCAATTAGATTTAATACCTGCAAGTACAACTACTTTTTAATTTCCTTTATACATTTCAGACCCTGCAGATTCCCATAGGGAGGAAAAATCACTTTAATCAATAGATACAAGCCAGCAGAAAAAAAAAATCATTACCACCTGCTGCTATTCCATCAGTTTCATTTCCTTCCTTAGAAGGCTTGAGTGTCCAGCCATATAGATTTCACCTTTGAGATTAGTCCATATCTAAAGGTTTCTAAACAGTTAAGATACAGCTTTCATTTTAGTTTTCACCTTTTTCTTGTTTTCACGTTTGTGGTCTGTAATAGCTCAAAACCACACTTTTGCCTGACAAGGCATTTGTAAAATTACATCTTTCTCGTTATGCACTGGGTTTGGACTCTCTTCTTTCTTTAGTTTGCTTAAAGCAGCCTATATTCTTTGGAAGCTTTTCCTAGAAATCGCTTCTAGCTTGCCTTATGTTGCTGTTTCTGTCCTTTGGCAACTCACTGCCTATGTCAGTGGTGACAATTTTGCAGGAGAAAAGACTAAATATCCATATAAGTTGTGGAAAGGAAGCATCTGATATGGCAATGTTAAAACTTGGCAAGTGTAATTTTTCTCTTTTCACTTATTATCTCCTTTTCCACAATGTCCATTTTCAATTGTTTATCATTAGTTGGCTAATTTAGGGTTTAATTGTGCTTGAATGGAGATTTTGGACATAGGAGAGCTGAGTGTCAACATGATTCAGGTAGAATCAATACATCCTGAGTTTCTATGATATATGCTCTCAAAGCTTCCTTTTTTTATACAACATACTGACCTGCCTGTGATGTTCTTTAATTCTGCTAGAAGAAGTGGCAGCAGTCATTGCTGCAAACCATTGCCACACCATTAGTCTTCATTTGAAAGAGTGGAGGATGCATTTTGATAGTTACAATCACTTCTGGGGCAAAAGGGAGGCAGAGTTGTAAAGAGTAAGTACTTTTGTAATGCTGACAGAGGAGAAAAGAATTTCACCATGTCCTCTGGTCAAGCTCTCTTAAGCCCACAAAAAAAAAATTACTGCCGTCCACCCCATAAATTTTTTATGGACCCTGAAATCACAGTTGAGGAACAGTTAATGTGGGCTGATGGTTGGTGGAGTAAGGGTGCTTTTGAACCTCTACCACATAATGCATGTTTTTATCTTTGTTTAGATATGTATGTTTACTATCTTGATACCAAGATGATGAACATTTGTAATATATGCTATATAGCCTATGTAAGAAAGTTGCAAATTTTTTTTCTCCTTTAATAGAATTATCTGCCAAATGAAGTAAAAAAATTTGTAACCTTTTCATCTCTTTGGTGTATGTGCTAAAAATGATAGAAAGGAAACATTTATTTTGATCAAAACACATACAGATAATTTCTTCCAAAGGAAAGTATTTGATATGTACAGAAAATGCCATCTGATGGTATTCCATTTTTGTTGAAATACATTTAAACTAAAAATAATAAAAAAACCCCTTTACATATACCTGATTAACAGCGGAACAAATGATTTTGCTACACATGCATGGATTACTGTTTAAAGGTTGGCCTTTTTGTACAACTGGAGGGCAATAGTTCTCATTAGCTTTAGAGAACAGAGCAAGCCATTTTAAACATAATAAGCATCTCTTCCACAGAGAAATGCTTGCTCCCAGAATAAAAATTAATATTAGGATATTAGTGTACCGGCAAGCTAAATATCTAAAAGAAAAATCCATCCAGCTCAGTATAGCAAGCAAGATTTCTCTAAATTAGGAGGAAAGAAGAAATTGTCTGGTTTGGGTAGAATAGATACAGAAAAAAGCTGAATGAATCCTGTGGCTGAATGAAATGTATTTGATTTACATTTAAGATTCTGTTGGATCTTCACTGAGTGCCTTCACATCACTTCTTGTGGACCAGAAAGATAACATACAGAATCTCCTTTCTTGTTAAGACATAATGTTTGGAAATAAATTAGAAAGGCCTGAAAGGAAGAATTTATCTGCATGCTGTGTGCAATCGTTAATCGTGAGAGGGGGAAGATAAATGAACCAAAACAAAGATATATTTTTTGAAGATGTTAAATCAGTAGTGTGCAAAAGGGGCAATTAGTAGTATTTTCCTAAGAGCAATTTAGATTAAATAGCTGCTGTATGCTATTTTTGTTCCATGCCTGAGCTGTCTCTAAAGCAATTTTAAGAGAGCGTATATTCTGGTAGCCTGTGTTTTTGAAACCAAGGTAGAAAAAGACTGTAGCCTGTTGCAGGCATAATGCTCTAAACATTCATGTGCTATTAATAGATTAAGCGGGCAGGAATTTCCTACCCACTGCAGTTTTTGCTCTATTTTATTGTTTCCAGTGGTTGATAATTTGCATTTTATGACATTTCATAATATATGCTCCCAATAACAAGAAAATAGGATTTATTTTTCTTTTTAAACAGAATTAGTGTTGGTTTATGTGGTAAATATCCCAGCAAAATTTCCCCCTTGTCTCTGTGCTCTAGGTTACTTGCCACATTTAATATTCTGTTCAGCATAATCTTCATTAGTTTCAACTCTGGCTTTTCTTTTGCTACAATGAAAGCCCTGTGCTCAAACTGCTTGAGTTTCTTAAAGATTGTTTGTGTCTTTGGTCTTCTGTCTATATGCAGCTTGAGCTAGTAGATTTGAATATCCATGCTATCATATTCAGAATATTATACAACAGACATTAAGACTTAAAAGTCCTATCTTCTGTAGGGACAAGAAATGGTAATGGTCTTCTATACTAAATTCACTTCCACTATTCCCCCTTATTGGTTTATGATTTTACGTCAGCAGTGTTTCTTATACTGATGAACACCTTCTGTTCACAAAGGCTAGAGACTTTATATTCGACAGTCTTCTTGTGTACCTCTCAATTTTGATTCCACAAAAGGATTTAGCAAGTTACTGTTAGAATCTCAATTACCTGGTTTCTTTCTTCCTTTTGAGAAAGATGTGACAGGCATGATGACCACCCATCAAAACCTCATGTTGAAATACCCTCTGCTATAAATTCATAAACCTACCATACAGTCAGCACTGCTCAATTCTAATCTGAAAATCTTATCAATGTCATTGATTGCATAAGAAATGACCAGTGTTTGAGCATAGTACGAGGCCAAATTCTCAGTATAATGTCAATATTTCCTTGACTGGGTCAGGTTAGGCTACCATCAAATTTTTAAAACCTCTGTGTCGCTAAATGTATTGGAAAAGTATTGGCTTCAGACTAGACCCTCAAAAACTGTAGACACTTAAACATGACTATTAAAAAGGCCATTGCAAGACTAAAAGTGTACCTGGAAATCTACCAAAGCTTGACTGCTTTTGGTTTTCAAAATAAAGACCACAAACATCTACCTTTGAGAGGATATTTAAATCTGTGTCTTGAAAAGTACCAAAGTACGTGAGTCATGCTTTTTACAGGTTACTTGTGGCAGCACTGCCCATGGTAGGTCAGTAAGAATTTGGACATGTCTAACCCTTTGAATTGCCTTTGTGATGCTAGGAGCCCTGTGCAGATCTACAGATCTGCTACTTGAACTGGATGTTCAAGTTTCTTTATGAGTTCAGTCATTGATTTCCTTTATGCCTTAAGGAAACATTTTGATTACTTACAAACAGTTTAAGCACAGGTTTGTTTCCTTTTCTAGATAAACTTCATAAAGCAAGTAACAGTGGAGGAATTAGACAGTGTTAGTGATAAATAATGATCTAACTTTGGTATCTAAGAGCTCTGCAGTATAAGAAAACCTGCCCATATGCACTGGGGGTGGAGAGAGAAGGTTTTATAACAGATTTAAAATTAGAAAACAAAATGGCCTGATTAACAGCAGTAGGAAGAGTTCTGCAGAGGATGAGGGGAGAAATTAACGGATGACATTCAAAGGCAGCTGTGAAGTATGAGAAGCTGCAGCATGCGGAGGTAGTCAAATCTAGCAGTACAGAGAGTTCTGAATGATGCTGGAATAAATCAGATGGTCTGGGTGGGGAGATCTTTCAAGTGGTGGATCACCTCTGCTTAGACAGATGGTAAACCAGTAGATTCCATGCCGAACTAGAGCAATATATTATTATTGGAAGCAGATGATTCTTAGGGGATGTGTACAAAGATATTTCAAGCAAATCAATGATGTTTTTAGCATGTGCTGGCTTTTCTGGAAACAGTGAGCCCAACCATTTTATACTGCAGAAAGCAAATGTAATACAGCTATTGCTAACTCCAGCTGAGAGTCTCTTTCCATGCCTTCCACTTACCTGAAATAAGGGAAGGGTAGAGACCTTCCACAGAGGTGCTTTCTAATGGTTAGAATCTGAATACGTGGTGCAGGGAGTGTGGAGAGGCTGTGTTGCAGAACTGTGTCAAAGAAACTTCATGTCTTAGGATCCTCATGGAGGCTTTCCTGTAGGCAGCTTTCCTACAAAGGATCCGCTACAGTGATTATGTGGGCTGCACCCTTTCCTCTCAATGCCCTGGACCTACCCTCACTGTCAACAGCACAAAGAGGTAACGTGGCATGCTCATCTCCTAAAAAGGAAAAAAAAGGGAAAATTGGAGGTCATCACAAGCCAAAACAGAATGTACACAGACACACTACAAAGGCCTCTTCATTTCTAAATACATTATGGCCTTCAGTGGATAGACCTCTTACTAATAAATTCTGGTTTACAGCAGAACTGGAGGAAGAATAGTGTTTTTTTCTGTAATAGACCACAGTCTGGCTTATAGTGAATTGTTCTAATGAATGTGGTTGAATGGAGTCTGCCTCTCTGAAGAGAAATTCGCTCTGCTAATGACAGGAAAAATCATACAGGTTTTTTTATTATAGGCATGACCAAGTAAAACAAGAAAGCAGATCACTAATTAGAGAATATTGAGTCCTACTATGAAATTACATCTGCTCTTGCTTTCCTCTAAGGGAAGCATATCTAACACCTAAATACAGATGTATTCTAATCAATTTCTCTCGGTCACGAGCATATCCTTGAGATCCAGTATTATTACTTTTTGATTCATAAAGAAATAGCAATTTCAATTATTCTGGCTATAAAATTAAAATTATATTCATCCACACCTTACCTTTTCTTCCTCACCTAACCCTCTTTTCTCTCTGGTAAATCTAGATTTTATATATGAATGCTGATACAACTTGATTAGGAATTCAGCAGCTCTTTTTTGTCTCCAAGTTGGCAGATAAACTTAAATTCAGCCAAGACTGGCAAATAACTGATCTCAAGGCTGAATGAAAGCAGGTTTTATGTAGTTTTCCTTTTCTTGTGCTTTAAGCTGTGGGGGAGACACAATGTTTTTTGTGGGATATGAAGACCAAAAGTAACTACTTCCCTGTGCACTTTTTCATGGAAGGTCCTCCTAACTGTTGTTCATTGATTCCATCATTCATTCAAATGCATTTAGAAAGTCTGCCTTTTCTTTACACCACTTTGCACCTGTATTTTATGATTTTCACTATTTTCTGAAGAGTCAATAGAAAACTAGTGCTAGTATCCAAACACAATCTCAATATTGTGACTGTATTTTTTCATTTTGATCTTTTCATCAGATACATTCTAAGTCCAACTCATGATCATTGTATAAATTAAGTTGTTGCCTAACCTGCTTTGATTTATTACTTGATAATCAGAATAATTCTTATGTGGCTTAACATATTCAGTTGAGATAGGATACTTGATTCTTCAGCTATGTAAAAGGTTTCATTATTTAAATGGAATCCTAGTTTGATGGCAGTAACATAAAAGAATGTTCACATTTTCATATTTAACATATATATTAGTAATTTACTTCATTTTTAGATGTTGAATGTTTCATACAAGGCACATAATTACTTTGTGTATTGGTATTATTCCATACCTGTGGCAGAGATGCTTTTCATTATGTATATTTAACTTTGGCTTGTCAACTGCTGTCAGTTTTGTATTTTGGTTTTGTATTTTGTTCAGATACATTTTTGTCTGCATTAATATGCTGCTGTCAACAGACCATGTTTTTGGTCATTTTGTAGGCTATTTTGAAGATTTATTTTACTACCAGTAACAGGAAACAATTTAGAGTTACTTTTCAGAAACAGGCTTTTAAAGAACCATGTCTAAAAATGTGACTTTTGCAAATATCCTGTTATCCTTTTGATTTTTCAGAAGATTTATTTTTATTACTACAGTTTGTGTTCTTGGGTTTTTTTAATTTTTGTATTTTCTATGTTAAAAGCATTTAGAGCAATTTGGCAGCAAAATATGTCATGTCATATGCCACATTCAACTAAAATGATTTCTTTGGCTAATTTAACTTGTTGTTTTGAGTCCTTCTGGCTCAGGTTTTCTGAAATTTCTCTGATATGGTGTTCTTTGTTCCTGAGTTTTAGTGCTTGAACTGACAAGATCTGAGGAAAGATTTCTCAAAACACAAGAGATGGGATTGTGAGTGTAAACCAGCCCTGTAACTCACAGGGAGAGAATTGCAGTGGCTGTTTTTCACTGTCTAAATTTCTAAAATACACATAAATGTCAACACATTTTAAATAAAAGACATTTGCTTTGTTTAGTATTGACAAATTTTTCACTAAACATCACTTTTCACTTAAAAGCACCTAAGGAACTAAACTGATATGTTCTGGTATCTACATCTGTGTAGAGCTCAGTGAAAACTTAAGGACTTATATGTAACCTCATAATATGTTTAAGTATAGGGAGTGTGTAGCATGTGCATACATAATTTGCTTAGCGGTTGTGATGAAGACAACAAGGGGTTTGGAGGAAACTTTATTACACAATATACATCTTTGTCTGCAGAATATTAATCAGTATGGTAGACATCAGTGTGCCAGTACTCCGAAACAATAATGATCTCCATGCATCAATTCTCTAAAGACCAATTTTTGATCTTTGCTGTAAATGCTGTTTATAGATGATCGCACTTAGCACAGATGTAACTAAGATGATCATAACATAGTGATTCTGCCATTTCTTAGGAGGTAAATTCTTACCTCAGTCATGGATGATGTGGAATTTTTTTTTTTTCTTCTGGAAGAGATCTTCCCTGTGTTTGGTGACATCTGTGCTGCTACCCACTCGCAGCACTTACATAAAATTCTTGCCATCAGCTCAGGCTGGACTGAACTTACTATCTATCTACTTTTTCCTTCCTACCCCTATTATTTTCTACTTTGTGAAACTGCACAGGAAACATTTTACCCTCTTTAGGTGTCATTCCCGCAGCTCATACAGTCTTACTCAAATAGAAGTCCTTAATCAAAGGTGACAGCAACGTCAAGTACGAATAGAGAAATCTGCTGGGGAAACAGGCGCTTTGTCGTTGCAAGGGAGCTGGAGCAAAGTCCCTCCGCCTCTGGAATGCGATGTGCACCTGGGTCAGCACCCCCGAGCCGGGACAGCCGGTGTCCGGACGGCGCCGTGCCCGCTCCCGCCCGGCTCCTGCCCGACTCGGGCGGTAGATGGTGCTCGATGAGAAGTGAAGGTGCCGCTCAGGAAGCCTCCCGGCAGAAGCTGCCGCTCAAAGCCCGGCTAGAACACTCGGCGGCTCCCGTTTCTTTGCATGTTGGGATCTTTGGGGTGGGAACGCTGAAGGTTGAGGTGGGTGAACTTGAGGGTGAGGTGCTGAGAGGTAAAACGTCAGTCGTCTTCCAAACACCGTTTCTGTAGCGATAGAGGGTCACAGCGTATCACCAAGGCAAGGCCTTCTTTCCCAGCGGGAGAGAAAAGATGCAGACACAGTGCGAAACTGTTTCAGAGCAGATTTGTTTTAAAGAGCACCGTCAGCTTGTGTGCTGCTGCTTGTGTGTCTGAGCATGACTGAAAGCCTTATGTCTTCAGGAGCCTGTATGATTAATTTAAAGAATATGTGAAGATAAGACCTTCCAGCTGAGTGAGAAGTAAAGTTACACAAAGTTTGTATTCTAATTAGCCAGCTGTAGTGGAAAATAACAAAATTACCTTCTGCATAAAAACTTACTCATCAGATTATGTTGTACAAATATATTAAACTGATGTATATTAATAGTATTCACTTTTTTCCTAGTTAGAAGTAAAATTACAAGGTGCCTTGAAAACCAGTGATCCCAGNAAACTCAAAATGTTGGTAAATTGTTACCCATTTATGTCCTAACAAAAAAAAAAAAAAAAAGAAAGAAAAAGAGAAGAAAACAATATGTATTAATTTTATTACTGGGCTGCCTCTTGGTTTTTTTTCCCTTTTCTTTTTTCATCCTCTCCAGACCTGATACCATGTCAGGAGCCTTTGCTCATCCTCAGCAATAAAATCAGGGATGAAATGTGCAAAACTGTAGCTTGGTGAGTGGAGAAGATTTCCTTAAATGCTTTTACTTATAAAAAAATATATCACCTGTAAAATCAATCTTCATATAGGCACTGAAGGATAAAATGAAAAGAAGCTTCTTCTTCTTAATGAAATTAATTATTTCCCCAAGCTTTGTAGCTTTCTGATACTACCATACACAAAGAAGTTACTCTGAATTGACAGGAGAAACAGGAATTGACAGTGAAAAGAGGAGTACTGATAATCTGCAGTAGTAGCTGCTTTAGAAAATATGAGACATATTGAAATAGAGGAAATCCTGTATGTGTTTTCCTTGAATTCAGATGTGTCAGTACTGGCAGAAGTAAACAAATAATATTGTACATGGGTATAATATTTTTCAAAACCATAATGCTGGGAAATGCTATGCATTCAGATTCTGGAGTGCAGCTCTTTCTGCTTCATGTGTAATATAATAGCTGTTATCCTGAACTAAAATGTTACTTGGCATTGCCAGAACCAAGTGCCCTCTGACTCTAATAAGGTCATGACTTGATGCAGTTCTATGCACATACTGGTTTTATAATGGTTTATAGTTGTACAAACTGTCTGAATGCACAGTTCTGTGCAACCTACATTTCAGGGCCACATCTGAAGAACATTTTATAAGATTCTTGCAAATATGTGTTTCTAAAATTCAGTAAGACAGCTTTGAATTAGGATGTGCCTGAGATAGCACTGAGTTGAGATTCCCCTTCATTTATGTAAAAAATTATAATAATGGGCAGAATGAATCCCCAAACTGTGATTTATGGTCTTTGGGAAAGCTTCCTGACCTTCTTCCCATAAGAGCTTAAGAGGTTTTATAGTCTGCCCTGCTTATGGGGTAGACTTATTTCAGCTTTCTGCTTGCTGCTTCAACAGTGTTTTGCAGCATCCTACTTGTTTACTTGGGAGAAACCCTGCAAAGATATTTGTGCTTAAAAAAAAATTTTTTAAATATATCAGGATTGGGGGGGNAAATGCAAATGCATCTGTGAATACTTTTTTCCTAAACATTTCCTTAAAATCTTCTTTTTTCTCTGATAAAACATTAAAATGACAAGTACACTTGCAGAGCCCTTCTCAAAATAAAACTTTTCTTAAATCATTTCAGCAATTGTTCCTTAGAAAAGGAAACTAGGAAACTATGCTTATAAGGGGGAGAGGGAGAAGGGAATGCAAGTTGTAGCTATAAAATTCATATTCTTTACATGCTGACTTATTATGACTTCATTCTGCATTATAGGGTATTTTTGTGATCAAGATACTACTCTATTAGTGCTGCATAATGTCAAGTGTAATAATACTCAACATTACCTAATGGAAAGGTTCCTTACCAAACTGTGCTTTAAAAATGGTTATATTGCATGTAAGGAATTTTAGGGGAAAGAGGTAGATGAAGAAGAGGGAATGTGACATTTCCTTTAACCCTCCAAGATAAACTGATTAGTTGACTCCTAATACACTGTCTGAATAACAAAAAGCCTAAACTTGACTACAATGTGGGTAAATAGAAATAATTTAAAATTATAGAGGCTCTGGGGTTTATGTGTGGGAAAAAAAACCCGGAAAGTTGAAATAGATCTTCCCCAAATTTTGCCTTATATTCATTAGCTGCAGACATGACTTGAAGATTTAAATCTAGATTATCAGCAGACCTTAAAGCACATATGACAGTGTCTTATGCAATGCCTTAATAATACCTTGGGAAAATGTTGTAGTAGTAGTCATGTCATTTCTCTGGTCAGCTGTTGTTTCACTGAACTCTTTGTGAATAGACTGAAGGTTTATGCCAGGTGTAATTTTCAGTGTTGGATGATTTAGCTGGTTGCTGTGCTTTAATTTTAATAGAGGACATATGGCTCATCTTTAATGTCTGAAATGGGTGTGACAAATTCTGTGGGAAATGCTTGTAGAAAAGTGTCAATCAAATACCCTGTTTAATAGAACAATCAGAAGAGATAACTGCAGCTAAAAAGTACCTTAGCCATTGGCAGCTCTAGGTGGAACAGCAATTGTAATTTTGGTGATTTTTAGCTAGGAAAAACTCCAGTTTGTTTCTTTAATGCAGCACAGCCCTTAGAGCTGTCTCTGTTCACTGTTTCTTTTGAGTGGACTGATCACACTGAGTACACTTCTATTCCTTATTGGTATTCCAACTTCTGAATATCTTTAAAAGAGACCCTTGCAGAATTTACAATATTGACTCAGTCGTCTTGCCCTGAAGAACCAGCCACTCTTTCATTTCTCCCTTTAAGTGTTGATGTTACATGAAAAATAGAGGTCTGCTTATATTGATGAACTGTATGAGTCTGTATGCTGCCCTGAACATTTTCAAATAAATGCAAAACAGCAGCACTGTCTTCCTGTTTTCTTGCACTAGCCTACAATTTCAAGTTCTTAGAGTTGATAGAGACACAGTGGAGAAATCATGCCATACTTTATGAAGTCCACAAAACTTGGATTTTCTTCATGTTCTTACTGTAAGTTACTAAGAGAATGTCTGCCAAACTAATTTGAAAATCTTGTGCAATTTTCTGCAAGGAAAAGTTTTTCTGCTTTGTTTCAGACTGAAAAATCTGCTGTAATAAGGCTATCTGTTAAACTGCAGGATTCAGAAATACTTTCTGGGCTTGAAACCAAATGTGTACCTTTGCTATTGAGTGGTGATATATAAGGCAGAACCATCTTGTATACTCACCTTGGAACTGTATTTTGATGAAATTCTTTTGCTGAACAGCTCTGAAACCAGAGCTAAGGTTGTATATACAGCACTTACATTCAATTATTTTGATGTAGCCTAGGTTGATTTACATTTTGGAGCAAGCAAACACTACCAGGTGCTACATCTGCGTGAAGTACCCTGGTGAAAGATGATGTTGTACCTTTGAAACACTGATGAATTCTTTACAGTATTCCTCTGAGCTAGTGCATCATGCTTTTTGCTAGAGAGGAACATTGGCACTGAAATATCTGAAGTGTGTTCTACATCCAAAGTAAATTCTGTATTCCATCTGCCACACAGATTGTGCTCTTGCTAATGCTGAACCTAAACCAGTAACAAATTAGGAGTCAGTGGATGTTCTTGTAAGATTGACTTTTGCCATGAATTTGCAGTAGAAGAAAGACAAGAGCCAAGGTCCTCTGATTCCTCTTCTCATATCTGATTCTAGAATTGTTCTTCCTACTCTCCTTTATCTTTTCAATGTGGAAGTATATATTTAACTCTGTTCTTTCTACAACACTGTTGGTTTTGATCATGAGATGGCCCTGCAAATCTGAACATGCTTTTAATGAGGTGCAATATTTTTTTAATCCTCTTCTTGAAAGTTGATCCTGCATGAATTTTGCCTACATGTTTCCAGAATTCATCAGCTTCTTCTAGAACATGTTGACCTATTTATAAACCAATAAACTCTAAATGAAAAATGCTTAACACATCATGAAATGACTCAGACTGTCCTTTTACTTTTCTCACTTGTGCATATAATTCTTCCTTTTTAAGAATACAACTTTTGCATGTTGATATTTTGGATGACTACAGACTTGAAAGATTCAGAGAGCAGAAAAATCAAACTGATTCAATCTGTTATGTTAGCAGAATAAGTATTTTAAGTTTAAAGTATTTAAGTATTTTAAGGTTTAAGTTTAAAATCATGTGAGCCTCTCAGGATTTCCTCTTATAAAGATACATAGAAAATAATTTGGATCCTTTTATTATTAATCTTACTAAATTAGGCTTCAGATCCAGCAAATCTGTAAATGAAAATCTAATCCAATAAAAACAATCTGAAGTATATTGTAAATTTGAAGTACCTTTGTGCAATTACACGCTGGTTATGTGATATCCTGTTGGTAGACCAGTCTCTGGAAAATATGAAAAATAGTATTTAATTGCAAAACACACTTTTATTTTCTTCCCCCCCCCCTTTTGTTCTAAACTAAATCCTAAAAAAAAAAGAATAAAGGAAAAAACAACACTTCATCCTTTAACATGTATGGAGACTGAACCTGAGATTTTGATGGTGGTAGAAAAGACACCTGAATTACTCTGGAAAGGCTGGGCTCTCTGACTCAGGCTTGTGATCTAATCTAGACATATAAATGGAGGGAAAAATATTGGTCAAATAGTGTTGTGCTACTCTGGCAGTTAATGTGGGCAAAGGAAACATGTCTCTAATTTGGAACTTGGGATTGTTAGTCTCATTGATATTATTACTCCAGTTACAATAAGGCTATCACTCTTAGTCAAAATGATCTATTTATTGCCAAAAGAGCCTGATTAAAAATAGAAAGTGTTTTCTTGCCAAGAAGAGCAAAAGGTTCTGTAATCCATTAGATGCTATCTTCTCTCACTGGCTATTATAAACTGTAAATGCTGTTTTTCAAAACTCAGTAACTTTACCATTTTTTCACTCACTATATATAGCTATATAAAACCAGTCCAAAGTAGAAGTCCTTTTAAAATGTTTTACATCCCAGGTTCTTCACCAGGAGGATTATGATGTTGATAATGAAGGTTTCTTCCTCTTTATTCTTGTGTGGGTTTGGATTATTTTTATACTTTTACTGGAGTCATCCTCTTATTTTTTCTTGTATTATTCTATACAATCTTAGTTTTCATTTATTTATATGCTCAATACATGTTCTTTGTTTATACCCCAGAAATTTTGTTTTGCTAGTTCCCAAGGTGCATTTGTAGTAACCAGTAATTGGTAATTAGTGGTTCAAACCCACTGGATCCCTAGAGTCAATCTGTGCCTCTACCTTCAGGGTCTCTGCTAGCATGCTGTGCTTATATGTCAGTGTACAACTTTATCATTCCATGGCCATGGATAATTCTGCACAAAATAGCTACTACTTCTTACTGTTAGCTAAAGAATATATCACATTCATAATGGTTGTAGTCATTATACCACATAATTACACTAAAGCTAGAATCAAATTAGGCAGTAGCCACCTGATCATTGTGTAATTAGCTGTTAAAGCTAAAGCAAGCTAAAACAAGGAAAGTGAGATAGTATGAAGTGTCCTGAGACCTCTGTTATTAAGTTAATGAAAATCTTTTTGCCTGTTATGAGTAATGGCAATATTTTGGGGCTGCAGTAGTCTGGCTGATATCTTTTTGTTACATAATATATTTAAGGATAGACAAAAATTATTTTTAAATAAGTCATCATGCTACTTTTTTTTGCAGTACTGTGTTTATTGTACACATACATATCACATTTTTTAATTTTAACATTTGGTCATTGTGTTTTTCTCCAAGCTGAAACTTGACATACTAGTTTCCAAATCAGGATGAATACTATTAATATTTGCTCATTATACACTTTAGTTCATGTTTATTGGCTGCTTTTAAGTAAAACAGACAGACGTTCTGGATTCAGAAGCAATAAGTATATTCCCATAAAAATGTAAGATTTTAGTATGGAATAGGACTTGTTTTATTTTTATACATCCATATATATATATTTAGTAAGTGATAAAACAGTAAAGTTACTGAGTTTTAAATAGCAGCACTTACAGTCTGTAATAGCTGGTGAGACAAAGTGTCTCATGCACTGCTGAGCCTTTTGCTCCCTTTCTTGCAAAGACAAGACTGTTATTGAGATATCAGAACATTGGCTTTATTTAGTAAAATTGTTCACATGCTACTTTGATTAGGAAATAATTTAAAGGTGTGAAAATTCCTTGAAATTTCTCTTCAAAAGAATTGTATGCTTAACAAGATTTTTATGAAATAATTACAAAAGATTAAATGTGCGAGCCATAATGATGTGAGTATGCACTTACATGAGTACGTGTTGTCAGAAAAATCAATAGAATTGTTCTCCAGGGTGAGCTTCAGTAGATCAGATGTTTGAAATGTTTTAAATTTTTTGCACATCACCTACAGCCCCATATCCCATATGACCCCCATTTGACAACCCACCTTGTACCAACACATGCAGAAGATAAAGCTATACAAGCATAAAGGACACGTCTGAGAGTTTTGTGCTAGTAGGGACTGCAGAACTGTGCCCTGTGTGTAAAGATAACCCAATGTGAAATTACACCATTTTTTCAAGTAAAGTGTTACCCACATGACAATTATATCAAATACATTGCTAAAAATTACCACAAATGCAAAAGGAGATTGAATTATGGTTGCTATGGAAACTGTAACATGCAGCTTCCTGACTTGATGCGTGCAAAATTTCAGCCTTAATATCACACTGATATACATTTTTGCCTTTTTTCTGATCCACTCAAATAGATGAAGATGGAGTTTGTATATAACAATATACTCATTCAAGTTATATGGCTCTGTCGTGCCATCTAGTATTTTTTGTTAGTTAAAGTGTACATGTAGAGATTTACAGATGCTTTACTATATAAATGCTGTGGAGAAAAATTAATTCTTCTAAGCATATGTTTCTTAAAAAGGAAGGAAGGTGATTTACCTACACTGCATATTTTGTAGAAGGATCAGTGGATGATCATGGACATGCAGAAAAGTACCACAGATGTAAAACAAAAATCTTGGAACAAGTCCAGTAAAGAAGGTGACATTTATTTGCACAAAAGCTCAGAAGTCTCGAGTTAGGTTAGTCACTGTGCGGTACATACCCTTCCCCAGGGGGATAGCTATGGCATGTGAGGTGTACAAATCATGTCGTATAAAAGCTTCATGTGAGAACGAGTGAGTTGAGAACTAGGTTATTTCCCTATGCAGGAGAGCCGTGGCTGAGGGGATAGTTCTGAAGGAGAGAGCTCCAGCACCAGACAACATTTAGGCCTACACACAATGAGCAAAGGTAATTTCCACTTTGTCAGCTCTGGCACTGAGTTTTGTGCTGTTATGACTTGATCATTACTAGTACCTTATGCAGATAATTTAAAGCTTCTTTGGATCATCTGTGTTAACACTGCATTAACATAACTTTCTAACATGCCCTGAAGTACTAGGGCATTCAAAGATAATAAAATACTTAGAAAACATGACACTATGTGAGATTCAATGTGATTATTGTTTTTCAGGATCTCCAGGGCTTGTGACTTGATGCTGGTGACCAAAAAATTAAGTAAATCTCAAGAGAATGATGGAAAATGTGGAGAGATTAGGATGGGGAAGCATAACATTACATTTCTCATTGTGATTGTATATGGAAGCTCTGGAAGCACTGGAGCTCCCAAGACAGAGGTTGATAAATGATTCAAGCTTGGACTAGGGTTGATTTAACCAGCAGTTCCCAATTGTACTGTTCTGATAGCAATGCTTTTCTGTGATATAGTATAGATAGAGCTCTCTGTCATTTTTAATCACTCTGTATGACCTTGGTCAGAGCAGTATTACCAACAGTGCTTAAAAACCCTGTGTCTGGTTATTTTCTGTAGAATGGGTTTTAGCAGATCTGGCTTTACTTCTTTACTTCTTCATTAACAATTTCATGTCCAAATCTCAGTGTCAGCTGTCTTTGCAAGTAGCAGCTGGCATGTAAAAGCTGCTTTAACACCTGTCAAAGTTACCAAAAGTAACTGCACAAACTTCTGAATATTCAGACTGCAGTAGGAGGACATGAAAGCTACATACAAACCCCTCATTTTTTACTTATGTGATGTCATTTCATTAGCATACAGATTTTAATTTCTTAGACCAAACCTTATAAAATAATGGCCTTGTTTAATAACAAATGAAACTGAATATTAGCACAGTATTTTTGGAAATGTTCAGAGATCTTAGGTTTGGCTGATTGTTAGTGGTATTTTGAAAGTATTTTCATTCATGTCTACATTTTCATATTACAGTTATAATTATGTAATTTCTGTCATTTCTTTATAGCTCTTAGTTAGCTGAAGTGAGTTCAGGGCAATTGTAGTTTGTAGGGTTTTTGTTTTGCAGAGGCCTCTGTATAGTACAGTATAGTATAGTATAGTATAGTATATGTTAGGAAGTTTATGTAAATTCTAGCATTTAATCATCTGCTCTACCATAATTTCTCTTTCCTACTAAGTTACAAATGTGTATTACACAGTGTGACATTCATAATTATATAGACTTTATAATTTTTCTTTTCAATATTAGCTGTATACTGTTGATGTATATTTATAAAGTTGTATTACTAATTCTTTTAAAATGCTAGGGTCATTGTTATGCAAAAAAAATCAAGGCCTTTACTCTGAAAAACCTTTTGATGAGGGAAGAAAAGAACTAGTTACAAGATTTCTTTAAATTTATTAGCTCATATGTTCAGATTATTTTTTCTAGTTTGTTTTGTTTTGTTTTTAAATAAATGGCACAGCTGGTAGATATGTTTGTGTGAAATTCAAAATTCTAGAACTCACGTGACATTTAACTGGAATTACCATTTTGAAATTTTTTGTAGGTAGAGCTTTTTTTAAGCTTTTTTTTGAGGTCTGTCATCAATCAGTTAACTGCAGTAATGACATGTCGTCATCTCATTCCTAAAACATTGTAGAGTTTAAAGTAAACAATTTGCAAGTAATATTCAGGCTATTAGCTGTTCAATTGTTTCTTAAATATTTTTAATAACAAATGTTTATAGTAGCGAGATGTGTATGTTAGTAACTGATTATTAAGGGGATAATTTGATCCTGATTTTCAGTGGCTGACTGCATTTGTAGTCAGAAGGTTGATGGTGTCACCTGTAAGTCCTGCTAGCTCTAATTTATCTGTCTTGGCTCCTGAGAGCGGTGAAATTGCTGTGGTATAAGCTTCGGTACCAAATAAATAAATGTGATTGCACACGCTTCCAAAGCTACATTTCACTTTTTTTTTTTTTTCCCCCCTCAAAAGCAGTAAAGTCAGCAGCAACAAAGTTTTCTCTCAAATCTGCGGGAAATGTGAGCAAAACTTGTATGTAAGAAAAATCTTTCAAATACTTCCCTTTGCCCCAAAGCAAGAGGCAGGAAGGATGCTGTTGTTTGATCCCAGCTACTGAACACAAGCATTGTCTCTCTTCCGTCGGAGGTAAAATTGTTGCGGTCCCTTTCAACTCTCCTTTCCTCTCATATCCTCTCTGAAACTCATTAAATGAAAGCATAATTAAATGAGGGGAACTAGCCTAACAGAAATGCTTAAAATTTGTTAATTTCATTTTCCTAGTTTTAAGAAAATAGTCAAACATATAAAGCATCATACAGGATCTGCACTGTCCGAGAAATCTAATCAGATAGTAATGCTAAATCACTTGTCTGAAATACCTGTTTGCAGGCATCATCAGATGCTCAGCTATTGCTAAGAAGCAGAGACAGCATCTGGGCCTCATGGAAGTTCTCCTCCTTTCTCTGTATAAAAAATACCTTCTCTCCTCCCTCGATCTGTGTTAGTTTGCCTGTCTATTTGCAGCAAGGACTGTAAGGCCCTTGCACAGCTATTTGTTTCCACTGGCTGAGTCTTGCCTTTTCAGCTGAAGGTTAAGACGGTTTGTGTTGTGGTTTTCAGAAATGCACAAGTAATTTATAGTTAAGTACTGTATAGTTGCTATATTAAAAGAATTTTTCTAATGTTGAGTGGCAAGGAGAAAGATGTTCTCATACCTCATTGCCATAACTCCCCTTCGACACAAGCTAGCTGAAGCATTTCTGCTTTTGTGCTATGTTGGCACAAGGAGGGACAAAAAAGCCATTGAGGAATTTTGTCATAGCTTGAAGCACAGTAACACATTGACTTTCTGATTGTCTCCTGTGTACTTTTGCATATCGGTTATGCAAGGAGGAATTATAAATGACACGGCAGTACCCATTTCCCTGCATGTAGTAACTCTGCCTATTCTGCTCCAACTCTCATGAGAAAGAGCGCCTAGTTCTGGGGATACATGTTCTTGGAAAAGGAGAGGTTGGAGAAACATCAGGTTCCTTTTTAAATTGATTTCACAAAAGCTCAATTAAATGGTGATTTGATCTTATGCAGCACAAATATTATTTGCCTGGCAGAAGTAACAGTGGGACTTCAGGCTGAGTAACACTTTCCTGCAGAGGTTTGGACATGTTTCATAGGCATAGATACTGTAAAAGATTTAAGCTTTTACTTGCATCCTTACAAAAGCATTTAACTGAGAACTATAGCTTTAGGCTTAAAGTAGTCTAAAGGTCTGACTTGAAGTCCCAGAATTGCTATCTAACTCCTGCTGGCTATAGGCTGAAACTCCTAACAGTGTAGAGGTGATAAGCCTTAAGTAAAGAGGCACAGGTAGGTCCTTCTTTTAAATCCAGTGGTAGGTGTTTGTTCCAAGTGCCTATTCAAGTCAAAGCATGATTTTTACTACTTCTATGAATAACGCAGTTCTCTTGAAAACTAATCCTTCAATTCATTGTTCAAAAATGAATGGCCACTGTGTATCAGAATAGTGGGAAAACTGCTGTGAACTGCTGGCACGTTCAAGACATGCAGGTGCACCTGTGAAGTGTAAAGAAATGCAGGCTGCTTATATGAGGTTCCTATGCCTCTTTTTAGGCTTTTCTTGGTATTTCAGTCCCCATACACCTCTTATGTTGATGTCATAAACTGAGCAGTTTGGTATGACATAATTCCAGCCTCTTTGAATTAGTAGTGGCAGTTAGATTACTATTATTGATAGTGCCTGCAGGCAGGGAACTATTAAGGTGTCATAAACTTAGCAACCTCCTATGACATAATACTAATCTTTTAAATTTAGTTGTTACAGTTAGGTTGTGTCCCAAGGGTCCCTACCCCCGTGCCTGGTGTGTGTATGAGCATAGGTTGCAACTTTTCTAAGAACTACTAAACCCTGTATTTCTTAAAACATTTGATTAATGTTTTCAGGAGCATAAACTGCAGAAATATTTTCCATTTGCTGTTTTTAAGTAGAAGATGGCAAGTAATATTGGAACATCTTTTCAGCAGCCTTCATAGTATAACTAAGAATGGATGAGTGATAAATGGATAAACTAAGAATCAAACCAGACAGAAGGAACAGGATTTTGTAAAAAGTGTAGCTAAAACTTTTTCAGTGATCAGCTTACAGATGATTGTGACTATTTTCTTTAAACTATCTCTATGTTTTACCATTTAAGGCTACAAAGAATCTTAAATAGGTGGCTAAATCATAAATACATAAGGTAAAATTTTAATTTGCATACTAATTTTGCATTTTAAGCCTGGTGAATGGGAAGGGAAGGGTTTTAACATACGCATGCACACTGGTCAGACTTTAAGGAAGTTGTTTACCATGGATATTCTGCATGTCATGGGAGCAGTAAGGATTATTGGCATGTGTATGAAAGCTCATTCACCAAAGGACATGTTTTTTTATGTATTAGCTAGTTTTTTGGTTTTGTTTTTCTGGTTTTTGGTTTTGTTTTGGTTTTGGTTTTTTTTTTTTTGTTGGTTGGTTTGTTTGTTGTGTTTTTTGTTTTGTTTTGTTTTCAAATAACTACAACAATTCCTTGGACTCTTTGAGTTATAAAAGATTTTAAACCTTCAATCCTAGAAAATTTCTCCACAGCATGTCCAGCACTGGTTTTTGATGGGGCGTAGGCTTTCATTGATCTTCTCAGTACGGAAAACTCTTCTGCTAATTTGAACAGCAGGTTTGGAAAAAAAAAAATTCTCAGAGAGTTTTTATTGTGTGGATTATGGATAGCAGCATGGTTAGCTGAAGAAATAAAGAAACCAAACAGCATACTGAAGTTCCTCTCTTTGAGAGCAACCAGAATGCTTTGTGACAGAGTTTAGTATGAGGACTCACACATATAAAGAGCTAAGGTAAGGTTTAGCCATACAATGTATCACCAAAACCAGCTTGTTCAGACAACTAGGCTGTAAAAAAAGGAATCCAGCAAGCAGTGCACATAGAATATGATTTTCTAAGGAACATTGTGTTAAGCTTGAAAGTCATGATTCAGTCAAATGAGATACAAAGACCCGCGTGCAGCTAGCTCTGTGAGAACTGTAGAAGGATACATAACCACCATAAAACCAGCAGGTATCAAAGCTCACAAGTAAACCACACAGTGGACAGCATTAGAGATATTAGCCAGTCTAGTGGCAGTGGTCACGAGGCAAAACATTTCAAATAACTGTGAGAAATTCAGTGCTACTTTTCAGTGACTCTTCTGGGAATCCCAAGAGTAGCCAGACCTAAAGAAATAACATACTAAGCAATGATAGAATGCTGATTTTTCAGATCTTTGCATATTTGCTCCTCTTCAGTAGCAAGCAGGAAAAATCAAGGAAATAAAATGTCTCCTACTGTGTATTTCACCTGCTGCCTATTGGTGCTGTTCTCCTGCCGTCTTCTCCATCTGCTTTAAATTCATTTCTGTAATGTTCCCTCCCTGAAAATAAGTTCTTATTAATTTCATAAGGAACAAATTAAGAAATAGCAAACACAGAGACCTTTGTTGAATTGCAAGCAATTAGAACACAATGGGGAGAGGAGCAGGGGAAGAAAAATACAATACCAGTTATGAATATTCTAGAAAAAACCCCAGAACTCAGATTCTTAGAGACATATAAAATTTTAGTTTGTCTTTTCCAGGGAAAATGGGCATTTTAATTAAAGAAAATTTTCATTAGTGGTGGCTTTAGGATTTTACGTGGTGTAACCAAAATTCTATCTTAAGATAATAAATAGTGGTTGAGAAATGTGACAGTACATTAGTCATGAAGACATAAGAAACAACCTAACTAGCAACACCCTTTTATTTCACTTTGTATTTCACCTGTTTGGTTTATCTAGGAACATGAAACATATCCATGTCTAATAATTGAATTCTCATGTCTAGCCCTTCATACCTTTTAAACATATATATTACTTCACCAGATGGATGATTTTCTTCCTGTTGATCCCAAGTATATTTTTTAATCCAATTCCTTACTTTTTATGGTAATGAGTCTCTTCCACTCAAATTTTTTTCAGTGACTGGATAACATATATGTCTTTCCTATGATTTTTGGTCATGATAACATTGCTGCAGAAGTACTGTGTTTATACAGGTTTCTTTTATTAAAGAAAAAATCCATTAAAATTATTTACATGACTATTTTTAGAGGGTGAGTGTTACCTCTAGATTAAGAGAGCTTACCAGAAAGTAAGGGCAGTTTCCCAGTTTTGATCCTGTTTTTTTTAGCAGTACAGATCAGCTAAAGTGGAAGTGAATGTAAAAAGGAGTGTTGTAATTGAAGGGTAGATAGCATACACTATGAAATTATTCTTTTAAGAACTGCAACCTTTTCCACTGTAATATGTGGTAGTAGTAGCTTAGCTTTGAAATTAAGCATGATGAAATTTACACACTGTGTTAACCTTGCATAAAGGTTAGGAAGGAAAAGTTCTCCATGTAAAATGTGTTCTGAATTTCATCTTTGGGTGTTCTGACTGAGGCCACCTTAGCCCATGTAAGAGGGAGTGCAGGAGGCTTTTGCCAAATTCTGAATACTCCTACATGTTCAGTGATTGTTATGAGGTGTTGTCATTAGCTAATGACCTCCAGCAGATCACCTACCTTTAGCCTTCTGATTCACTATCTGTTTAAATATGTTGGGCTACACTTTCTCCATATTTCTTTTTGCCATTTACACTTGTTCTTTTTTGTAGTGTTTTAAATAATTGGCCTAAAAAGCATAATTTTACTTATTTTACATTTGTACATAGTTAGAAATAAATCAGATTTGCCTATTTTACAGCCCAGAGTAGTGCTCTACTTCCTGGACAAGAAACTATGAACAAATGAATATATAAAGGTCCACTAAATTTATGAGGAAGAGTTTTCCATGTTGCATAAAAAGACTGGGTTTTTGTTGCTCTTTTGCTTCTGCAGAACTAAGGAAATATCCAGGAGCCCTAGAATATCTTGACATTTTAACAATCACTTTTATTAATCACGTGAAAACATATTCTATGATATTTTGGGAGTTGCTTGCTGTCAGGTAACAAAGAACACTTTTGAGAAATTACAAATGAAAGCTCTGGTTTCTCTGTAATTTCTAAATTGCATCTACTATAAATTTAGAAGCCTGAAGAAAGCTTTTCAGTCATCCACACACCATACTCCAGAATGCTCTTTGTATACATTCAGTCTTTCATGAGGGATTTGGGTCTCCTAAAAGTCTACTAACAACACTTTTCTCGTATTTATGTAAGTATTTGAGTAGACCAAAAGAAGTCAACCAGTTTTCAGTGGTTCACAGAGATTCCTACAGGGCAAGAAGTGAGTTTGTAAATGCTGTAAGATTTGGTGCTGACAAATATGAACAAACATTAGGTTGTACCCAGATTATGACCTCAAACTGAGATGACCTGTCAGTCTGATGAAATATTCTGCTTTGAATGTGCTGTGATAATGTAAATGTCATGGTTTGCAATGCTACTTCTTCCTGGGAGATCCATGCTCTGAAACAGTGATTTTACTACATGGCTGCAAGGGAAAAAGTAAGTTACCCAAATTTTCTCTCTTCTTGGTTTTGTCTCATACTATATAGTCAATTAAAATAGAAGACTTACCTTGCTGGTCGTTGGCTACCCTGATAGGTAGAGCATTATATGTCATGAGGAGCCCAAATTTGGTCTCTCAAATGCACAATAGAAGGCAATAATCATGCTCCTAACTGTTGGCTGTAGTATTACTAACACAACCCAGGAGGTGTTAGCTGTCCCTGCTGCAAGGGTCCACTGGTCATTTTTATTCAACTTGTTGTTCCCCACAGGTCAAGGTGTTCTTTTGTCCCCAGTGTTGGACTCTGAATTTGTCTTTGTTGAAGTATATTGTTAATTCTGCTCTGCAAAATACATTTTCAAAAAGGAATTTGTTTAAGTCTATAACAGGTGCTTTTGTTTTTGTGCAAGTAATTTGGAATATATATAAAACTGCCTCACATTCTTTTTAGTCCCTGTAGCAAGTGTTCCTTTATTTGTAAAAAACATTTTAATTAAATATTCAGAGGTTCTGGGGTCAAAATTTACTATGTCCCTCTCAGCACTATATGATGTTGATTCAGTAGTCAAAGTGTTAGAGAAAAGTGATTCAACGTAATTCAGATGCTAATGTGTGGAATTTTACAGTTTCTGATGAGAAGGAAATGCTTGGGCTCTTTTTCATTTAACAATCTAAAGGCATGTGTAAATGACACATGAGCTGAAGTTCTGTGCTAGGCCATTGCTTTATGTGAGTTCTAAATCAAGTCCAGTTTAAAAGAGATAGAATAGAGTCATCAAATCAAATACTATTGATGCTTAAGTGCAACATAAGTGACATGGAATTTGCACAGTCTGTACAATGAATGGAAAGTGTGTTCAGCTGGAATTTTCCTCTCTTTGTTTCATGGTACTTGTGTAAGTTGCTGGCAGTCACTGTGTCTCCAGTCACAAACACAGGTAGGAACAGGCATCTCCAGAGATGTCTACAAAAGCTCAGAGCAATAGCTTTCTGGAGGTACCTACCTCTGTATTGACGGTATGTAGTCTAAGGTTACCTGCAGGAGATTACTTGCTGAAATTAAATTAGGTCAGTCTCTTTCACACAAACATTTGAAAGCACCTGGTAATCCATTTGAAATACTCACATACTAAAAGAACAGATGATAGGTATTTTTCAGCCAGATTACTCTTGCTTTGCACTTACAGAATTTAATTTACCCAATTCTCAAAATTAGGACACTTTTCTTCCAGAAAGTGTCCCACCATGAAGCTCTGCTTATTAGATAGTTAACTAGGAAATCGTTGACCCCATTTTTGAAACATTAATGATGACATCAGATAGTAGTGTCAATGTATGTATTAAATAATTTCTTAGGTGTTTTTTTTTTTTCCTGTGGTGAGAACAGTATTTAGAACAGAATATTCAACACACTTCAGTTTGGTAGATATGTTACTTGATTCTTAGATATGTCACTATTCTGTAGCACACATTTGTACCTAAGACTAACAACATATACTAGTACTCTGTCTGCCTGATTTAGGACTATATTGATATATATATTGATAAATTGTTTTCCTTTTTTTTTTATTGTCTTGCTACCTGACTTTTATTCAAACAGAAGCATTCATACACATGTTCATTTCCTGTTGTTTATAGCCTTACAACACCTCTCCAGCAAATAAGGCAGTGCACTACATAGGTTCAAGGTATTGGAAGCAGATACTGGTTTTGATTTTACATCATGACAGCAAATGCAAGACAATTTTGTATTCATTTCTTTTTATTAAAAGAAGCTCATTTTCAAACAATGTGCATATCTCTTTTGATAGTTAATACTGTCAAAGTCATACTGCTAGATGTTGCATAGGTCTTAAAATATCTTGATTAATGGACTAAGACTATGTTTTGACATGGCAATGCCTGGTAAAGGTTTGTAAACTACCACAGTTTCACTAGAAGGAAAAGTACTGATACACGCTCTGTAAGGGTACTGAAGACTTAGGGCAGATATGTCAGTGCTTTGTACATAAAAAATGTATTAACAGAAATGTACTTATGTAGAAATGATCTTAGAAAAATATTTCAGGCATTTTTACTGATGTGACAGCTTTGGACGTGTATTACTTGCATATTCTTTAAAATACAGGGTCACCTTTGGACACTGTCGTGTTTATATTCCCATACACTAACATACAACAAAGAAAGTGAAGTAGGGTGTTTTTCAAGAAGATCAGACTAGTAATTTAAGGTATGCGTGGCTTGTCTTTGCCAAATATTGGTATAGCCAATTAAATCTCAAGAGCTCTGATACTCTTTTAAAATGGCATGGGCTCTATGCCTACGTATTTGGAAGTTTACATTCCATTGTCAAATGAACTCCCAAAACAGAAAAAAATTCTTGTCAGGATGTTGTGGTTTCTTTAGTGTTCTTTAATCAGTGCAGAGAGAGGTTGTTTGCTAATGAATGGCTAGCTTCACTTTCCTCAGTCACACTAGGACTTTTCCAGATTTTTCTGTGTGTATTTGAAAACTGAGATAGACACTGAACTTGCATACAGGACTGGGAGCTCCAGTAGGTGAGGGAGGGAAAGGAGCCAGTGGTGTAATCTGTAGTCTGTGGGTAGGCTGGTACTAGCACTTTTAGGTGCAGTTTAGGTGGATTTCTCATTTGTGAATTGAATTGTGTGGGATTAGGCAGAAAACAAGAGGGGAAAAGAACTAAAAAGTTTGGATCTGGAACTAAGTTCCATGTGAAACTGTAAATTTGCTACATTCCTTTCTAGTGGTTGAAATAATCATATTTATTATGAAAAAAAAGGTAAGAATAACGATATGCCTAGAAATTGATTTGCTGGATCAGTTCAGAGTATCAGCTCTAAACTGATACTTGTGCTATGACACTGGCCAGTCAAAAAAACTTCAAGCTTTTAAGATCTTGATTGCAGACATTTGCTTCTGATAGTCCATTTCTGAATCTCTTTAGTCTTGTATCAGGATGAGTTGATTCTCTTTTTTTGTTTCTATTTTTTTACACAGAATCATTCAGAAAATTGGACCTAAAATGTATCAGTAATTTTTTGCCTATCATATTGTAGAATTTATTCATACCTGTATTGCATGCAGACATTACCATGACCAATGTACAAGCTTCACTGTGGACCATATGAGTGATTTCTCCTATGGACACTATCACTGGATCTTTAGCAAACCTGCAGAGCAGATTGAACTTAATTTTTAAATACTAGTCTAATTATCCCTACAGAGTAAATTGCATGGTATTTGGTTTGACTACTTTGAAATCTTAAGATCTGAGGCTGCTTTGCAGTGATCTGAAATCTATGTTTCCAGGGAGTTAATTCAAACCAGATGTTTAACCACTAAATTGTTTTTCTATCTCAACTTATCACCTAGATAGAAATATCCCTAATGACTATATTGAGTCAAATGGCAATTATTGTTGTACAGCAGATAAAGGCCATTAATATGATGCTATCTCACCAACAATAATTATATCCAGAGAAATATCTCAGTTTTTAGTCAGTGAATTGTCCAGGTCCTTGTAAAAATAACTCATTCAGTGTTTTCACAGTGAGGATTTCTAAACTCCTGTATATCCATATACAGTAGAAGAGGACTCCCCTAGTTAAACAAGGAAGTATACACGTGGTCCCATAAAGTGGTATTGATAATTCTTCTGGCTGTTGAGCAAGTAACTGTGACATCAAGGGTGTTTGGGGGCTATTACTCACTGACCCTGGAATCAGCTAGTAGAGACACAACAGATTTTTCTACTATTTTTTTATTTTCTTTTATTTTTCTTTTTTTTCTCTTTTTTTTTTTCTTTTTTTTTTTCATTTTAAGTACACTATGGAGAAATGGCAGCTGTTTTCCTCAAGGCTTGCATTCTTCTAATCCATTCTTAAGAGAAAATCAATACAGTTTCTTTCAGAGGCTTTCAAGACTGTCTCCCATGTCAGGTGGAAAGCAACAAGAAAAAACAACTTCTTTCAAGAAACCAGAGATACCGAGAAACTTCTGTAGTCTGCAGACCTATCTTCTTTCTTATTACAGCTGCTGTTTTCAAAGGGAAAAAAAAAATTCCTTCTCAAAGGTACTTACCTCATCATTATGACTCACCTTCAAAAACTCTTTGTCTTCCCACCTGATCTTCAGTCACCAAGCTAGATAAATCAACAACTGAAACATTGTCCTCCTGCTTCTCTTCATTTTTAAAATGCTTTTAATGGTATGGATTTTATGTTATAGCCAAGATGTCCCACAGCTGATGCTCTATTCATGTACAGCAAGGAAAGTTCAAGGGTCTTTGAGTTGTTAAATGAAGCCCTAAAAATAGAAACCCAAGTTGTTTTTTGTTTGGGTTTTTTTTTTTTTTCAAATCAAAGCTAAATGACAGAATTTATAGTAATTTAGTAAACCCTTGCAACTATGAAATAATTTTCAAATTCAGCCTTCTTGACCTAATAATGTTGTCATTTGCCTCTTAACTCTTCAGGTCAAATAAATTCTGAGATTTAGTATAAAAATCTAGTTTCAGAGGCCTGTAATATTAAAATCCTAAACACTTAGTGTGTTAGAGCTTCAGGAAAAACATTGACATGCAATATAATTAAAGGTAATTCTATTTACATATAGGCTGTGTTTTTCCTCTCCTGCATAAAAGCTCTAGTTGCCTTTCTAATGTCCTTCCAAAAGAAGGACAAGATAAGAAAGGAGAGGTGTATGAGGGGAAATGAACTGGAAGTACACAATAGCTAATACAAGCTATTTTTCAATGTTATGTTTTCTGTAAATTTTTATATAAAATTTTAGGAAGCCTTGAAAAGAAAAAGCTTTTATCGGTAAGGAGTTAATATAATGTTCAAGGGATATGCCTATCCTGCTTTCCATCTGAAAAAAATCTTCTGACATCTTCTGAATGCACATTTCACTGCTTTGATGCCTAAAGGTTTGGTGTGTATTTTGTAGATTTTAGAGTTTTAGAAGTATGGGTTTTCTTGCTCACATATTAAGTGGTATTAGAAGTTACTGAAGTGATTTTCTCACATATTCTCAGGCTTTCTGAAGGTCATGATGTTTTTCAGAGGCACCTGCAAGATAACTTGAAGTCAAAACAATAGAAGAGCCCAGAAACCCTTGGAGGTGGTCCAGGGGGCACAGCCTAGGACCCTGATGGGTGGACCACCAAGAGAATTGGAAATGATGATTGGTTATAGATATCTAGTATGTTAATTGTTAGAAAGAGTATAAAAGCTGTAACCTTACTGAGGGCGGGGTTCTCGGGGGACTTTTGGACACGGGGATCCTTGTTGAAACAACACGTTTTATAGGCCCAGTGGAGGCCTGAAGCCTCCGAACTCCCAATAAAGGTATTGCCTATCTCTCTCCATTAATGTTTTCTCTGAGTGCCTGTCTTCCAGGATTTTAGGCATCAGCTTTTTGGATGACCAGTTTTTATCTAAATATGGTGCTGTGAATTTCAGTAGAATGGTCATTACTGTAAAGAGAAGTTCAAGATCCAGTTCTAAAAAAGAACAAGACTAAAACACCAAAGTAAAATATGGTACTTCATATTTCGGTTTATCAGATGCCTAGTCTGGGAGGGCAGACTCATAAATGAATATTCAGGTTTTCAACAGTACTGTATCTAAATAAAGGATTTGGTCCTGCTCCCAGCATTAAAATTAGGTAGTAATGTTGTTGGATATGGCTGGTAAAACAAATCAACAGTACTGAAAACTGCCCCTGAGACCTGTGTTATTTTTATCTCCTAACTTTATGCTCGCTGTTTGAAAATATGTTCAGATGTGTAATTGCTTTGTGTTTTTCAAGATGGGTTTTTAATTTAAAATTACTCATACATAAGGTTAAGCAACTTGGAAGGGGATAATTTTGTTTCCAAATGTGTTTTTCCAAATGTATCTTAAATGTTGATCTTATTCAGAAAAATGTTCCCAGTTTCTGCAGAACATCGCTTATGTGCCTTCCCAAGGGTGTGTGTGCCCACTAGGAAGCAATGATTTTATAGGGTGGTTTCTGAGAATGTGTGACCTGTTTTGCTTTTCAAAAGGGATTGAAAATCTATCACAGATGGTGCTTCAAAACTTTGATTCTGAAGGAGAATCTATGTAATGGAATGAAAGCTCTTCATGATACCTTGCCTTATTTAGGAGATGCTTGTCTGAATTTTCACTGTGATACTAAATAGCATCAGGTAAAAAAGTAGTAGTAACAGAATTAAAAGGGAGTCATTAATGCTTTCAAAGCATTCTTGAATTTCACATCAGAATTTTCTTTTCATAAATCCTTGTGTTTTATGTGGCTTTTGTGGTGGACTAGAATGCTATCATCTTGTGCTGTTACACCAAATTTGCTTTGAGAAACCTCTGACTGTGTCAGTAAGATCATGAATTAATAGCAATATCAGGACCACTTTGTAATTAACTGAAGAAATATGAAGGAGATTATGCTGAGAATCCATATTGTCCATTGAATTAGCAAAATTTGCCAAATATGGTAGCTGAAGGAAGAACTGCATGTTTCTTTCCAGTTTGTAGCTGATAATGAAAAATAATTTTTATATATTCTTCTTGAACATACAACTATAGAAAAACAACAGCTAAGATAAAACAATAATTATCTGACAGAAAAAAAAGCCCAAACAAAAAAACAAACAAAAGGCAGAAAACTAAACTTGTTTCTGAAGTAAAGAATTATAATGGAAAGAGAATTTCCACTTGCAATAACGTGTCAAGAAAATAGGATTGAAAAGCTGAATGTGAAGATGAAGCAAAAAAAGTGCTGTTGCAACAGTTACATTGATCATTATGGCTCAAAAAAGCATAATAGACAAAAAGCATTACATAAATGTTTATCTTATACGGCCATAAGAATCCCTTCCCAACGTGAAATCTCTCTCAGTTCTCTGCAGTAGCAGAAAAACATTCCCAAGGAACATGCTAAAATCCACACTGGTTTTGTTCCCTCTATTTTATGTTCTCAGCATCACAGAATGTATGTATCAGAAATGAGTTCAAGCTAATAAAACCAAATTCAAAAGACCCAACTTTAACTTGTGCCCCTTAGCTCAGTAAAGGCACAAACAAAATTATACTGAAAGAAAATGTTTTTATCATCTGCATAAAAGAATGTTTTATAACCTTTCCTAAAACCAAATAAATAAAGCTGAGCCATGTGAAAACTAGTTTTTGTTCTAATCTCTGCTTATTTATTTCTCTCAAGTATGATTGGCTCCTTTTCAGGGTTGAAAGGGAGGATTCACCAGGCTAAGTGCTCATCTTAGGTTCTGAATTTTAGGCTCCCTTCAAAGTCACTAGCAGGTACTACTTGAATAAATTTCACCTCATTTTTATATCCAAAAAGGCTCAGTTGCAGTGTTTTTGTTTCTCTTCCTTGACATTAACAAAAAAATAAAATAAAAGGTGTAGGCTGGCCAGCTAATATGTGAGGATTGATACTGGAGATTTCTAAATTTAAGCTGGATGAATTTCCCAAAGTTTCAAAATTTTGCCCTAACAAAGAAGGCCTGTGTCAGAGCCTGGAACAACTCTGATGGTATAGAGACCTGTACAGGTGGGGGTTTTAAGGTGATTGTTCAAGATGTGTGACTGGGATTGGAATCAGCCTGTGATTGATCAGTGCATGGCTGGATTTTTCTACACACATAGGAGGAGGTCATGTATGTTTCCAATTAGTTTTGTAAAGGTGAAATAGTCTTCTTGAATATATCCAGAGAATTTGGTAATAGATTTTTGTCTACTTGTTTTACGGAACAGCAATTATGTTGAACACAAGGAAGTGTTCCAAAATTGTACATATTCAAATGAAACTTTTAATTCCTTCTTCGGCACAAAAATATGAATATATTTTATGCAGTAATTTTGTTTTCATTCTTCCTTTCTGGAACTCTGAAAAACCAAACCGTTTTAAAAGTTGCAGAGTGAATTTGATCTTTTTATGATCTGGGATAGAATACAAACAGGAATGATTCTGTGCTTGGATGACATTCGTTATTCTTGGATGAGCAATAGGCACAAAAAGTTTGCTGCCAGAATTTCAAGAGAACATGAGATCATTGATGAGTTCCTGAATCTTGGACCGCTGAATGGGAATGTGACGAAAAGATGTAGTCTATCAGTTTTTGTCAGTAAGCAAACTAAAGGATTAACCATCTTAAAGACTTTCACCAGGTGATAATACAGTCATGAACAAAATAATAGTATCCTACTAGTAACTTAACTGTAAATTTACTGACAGCACATAATCTGGTTTATGTCCTAAAAGGTACTGATTTTACTGTAAGAATAATATGCATTTTTAAATATAGATTAATGTCAGGTAATTAGTATTGTAGCATTGGGAAAAAATCAGGAGATTTCATTTATCTATTTAATTACTTAGAAAAACTATAATTTTGACTGAGATTGGAATCTCTTTAATAATTGGAAAGAAAACCTACACTTACCTATCTTTGTAGTGTACAAATCTGTGTATTTTATGTAAAATGTAATTAGGGTCTCTTGTGTTCAGAGAAAGCATCTTTCAAAGAACAAACAAACAACAGTTCCTGCTCTTTTTCTGGAGGAAAATTTAAATTCTATATGCAATTAGATTAATACTTAAAAAGAATACTGAAATTACATGTAATTATCACTGTAATTTTCACATTGATTTTGTAACTCTAAATCCAAAGAAGGGGAAGAATTGTGACAATATCCATATTCATCAGAGGATCAAATCTCAATGTGTACTTTTGGACACTGCTTTCTTATTGCTTGCTTGAGAGGTGCTAGACTAGGGTCTGAATGCCTTGAATTACTTTCAGCTATATTTTCAGACTGGAACTGCAATTGTTGGAATTGTCTGCAATTGCTGTTTCTAGTGAAAATTAGTAAAAAAATATCGTATTGTACTATTTCAAGTGCCACACAAATAGTCTTATTAAGAATAGGTAAAGTAGTGAAGAATTATTACCTTGTTGCTTTAATGCTGTAGCTTTATCTCTGTAAAAATTCACATGCAGGGAAATGAAAGGTTTTGCATTCAATAGAGGAGGAGGCTTTCTTCTTTGGCCTTGGCTTCTTTTCTGCACAGCATACCTATCACATGTTACCATCATGCTAAAATTCCTCATGTTGTTACTCTGGGTTACCTGTAGCTCTGTTTCCTAGGCAGCAGATAATTCAGATCAACTATTATCTGTGTAATAGCATCCAATACTAACAACTGTCAGTCATTTTTTTGTACAAATATTGAGCTTTTGGGTTGCACCTCGGTTTATACCAGTCTGTAATGACTGGGAAAGCCGCAATTCCAACAGATGTCCGTTCTGCCTGGAAGAAAGGGGTGTCTTCTTTACCTGGTTATTCTTTACTTCAGCCCATCTCCTAAAACTGATCTCCCAGTCAGTGTACCTGTAAGAGGCGGAGAATACTTCCTCATCCTTTCTCGTTGCTCCTTTTCTGTCAAACCATGACAGGATTCTGATGTAAATCACTATTGGCCCAATTCCTCCTTTTATACCATCATACCAGAAGAGCTACCTCTCCTATGTGCCAGCATGAGAATAGACTGATGGGAATCACTGGCTCTTTTATCCGCCTCCTGACTCAGACCTGAGGGAAAAAAGGAGAAAGGGAGAGAATATCTCATTTGACTGTCTTCCAGACACCTGAGACATGGTGGTGAAGCTGACCTTAGAACTGATGACGGACTTGTTAAGGCTTAAAGGTTTTGAGATCTAGAAAGTAAAGTGGCTGCTGGAGATGTTTGTGGAGATGATCCCCCCAACTTCATTTTCAGTCTTCAAGACATACCAATGTGTAATAATTGGTGTCATATCGTACTGGTATACTATACTGTTTGCAGTTATTGTAACTAGTTCACAATATGGTGGTTTTTAAAAGGCTCTTTGTTTTCAAATGACATTGTAATGACATTGTTACATAATATTTTCAACTTACATGTAATAATGTCATCTTTTATGGTTTTAGCTAAGAGCTTAAAAGATTATATTTGGAAGCTTAAGTGAGGCAACTAAAAAAAAAAAAGTGTTATTTCAAATCTTGCAATTATTTCAAGACAATTATATGATTTTTAAAGCTTTAAGGCATTAGTCTTGGGTGCCAAAGACTGTGGATATTGAAATTAAAGAATGATTGGTCTGGTGACTGAAAATATGAATTGGCATATGTGCTCTATAATCCTAGTGAAGTCATTTGAACTGAGCTTCTGTAGGGATAAGATTTTCCTTGATATGCTCAAGTAACAGAATCAGGTCTTTAACTGATGTGTTGAGTGGTGAGCAGCAGGAGAATTTTTTATAGCTTAAGTGCTCAACATGGTGATGCTTTACTTTCCTATTAATTATGTTTTGGACTGAGGATTTTGTTGTTGGCCTCTTGTCTGCTGATAATATTTGTAGTTATGTATATTAGCCTTTGTAACAGTAATAACCCAATCTGTTTTATTTGTGAAGGTTCTATGTGGCATTTTGTGTTTTTAACTCAGACCTCAAAAGTGTCGCCTATTATTTAAAAACAATATTCAGGCTCTTAGGAGCTCTTTTCTTTCATCTACATTTTAATACTGCAGTAGAAAGAAAGCACTTAAAGATGTGCATTATTCGCCCTTTCATTACTGAAGTGTCATGTTAATAAATAATACTTGCCAAAGTAAAGAGATTTTTGTTAGCATTTTTAGCCATTCTCAGAAAATTCTGAAAGCAATTTTTCTTATGATTATGTACTGGAAACCCATAATGGCTATAGAAATTTTCATTTTACCATAAAGATATTGCTGATACTGTATTTCATCTGTACAGTACATGAAACACAGTCATTTATGAAGATATTTCTAGCAAAGTTACAGCACAGAAAAATATTTATTTTTGTCACAAATTGGATAATTTTTGAAAGTAAAGTAAAAGAAGACTTCTATAGAACTTCACTGTTCAAAACATAAAATTATTGTTCTTCTGTTATAAGATACTTTGCAACTATGAGGTAAAACTTTGATCCTGCACTTGGAGACAATGTGCCTGGTACAATCACTGCTACTTACTTATTGCTGAGGAAAGGTGCCCAGTAAACTAATTTCCTACTCTATTTCTTCTCAAAGTAGAAAATTACATTGCTGCACTACCTCATACATTGAAGTGCTGCAATTACAGATAGCAACTGAAATACATCTTTATGAAACTAATCTCAGTTCTGCAAGCTGGGACCAATTATTTAGGCTCACAAACTGAAGAGAAAAAATAACATCTTCATGGGGAAGGCTTGCAAAATTGCATTCCTGTTCACTAGCAGGTGAACTGAGACTTACTGGTGTGAGCCATTAAATTGTAATGGAATCTTCTTATGTCTCTTATGGTAGACAGACAATTGTCTGCTGTGGAGGACTGACTTGTCTAGCCTTCCATTCTTTTCCATCCTTTCAAGTCAAAATAGGTAAACCATCCAGATGTATTTTTGCTACTTAAAAGTCCACTCTGTATTTGTCATTGATCATAGATCATACTCAGTAGAGGAACTGTGTAGCTTATTACTTGCTGGAGGTGATATATTTCTTTCTTGACACACTTTGTAGTGATTCCTAGAAAACATGAGCTTGGACGAGCTGCTTAGCATCCACCTATGTGTCAGTTCCGTCAGCATTTAAGAAGATAGGTAACATTTACTCACCACTGTGAACTTTTTGAAATCAGGAGGAAAAGCTCACCATGTAAAAAAACTTCCCAGGACTTCTGACAGTGATGTAGGAGTCTGCTAAGGAGAAGAACCACAACTTATTTTGTACTTGGAATGGTGAAACTCTGCTGATCTCACCATGCCTATAAAAATACATAGGACTAATGTGTGGTATCTGATACGGATCTCACAGAACTGTAAATGAATTCTCACTTACTCATCTGCTGCTTTGCAATGGGGAAATCTAACATCACGTATTAAAGCATCAGGAATCTGCAGCAGGCTGTTCATCAGAGATTTGATGCTGATTCACAAACTCATTTGGAAAATCTGTCAAATTTTTTTCCATTTGCCCATTTGGATGTAATCTATCAGTATTGATAATTAGAGTGTCAGTGTTTAACTGAGGACGAGAAAGAAAAAAACAGAATTATATAGCCATAGTAAAATAATATACTGGGAAGTTTGAGACCTGTTCTTATCCTCTAACAGAAAAATGAAGGAGATAAAACAAAAAAGAAGTGGGAGGAAATGCTAAAGTGTTTTGGAAGGAGTAGTGTTAACAATATTTTCACCTTCACAAAGTTTCAGTGAACCAGTTTTATGTTATTTCTTATATAGGGCTTCAATAAATGAAGAAGCCACCAAGAAAGAGTTGTTCTCTTTCTTGTTTTCTGCAATGTCTTTCATAAGGTTAGCATATTATCTCTTTGTGATTGTGGCATTTTCTATTTTGCTCAAAATGCTATAGCCAAATGAAACGAAGTGCCATTGCACAGGAAAATGGGAGATTTGCCTCTGATAAAATTGTTACTTAATGAACAGTGTGGATGCTCACTGTGAAGTTTTGCCTTTGACCACACTGCATACAGCACTCTCAACTTTGTTCAGAAGAGAGGTGGATGTCAGAGATAAGCTGAAGCCAAGATACCGGAAGTGGTTAAAAATGCAATTCCTCATATGAAGAAACAGAGAGTCAGCATGGCAGAAAATCTTGGAAAGGAGGGATTTGACTTAAGCTGATTTATGTCTAAGCATTAAGAGAGTTAAATTAGAACTTTTAAATTACCTAAGTGCTGATGCATCCTGCAGCGATGCCTCTGAGTCATGTGGGCTGCGAGTTGAAGGTGGGAGGATGGCACTCTCGTGATGCAGTGTGTGGCACAGCTTGGGGGTAATGAATGCTTTTAAGCCCGCTAGCTTGCTGAAAGTAGTCTTCTCAAGAGTGAAAATAAAAAATCTGTCTATTCTGAGCTATGACTTTCTCTTGTTCTGTACTGAATTAAGCTAACTCATCCTAACTAGACCTAGGACAACCTTGTACTTTGCTTTAACTCTGCCTGCAGTAGAGGAAGACCTGATTAGGTGGGAACCAGTGGTAGTAATTGTGTGGAAAGGAAAAAGAAGAGATAGAAAAGGAAAAGTTTGAGGAAAGAAATGCTTGGAAAAATCCTTTAGGACTATCCAGTGAGTTGGTTATTACCTGTTCAGCTTTAACTTCATCAACTCTTTGTCAGTGATTTTACTATTCCATGACACCCAAAAGAGGAAAAAAAAATAGTGTTTTCTTCCTCAATATCAGTGTATATATCCAAAACTGACCTTTACTGTGAGGGAAAACAGGTATTTTTGTTTTACTTTCCTTATGGTTTGATAACACTGATGCCAAGTTTGATGGGGAGAAGAATACACAGTTCTTTAAAAAAGATTTACCATGCTATGAGTATTTTGAGAAAAAATACATGGCTTTGTTTTAACGTGGTAGAAGCAGTATTGTATTCATCCTAAGGATTTTATAAGATAAGCTGATGACACATCACTGTCAGCAGCTCTGAGGGAAACTGACGAATGCATGTCATGTATCTGCATCTTCTTGAGACAAAATTTCCTTCTTAAACAAAAATTATTTCTGTATATCTCATGTGTTATCTGTATTTGCTTTTCGGGAAAGAACTTTCTTTGACTTATATTGTTTCCTAACTTCAAGTGGTCCAAGAAAATCATATCTGAGACTTCACAAACAGTGTGAATAATGGGAGCTTTGAAGGTTTTTAAGAATTTATGTTGCAGAAATCTTCTATAAGCCTAAAATATATAACAGCCACACGTCTTCCTTCTGCAGATGACCTCTACTGTATTACCTAATCAAAAATTATTAAAAAAAGCATGGGGCAGGAGCTTCTGAGCTGTTTATCTGTGTATAGCAGTCTTGGAATGAGATAAGCACCACAAAGATGCAAAAAAAAGGCAGTGAAAAGACAGCTGTGTTTATCTCGTTTACACACAAGTAAGAGAAAATACACTTCACTGAAGGAAAATTTTAAGCTCTTATCCACTATACTTTGTCCAGCTATGTAAGAATTTTACTATGGTTTAAGGTATCAAATGGGAAGTCTCTGAAAATGCTGCACCTTCTCTCTCAATCACATTGTGGTACGAAGATTTTGGTCATAGCTTGGAGTCAAAATGCATGACATTTTCATATTTATCTATTTTTTTCTTCTAGTATATGTTTCAAAGCAGATAATGCTGTAACACTAGAGTGTCCTTCAGGTCTGTGATAGTGCAAGTGGCTCTATGAGGTTTTGTGTAGGAAATGATCTGGTTTATTGCTTTACGATAAACTCAGAGTGTTTAGTGCTGTACCTAGCACAAAAGAGAGTTTGTCTTTGCCTCAAGGAGCTCCTAGCCTGAAGGTTGGTTCTACGGAGTCTTGCATGGAAATGAATGTTCATCCATTCTGTCAGATGTCTGATGCTGATGTGACCTCTACTCTACATAAACTATTTTTTTAACTTAAGAGACCATCATTCCCGCTAGCAAAAATGTGTATACCAACCTCTTCCAATAAAACTACAGCAGTATTCTTGCAGATTTGTAGGAAATCTTCAGTGTTCAAGTGCTCCTCTTAGTCATGCTGAATTTTCAGAATACCAGAGCCAGAAGTTATTAAAGGCAATGTTCCCCTCAGAGTCCCTGTACCCACATCTCCAGTGAGTTTCCAGTTTCTTGGGTATTTTCCAGCAAACCTGGAAGGAAAATACATGTTATCTGATCGACCTGTTATATATAATAGTGCAGACTATTGAAATGACTACTGTAAATAGTGGTTGATATGAAAAAAAAGATCCTCCTGTGAACCTCTATACCTTAACATTTACATACCCTTTAACACCATAGTTCAGTTATTTTTGTGTTTTATTAGCCAGCAAACTCAGGGTATTTATAGAGCTTTTACAGCTGTGATACAATTTGTTAAGATGTCCACTATGATCTTCCTTTCAATGTACAGTACCCTGATCTGAAGCAATTTGCTCTCCAGAGGCACCATTCAGTGTCAGCAGTATCCCAGGAGTTTCCTGAAATTCACAAACTCATTATGCTGGCTCAGTATTTAACACTTCCCACTTCAATGTCGAAGTCCTGAGGTCCTTTAGGAAGGTCTAGAAACAGTGTTTTACTGGCTGCTAAATAAAAAATGTAGCCTGGTTCTTGTCTATGAAGAAAGTATTTTGTGAATGAGTGAAGGATATGTTTTCATGAAAGATGAAATGGCAGAGTCAAGACATCACTGAATATCATAGAATGATTAAGGTTGGAAAAACCTGAGATTATTGAGTCAAGCTGTCAACCTAGCGCCACTGTGTTTACCAGTAAAACATCCACATGTTTTTTGAACACTTCTGGGGATGGTGACTCAACCACTTCCCTGGGAAACCTGTTCCAACACGTGACCATCATTTCAGTGAAGAAAGTTTTCCTAATCCAATCTAAACCTCCTCTGGCACAAGCTGAGTCCATTTTTTCTTGTCCTATCAGTTGTTACCTGGGACAAAAGAGCAACTTGTTACAGCCTCCTTTCAGGTAGTTGGATACGGTGTCCCCTGAGTCTCCTTTTCTCCAGGCTAAACAACCCTAGCTCCCTCAGCCACTCATTATAAGAGTTGTGCTCCAAACCCTTCACCAGATTCGTTGCCCTTCTCTGGACATGCTTCACCACCTCAATGTCTGTCTTGTCCAAAACTGAACACAGGATTTGAGGTGAGGCATCACCAGTGCCGAGTTCAGGGGATTATCACTGCCCTAGTCCTGATGGCCGCACTACTTCTGATGCAAGTCAGGATGCCACTGGCCACTACTCACCTGGGCACACTGATCACTGTAGCGAGGAGAGATTTGCAGCAAACTGCCTCCAGTGGTTTGACATGTTGATACTGGGCATCAGTGAAACAGCAATGTCACTTTCTAATAGCTAGAGATAAGAGACTTTGGATCAGTTTGGTAAATATTATAAGAATAATAGAATGTTGTTGTACTAGATGAAATGGGGAAAGTCATCCCTTTTTGAATATACCTTCTGTGTTATTAGTGAATAACATCATTGATTTCTACCGAGTAATGACAGTTAGGGCTTTTGCTGTTTTACTGGAATCCCATGTATAATCCACATTCATCCTGAAGAGGACTTTGAGTGTTCTTCATTCTGCCTTCTATATTAATTGTCAGTGTACTCTCTTTCAGTGAGAAATGGCCTTGAGATGTTCACTTCCTGAAAGTGACTGCACAACATTATGTGTCTAAATTATGAGGATCTCCAGCAGGCTGTATCTTGCTAACAGCAGTAAATGCTGTCTGGAAGGTTAAAGTCCCCATTAAAGTTTGGGTGGGAGCCAGAATGAATTCCACTCCATGTTAGAGACAACCATCTAATAATGTTGTGTAACGGTGTGAGCCACTACCGTTCAACAGATGGCACCATGTGGTACAACATCATGAAACTGAGTTGCTGTTTCTTGAGTTCTTCCACATAACAATGTAGCAAAATATTAAAAGTTGACAAAAAAGCATATATAGGATTAAAATATTCCTGTATGAGTAGATGAATAAAAAGAGTCAGTTTTTTGCCTGAGTTAAGTTTAATTTGTTAAACTATACAGAAACAGTATAGGACTGTATAGAAATGTATTTGTAGCACACACACACACAAAATAAAGCAGTATTAATAATATCAATAAAGCTGATAGAGAAAACCGGGTATTATTTATTCATGTGAAATTATTGTTATTTCCCTCTGCTGTAATAAAATAGAGAAAGAAGATACAAGATAAGAGGGTTGAGAAAAGAGCTAGTTCTAGTTCAAGGCCTACATGTCTGTGTACTTAGCTTTTGCACACATATGTGTGAGGTGTGCTGAAAACAGCAATGCTCAGGCTTGGGCATGGAAGAGAAGGCTTTTCCAAATTAACTGTTTGAATTTGACATATGAGTGCTTATCTGTGAGGAAGATGAGTTTGCTGAGAGAAGGATGCTTGGATTGATGAGGGAGGGTACAAGGAGATAAAAAACAGGTATGTGGCCAGACACAGAAGCCTTTCATGTCTGCTTTCTCTGTAACTGATCCTTTAGGTATGTTTAGAATGTGTCATGCTACAGCACCACTGCTACATTATGTATGCCATCAGCAGTTTTTACCTTGTCATTTATACAGAGTGACATTCTTCATGAGAGTAAAGCTACTGATCTATTTTTTGATGTATGTTAAACCTTGCATGCGATTTATGGGTTAGCATATCTAAAAGGGGACTGAGATGAAGGATTATGCAAAATGAAGTCATGGATTATAGCAGCACAGGCCAGTTAGACACTTGGAAACATATGCTGATTGCCTTTATCAAAAAAATGTCAGTGCTTAAAAGACTTTCTGTAGTGCCTTTTTACTGCTCGGTAATTTGTTTGTAGATATGTATTATTGCATTAGGCAGATGTGAGTGATAACTTCCCTCAGTGTTGTCCTAATAATTGAGGAGAGCTCTGTAGAGCACTGGTACTGGTGCCAGCCATATACTGTGTGTTCAATTTTGGCTTAATCTACCTGATATGCAGAAGCCTTCCCAGCTTTGCAGATCTGTAATCTTTGAAAGGTCCATTCCAGTAAAGCATATTTTTATCCTGAGTTTTGCTAAGGGGTATTTTGGGTTTTGTCCATCACTCTTTGTCTCCCACAGTGAACAATATGACAAAGGTGTAATTTAGTTTGCATACTTTTATCAGCACTACCTTCAAGAATAATTTTTTCATCTCCAAAGGAGCAACTAAATCTCAGGTGTGCTAGCAAATGTTTCTATAAATTGCTACCAACTTGCTTTGGTGTCAGGGCTCATAAGGAAATCAGGAGAAATGTGTCTTCTCTTCACACAGAAGAAGCTCTGAGGCATAGCCTCTGCAACTGACTTTGGACTGGCATAAAGTCAAAGGTGTTTTGTATTTTTGATTTTCCCTGTTGCTAAAAGGTTATACCTCTTGACAAAATTCAACCTGCAGTTTTCCAGCTGTTTGCATCGAGAATCTAAAGGACTAAGGTCCCAATTTGTCTGGCATAAAATTTTTTACTTCTGTACTTCAGCTCACTGATCATGTGCCATTGCATTCATTTTTGGGCCTGTCCTAGGAATAGCATCAGGCCTTTAGTCTGACAGGAAAATGGTCAAAAAGCAAATAGGCCTGTTGAAAAGGAACAAACAAGACCAGCTGCTCATGCCAGTGAAAGTGTTGAACCTTTTGCATCATGAAGTTGGGATTTAAGGCAATCACTTTGGTTTCAATGGGAATATAGCCTGAGAACTTCACAATTTACTGTGCATTGCCAGGAAGAGGCAATATTTGATACAAGAAAGAGATCCAAACCCATTTCTTTTTACAAGCTTACTATTTTTTAAGCTTTCCTGAGAATTTCCAAAAGCTTTTCTGTAATAGCACAGAAATTTATTGCTTTAGTAATAGAAAAGAAAGTACCCAATAAGTTTAATTGTCATTTAATGGCAGTGAATTTAGGATGTGAATCTAAGGTTGACTTGCTATTCTTTGTGAGCTGTTGGTCCAGAATTCAATACCACATTTCCACTTGTTTTGAGGCATATTTTAAAATGTATTTATGCTGTTCATTCATTAATAGTCTTTGTGGCTGCAGTGTATAATTTACAATGTAGGCTAACCTCTGGTACTGAGTTCTTGAGTTTGTTAGTGATGTTTTATGTATGTGAAGAATATATTTGGATTTGGATAGCTTTTACGTGACATTTAAATGCTGATTTAAAGTAGGGTTTACCTTGTCTGTAAAGACAAAGTCCTAAAGATTACGAGTGAGAATCAGTCTTGAAGCTTCCTTTTTGATCAGTTATGGTGTGAGGAATCATTCTTCTATTCCTCTTCACTGTCTTCAGTATCCTCCTTAGGTATCCCTGAAACTTTTAGATCAAGGGGGTCATCCAGAGTTCCTTCTATACATATTGAATCATATATTTGTAAATTCTAAATGGAAAAAAAAAACTATTGTGTAGTTTTATTTTATACTGTAGGGGACAAAAGGTGTCTTAATGAGTATATAAAGGTTCAGATGATATGGTAGCATATTCCTATCTTTTCCTTTCTTTTTCTTGCTAGTCCACTTGAATTAAAAAAAGAACACATCTCTGATGAAGAATTGTGATAATTAATTTCTATGGATTCATTAATATTTGTGCCTTGCTATGGGAATGTCTCTCTATACACTGTCGGAGAAGGCCAGAGATAGGTATATACACAGCTTCTTGGAGAGCAGTCACTGCCAGTTCTCCTCTGTACCAATATGGAAATAAACTAACTTAATTAGAATCTTGTTTCTCTTTTCAAGGCATCACAGATTGTGCTTTTGGCTTTAGAGTGCTTTGGTATTGGTTAAAACAGTGGCTCTCAGGTCTGCCCAGTGAGTGATGACATATGATAACTATAGCTATCACAACTTGCAGCAATCCTGAAAACAGTGTGTCTCCCATTTCTGCAGCTCTCTTAAAATGGGAGACTTGAAGCAAGTTCACACAGAGTTGTAAGTTTATTTCCAAATATACTTTACCTAGACCTCTTCCAGTTCTCTGTGCAAAGGCACCCTGGTTCTGCTTCTGCTGGGGAGGAGCATCAAACATAAACTTCAACTGTTTTTTAATGTGATTTTGCTGAGTTTCATCTGCACTGTATTTCCATTTCCATGGAAAGGAAGATTTAATCTGATTTAAATACTATCCAGTTAATCCACAGAGGATTGTGTTTTTTCCCCCTCATGTTCGAAGTGCCTGTTCCAGGCCATTTTTTCCCGATGGCATATCTTTTCCTATTAGTCCAAATTATGTTGTTGTTTTCTCAGCAGCCTGTCTAAAGCAGTTGTAGCTATTCATTTGTATAACACAGTAATAATGTTTGCAGGTCTTGCAAATAATAGAATCAAGGAATAACACAGTTTTAGCTTATGAACATAAAAAAATCATGTTCATTTAAGGCCTGTCTTCAGGAGTTGTGTCAACATGTTTGAAGTAATAATAACTATATAATGATTTGAAATTACTTCTATGTAGAAAAACAGCGTACAAATGCTTGTTTATTTACTTATGTTTCTGAATGAGAATTATTTGTTTTCTGATTTTTTTTGGTGTTTAGAGTTGTCATTTGAACATGCTAAGGAATGTCCTGGCTAAGAGATAACAATTAAAACATAATGTATTATGGAAAGCTGCAGTATAACTTGAAATTCTTCCAGAACAAGGTCTATTTTAGCAATTTAAAAGTGACTATTTCTTGTTCAGAAAAATTACAAATCTATCTTCTGTTGTGCAGAGTAAAACAATTAACATTGCATTTAAAGAGCTATTTATAATAGACAAACTCTTTAAAGTCATTTTTATGTTGCTACTTTCAGTACAGACATTACTAATTCATGTAATGACCAAGCTCATAGTCATCGTTATCTTACAGAGCAAAATTGCTCTTGTACCGCTTTGAACTTTGTACTTTTATCAGAAAACTGTTACTGAAGAAGAGACTCTTAATTCTCATTATCAGTTGCAAACAGGCATCTTGATTGGATTCAACAGCAGTCCTTCAGTGATGAGCAGGTAAACATTTTTATTAGAACTGTGTTCCATCTGTTTAATGTTCAGATTTATCTAGCAGCAGTTGGTAGTAAAACTGTTTAGATTCTTACTGAGTTTTTACTGGCATAGAAAAAATGAAATAGGATATCTTGAGCAGCCTCCCTTTTAGATAGATAACTACCACAGAAGGCCCAGGAGCCCATCATACTATAAAATATCAATTATCTCAATCCTGATGATATGTGGCCAAAACTCCTAAATTAATATTTTTCCTTAATCTTTCAAATTGGGGGAGGGACTTTTTAATTCCCAGGGAATTAAAATATTTACAGAACACTTTAGATGTTGATAGTTTTCCTGATTTTTTTTTTTTGTATGATTATATAAATTTTTGCCTTTGTTCATTCTCGTGTAGTCATGCTCATTCTTGGTGTAGTCATCTAAGGTAGCCAGATATTAAAAACAAACAAAACCAAAACCAAAACCAACAAACAAACAAAAAGACCAAAAAAATAAAAAGGCTTCACAGGTTTCAAATAATCCTGTGCAGTAATACTGAAAAATTCAAAACCAATTTTATTTTAGAAGTCAGCATGATTATTTAAAAAGATTAATTACTGTCCTCTTGTAGAATAGACCTAGTAATGATAACATGGACTGATTAAAAAGCTGCATATAACCATGTATTTTCTTGTGTAGAACTGAGTTGGACAAGTATTGTACCAGAAGGACTTTATTGCAAGAAATATCAAAGTGTTCAAGGATATATAGGTAGTAATAAGAATTTTTGCAAGAGTTAATACTTTTTGATTACGTAAGAAAATAAGTTGCCTGATTTCTGATTCTGTGGCTTCAGATAATTTCAGTGTACCCTGTGTTAGATTATGAGGTAATTGTGCTAAAGGTAATATTAATAAAAGACCTCCTTCAAAAATAAGACTGTAAAAATAATATTGAGCATGTTAGAGGGTTCACCTCCTGACAGGCTTTCATGGCACCTATCGCCAAAACCAGTGAAAATGTTGTGTCTCTCAAGAAATATATGATTGCTTAAAATTTAACATAAAAGTTAATAAGGTAAAAATTACTAAAAGCCTCATTAAACATAATATTCCTGTTCTGACTTTTCACATGTATTCACAACTGCGTTCCATGTGATCAGCACATAGGGTTTAATTACCATATATTTTCTTTATCTATTTTAGAGAAAATAAATTTGGAAAAAAGCATCACTTCCTTTTCATCTTTTGAAAACTGTTAAAGCTACCCTAATGTCCTGTGTACAATCCCTTTAAGGCTAGGCTGTTTGTTGTTTCTTGACCACTGGATAAAGAACAACTTACAAGGTGATAGTTGTGCCTTTGTTACAGGTGTATCTTTGCTTAATTCAGTCTTTTTGCATAAACTCTGCACTTGAGTAGGTGATACAAACTTATTTTATGTGGTTCTTCAAACTAGTGCTTCCAGAGGAACTTGTTTAATCAGTAAACATAATAGCTATTAAATATGTAGTGTAATTGTTACAAATTATACAATTTCCATCTACAGGGAAGAGTTAATATTAAATATCGTTGTACTAATAATTAGTGCAGATAGTGGCTAAGTATTAGTCCACTTGCTTAGTTTTTATCCCTCCTTCTTCCCAGATGCTCTATGAAAACATTATCTTCTGGTTATTTTAGTGCAGGAGTCCAACAGGTTGTACTTTTCTGATGAAAAATACAGTACTACTCTTTCAGAATATTTAGCTCTCTGTCAATTTACTATCTGAAGAAAATTCACTTTTAAAAAACATATGTTTAAAATAATACTTTATTTCTTGGGGTGCATACAGAACATTGGTGTGCATATTTGAGAACCCCCCAAATCTCGCTAACTGTTCTAAAATGTGTAATGAAGATATCACATTTTCACTGACAACCTTGTTTCAAAATGGAAGAGAAAGATACAAGTGCTGAGATGGGGCGATGTAGTTTGTTTGGTTCCTGCTTATTATTGCTCTTTGTATTCTGGTTTAATAGTGCTGCTGTTCAGATGCTCTGGATTTTACTATATTAAAGTTGTGCTAGAGGATCAATATTTACTAAAATTTGAACTATTGATAAAACTATCTGTGGCATTTTGTCAAATAACATATGAAATTTTAAATAATAAGACATTTTGCTAGGTTTTTTGCTGGCACAGCTTTTGTTAAATATTTTAAAGTAATACTTGAACAGTCTGTAAAGCCCAACTTAAATGCTAATGATGACATTGTTTGGACAGATCAAAGTAATATTCATAAAAATTTTAAATTTGGATGGTGACTTAAATTTTATCAATTGCTACAAAATTGTGCAATGATGAAATCACATAGTCTTTCTAATGAACAGATCAATGATACACAAGTTTTACTGACATCACTGACAAAATGTTGAATGCTGACAATAGGTTGAATCAAACTGTGGCCTTTGTTGCTTTCTGAGCTGCACTGAAACTGCAAATGAATCTTTTTATATAGAAGAAGAGGGGCTGTAGGTAAAAAGAAAACCAAGGACATTTTCTATGATTTTTTTTTCTCTGCTTGTGTGAGCTTGAGTACAAAATTCTAAATCATCAAACAAAAAAACCCCAACCAACCAACCAAACAAAAAAATGCTGTGTTGTACTGGTCCAGAAATCTAATTTTAGGGAGGAGCACAGAATTGGGAAATCATCTACACATACTTTTCTGATATCCTGAGAGTCTTTCAGCTATTTTTGACCAGGACTGCCTGAGCCAAAGATACTACTTTTTATTTTAGTAAGCTTTGTCAGAATTTCCATGAATGAATTTTCTACTATATCAATTTTTGTTAGGATTAGTTAAGGTTTGATCAGCTCTTTCTTCCTATTCCATTTTTAATAAAATTAGGGAGAGCAGAACATGAATGTTGTCATGAGAATACTTAAGCAGATAAAAGAGGAATTTGATTTCTCTGTCTCTGCAAATTGAGATCTTCTAAGATGTGTTCATCTATGTTTGATATTTTAATTTAAATATGTACAGGAGAATAACAGATATGTTATCTTGGTTAGAAGTTTCTCTCATGGGCATTTACAAATAAGGAGATTTAATTAAAAGAAAGGGATTTTTATGAGAACCCATGATATAAGCATATTTCTATAAATTGGCTAGAGTTACAGCTCTGTAAATTAGTTGTATCAATTTCTGCTAACTAAGAAGAATAATTGAGCTGGGATCTTAAAACTGTTTTTGAATTATCTTGCTGTTAGACTTCAAATTAGAAAATTTTATAAAGAAGGAAAAAGTTGCTTCATCTGCAGAAATCTGAGTCAGAGCACAGCTATATTATGCAAATCTTAACAGTAAAAATAGCTTTCAATGCAGGTCTTGTTTTCATTAGCAACAGGGTAAAATGGATAGTAGGTGTCTCTAATCAGCACGTTTATAGTGTTATTTAGAAGGTTAAAGATAAAGTATTCACAGCAGAAAATGCCTTTCTCTCTTATATTTAAATATAATTTAAAAGTTTAAGGCAAAAGGGGCCATTTGTTCATATATATATATGTGTGTGTGTGTGTGTTTGTATGCATATATATTTAATAGGGTTTGTAGAACTAGGACAAGGGGTAATGGTTTCAACCTAAGAGGGGAGAGTCAGACTTCACAGATGGAAAAAGTTTTTTACAGTGAGGGTGGTGAACCACTGGCATAAGTTGCCCAGAGAGGTGATAAATGTCCCATTCCTGGAAACATTCAAGGTTAGGTTGGACAGGGTTCTGAGCAACATAATTAAGTTGTAGGTGTCCCTTGCTCATTGCAGAGGGGTTAGACTAGGTGACCTTTAAATGTTCCTTCCAATCGAAATCATTCTGTGATGTCTATGGTAGGTATATCATTAAACCTTGCCCACCTATCCCTTAATTAATTAAAATATTATTTCAGCTTAAGTCATTAGGACAGATAATACTGAATGCCAGAGGGGAAAACAGACAGGAATAAGGTGCCTAGTATAAAACACCCTAATATTGCAGAGGAGATGTAAGTTTATAGATCTAAGTCATGCTAGTAGCTAGCTAAAGGAGTTGAGGTCCCATTCTCTTTCCCCATCCAACCAGCTCCTCTGATAAGACGCAAGAAACAATTTCTTCCCAAAACTAGCTCTGGTAATCCATCTCATTACAGGTGCAAGAACCAGACACAACAGCCAGTGCAACTGAGAAAAAAAAATGTTCTCTTTAGCTACTTAGAGAAATGATGTGTCTGTCCTGCCTCTAGCATGCCGTGAGGGAATTTTGATTATTGCTCTCCCTGGAAAAAATTTATAGATTTGATTTGTGGTCTGAAAATCTGCAGTAACTAATTCTCAGGTTGGTACTGACCTTCTCAGTCCTTGCTCATTTAACTGGTCTTTAATTAATTCGAGTGGACTCAAAAGACAACTATTGGCATGGTAGTCCACTAGTGAAAAAGCAAAGATACTTTTGATCGGTAATTTGATGGACTTGATTTGCAAATCAGTTATTAGTTCATTCAAATGGAGCTTTACTTTGTATCACTTATAAAATATGTTTACTTCTGGAAAACTGGCAGCCTGACACTTCAATAATTACAACCTACAGAGCTTACTTTATACCAGCGCTCTGAACATTGTATTCTGATAGCAGTGTTACTGCTAGGCTGCTCCACCACTTTCGTATTTGCTGAAACAAGTGGGAGCATGTACTTAGTGAGATATTTTGAAAAGGAAAAATTTAGACCAAGGTGAAAAAGCATGGATTTTTCTTCCAGTTACCAAAAAAATATATTTGTCGTGTACACCTGAATACCCTGTCATTGTTACACAGACATTCATAAACAGAGTGATTGTCTAAAAAAAACCCACAAATGAATATATTTAGAATTTAACATATATCTCTCAGTGTTATTGGTTGCTGGATGCATGATTGTAGGAATCTCCATTGCAAAGCTCTTTGCTAGGGTGTCTCCAGCTGCACTGGAAACTCTTCTGCTGAATTCCTATAACTTGGGTGGTCCATGGTCCTACATGACCACTTCATTATTTAGACAGTTCATTGCTATTAATTATCTTAAACTTCATACAAAATATCTCTGTATACAAAAGACTCATGCGACTGTTTTTGCATCTGCAGGAATGGTTTTTCTTGACTATGTACAGTTTGACCAGTTTTGCAGCAGGCCCTGTCTGGGGGAAATCTGAAATAACCAGATCCCCCACGCAGTGTGTTAATGTATACATTGGAACCTCCAAATTAGTTTATGCATATCAGGAGCTGCTTTTAGAAATGCGTGGAATTCCCACGTGGAGACTTCTCTGCTAATTACTCATATATATTGCTGTCAAGGAGGCCAGGAGCTCAGTCAGTCACCTTGGCTATGTTTGTATGATGTTTCAAATCAGTTGAATGTCTTACCTAGCTGGGGGTTCCTGGACCACTAGGGAATTTCTAACTCAAGTGCATGGGTGTGCAGACAGGCAACAGTCCTGGAAACCAGTTATGTAAATAGGACAAACTTGAATTTTATATTAGTAACTTCAATTTCAGAGTTCTTGCCACATTGTACAATACATACTCAAACCTGCAAATCACATAGATTTAAATCAGTGACTTGGGTACAAATGACTGGAATACAGGCTTAATGTTATAATTTTTCTGAGACCTTGTTACACACCAGACATGCAGTATAGAGAGGAGCTGCATTTCTGCTTTTGTAAACAGACTTGTCAGGATTTTGTCCCCAGAGATTTTGGAAGTGGAACAGAGATGCAATAAAGACTACTGGTTGCTCTTGCACTAATAGTTCATGGATCCTGATTTATGATCCTGTCAACTACACCAATTTGTCGCTAATTAGTGATTTACATCACTCAAAGAATCACTGTTAAATGTATTAGCAAAAAATACTGTAAAGGTGTGACATAACAAAGTTTGATGGCGAAGGTTCACTCTATTACTTACTACGTAGAACACACATACAAAGGAAAAATAAGTTACAATCAAGGTACAATGATTTACACAGAGACTGGTGACACAAAAGGGTAAAGAAGACCCTCCTACTGAGTCGTGAAGTTCAGAAAGGACTCCTTGCCTTCTACACATCGTGCTGGTTTTGGCTGGAATAGACTTAGTTTCCTTCATGGTGGTTAGTATGGGACTGTGTTTTCAATTTGTGCTGACTACAGGGTTGATAATATAGAGATATTTTTGTTATTGCTGAGCAGGGCTTACACAGAGACAAGGCCTTTTCTGCTTCTCACACTGACACATTGGCAAGGAGGCTGGGGGTACATGGGAAGTTGGGAAGAGCCACAGCCAGGACAGATTGCTCCAGCTGATCGAAGGGATATTCCACAATATATGACATCATGCTCAGTATATAAAGTGGGAGGAAGAAGGAAGAAGAGTGGGGATGTTTGAAGTGAGGGTGTTTGTCCTCCCAAGTAACCATCACATGTCAAGGGGCCCTGCTCTCCTGGGGATGGCTAAACACCTGCCTGCACATGGGAAACAGTGAATTAATTCCATATTTTGCTAGAGTGTGTGGCTTTTGATTTTCCCATTAAACTGTCTTTATCTCAACCCATGAGTTTTCTAGCTTTTACACTTCCAATTCTCTACCTGATCCTACTAGTGGGGGAGTGAGTGAGTGACTGCGTGAGGCTGAGTTGCTGATTGGGGTTAAACCATGACAACTTCTGATGAAGCTTACATAAGGCTACGTCCAGTCATAGTCTCAGACTTGGACAATGGTTTATATCTAATGGAATTATCTATATCAAGTTTATAATAACTAATATTGAGTATCAATTTCATTAGTATTAATTCATCATGCTATCAGTCACTTTTTAAGGATCTGTTGCAGCTTAGGGCTCTCTCCACCTTAGGTAAAGAAGCTTTACTTAGTCTCAGGTAAGTAATCTCAGGCCCTGAGAGGCATCGCTGCTCAAGGGGAGAGCCACCTGGCATGCAGTCCAATTTCAATTGAGTGAGAACTCAAATTGGACTCATCCAAAGATCAGTCATTGGCTCCTCTGCCTTGAGGACCAGCCTTAACAGGAGTTTCAGCTCAAGGGGAGATCATCACCATGCAGCCATGCTACTTAGCAGGGAGAGCTCAAAGGCAGCTGACTTAGGCTGTCATATTTATGGAATAAAGTGCTTCGCCTCTAGTCAAGTTGCATACAGTGGAGAGGTATGCATGAGATTCCTTGTACCCACAACTTCTAAGTTCCTTGATAAAATGAGTCTTGGAAAAACCACCTGGTAGTTCATGTGCTAGTCACATGGTCGATGTTCCAAGCCAAGATGTTGTGTCACATCATCCTCTTGCAGAGAAAAGTATGGGTTTTGATGTTCACATCTGTTTAAATAAAAAAAAAAAAAGACAGTTGATTGAACTTAGAACACCACTTTTCAGTATTTACAGTACTAGTTAATAATATTTTGTATTCCTGTACCTATAACTGAGGGTCATTCATTGAGCAATGTTGAGTCTTTTATGTCTTGTCTTCCTTTAGCCACTGTAGAGACTGACCAAATGCTTGTGAAGTAGACCAAACTCCCTGCCAGACAGGCTCCTGCCTTCCTCACTGACATCTTTTTATTGAGGCATCTCACTAGTGGGAAAAAACTCAAACTGATATGAAGAAGAAAAAAAGTTATCCTGCAGACAGTATGAACTATATTACGAAGAGTAACATGTAGGGTATAAAGTATTTCTCACTTAGTTTCCAGGTGATATATTTATTTATGTATGAATAAAAAGAACACTTTTCTGTACCATTTTTAAAAAACTCTGTCATAAGTGTGCATATTGATCTGTAGCAGTGTAACCCCTATAACATAGCTAGTGCTACAACTAAAATTAATGGACAACTAAATCAGTTTCTGTTTGTCTTCATAACACATTGTGGTGGGTTGACCTTGTCTGGCAGCCAAATAAGTGCTACCAGTACAAAGCACAGCACTAGGAGGGCTGCTATGGGGAAAATCAACTCCATTCCAGCCAGACCCAACACAGATGTTAATGGCCTGATTATTATTTAACAGCTGTATCCATTATATTAAACAATATACCGATATTCTTCATGAACATGACTTTTCTGTTTTTTTTAAATTTGAGCAACTTTAATTGCCTAGTTTTAAGAATAAGGATAATTTGTTAGAAGACTTTATGCTTTAACAGTAAATATATGAAGTGAGTTTTCTGGTAGAAAAACTTGCAGAATGAAAATCCCACATAAATTTTTCATTAACACTCTGCCATTAAGTCTCTCTCAAAAGTTTACAGACAGTGTAAAGCTTACAAATATGATTTGAGAATATTCATCTTAATGTCAGTGACATTTTCAGGAAAAAGTAGGCTGAAGTTGGAAGTACTTACTAACATAAGTCTGAGGAGTACAATGAATAACAGGCTATCTTAGAATTTATGGAAAATGGATTGGTTTTTCCACATGGTTTGTCAGAAGCTTAGTGTTCCTCTTTAAATCAGAATGGAATGATGCAGGGACTGGAAGTCATTAAGGTACAGAAATAGGAACCAAATAAGTATCTCAGATCAGGATTAATAACATTACTGTTATGTGATAACTCTCTTCTTTTTCTCCCTTTTCTCCTTCTCTTTTCTTGCAAACAAGCAGACAATCCTTTCTCCCCAAACCAGCAACAATCTGCATTTTAAATTGAACTCACAATAGGACACAGATAATGTTGTTTAAGTTCAGTCATAGTCCATATGGAGTTGTCTCTGGTGTGTAGCATTTTTGGTAATGACATCAAAATAATTATTATATAGTGAGTGACATTTAAAGAAGAAATTTTATTTTTTTTAATCCTATCATAGATATTTATCTATATTTAACCAGTTTGAGTAGTCTCAGGCTAAATATACTCTGTCGGATTATATTAAACACGAGATAATTACTGTTTGATGTATTGAGACAGTGGAAGAAAATGTGTGGGATTAACTTAAGTAAATGTGTTTTATTTCTGTATGGTTGGTTGTTTTTTACAATTATTTATGATAAATTTGCATCATGCCTGAGAATTGCAAACATTCTTTAGTTACATTATGGAATGTGTAGGTGTATGCATAATTCAGATGGGCTAAAACACTAAGCATTGCCCAAATTGCTTGTGAAATATGACAGGAAAGATGTCTTAGGGGAAATGTAGGCACTCACATGAAAGGTTAATTTCGCATGCTTACTGAAATTGCATTCAGAATCTTTGGGTTCACTTGCAGTGCACACATTATACAACTCAATTCTAAGTGATAAAAATATTGGTTACTTTTTCTACACTTCATAAACACATGCACTTGCAATACCTTTGTTACAGAATTATTGTAAGGATTACCTGGGTAGTTGCTGTTGTTGCTAGGGCTTTACAAAATGTTGCACTTTAATTGCTTTTACAATTTTAAGATGCTTAAAACATTCTAAAACTTTTAGGTTTGGCAGGATAATAAAAAGGTATATTAGAGTATTTTCTTGTTTTGCAATTTTAAATAAAATATACCTGCTTTGATGAAATAAAAAAAAAGTTTTCCTTTTTTTTCCTTTGCCAAGTGCAATGTAATTCTAGCCTTCCTTTTTAAAGTGGGCTTTCTCCATTATTTTATTTTACTTTATTGATTTTTTTTTTACTTATTTTTATTTTTCTTTATTTTACTTTTTAAGTCAAGAGAAATTTCAGGGTTTTTTTTTTAATCTTCATAAGATAGGCACAGTTGTACCACTCACTTTTGCAAATTGTCTTTTCTACTTGCTTGGGAGATGATGCTTTCTTTAGTATGGCTAGAAACATCATAAAGATTAGCTTTTGTGTATATGAACTATTTCTTTTCACTAGACTGAGTCATAAAACCTGCTGCACTGTGTGTCCATGAGCAGATGGATTCCATTGTTGTTGTCACAGTCAATAGGTATTTTATCCTAATGATAATGTAATTTCATTGTTAATCATCTGTGTTTCCTGGGACAATGAAATTTGAGAGCAATTTAATAACTTGGAGGCCTTTTTTTCCATAAAACTTTTTATATAAGTAACAGTTTGAGACTATGTCTATGAACAGATTAAAGATGTCAAAAGAGATTTGTTATGATTTTGATAAAGTATCTAGGTGATAAATGCCTATTAACAGGAGAAAAAAATGTTTTGAGTTGCAGAATTAATTTCTTCTTTGTAAAATGCAAAAAGTTGTCATAATAGGACAGGAGAACTCCATACTTAAGTATTCAAATTCTAAATTCATGGGTGAACTTTCAAATGTGAATTCAAGATGCACATTTTACTTGTTGCTATTTTACTCTTTTTTGTGCATGGCTGTGAGTTCTAAAGTTTATTTGATAAAAATAGAATTCTATCTATGTAATATCTTTGAATTATGTGGTCAGGTCGATATTGTTTGTGTTAGCTTTTTATTATGTTGCCAGCATCTAGCTTGAGAGTAGTTAAATGAGTGAATGTGCTAAAATATAAGAAATTACATTAAATACAGGTTTAAATGCAATAGATGTTGTAATGTTGATTAAAAAAAAATTAATAAGCAGAAGTGCATTAAAAATGACACCATTATACCTGTTTTCTTTTGTTAAAAAACATACTTGGTAGGAGGAATGGCCATTTCCTAAAGGGTGTTTGCACACAGATTTTTATCTCATGTCTTCAAAAACTTACAGTCTAGGGCTGTAGGTTGTAGTTTTTCTGTGACTGTGATGGCATTGATAATTAATGTCTATAGATAATTAATGTAATGTTAATAATCTCAATAATAACTCAAAAAGAAAAAGGAGACAAAGAAAACGTTTTCAAATAGGTCAATTTTTACAGTAGCTGAAACTGTAACAATGGGAGGTAGGTATCATAGCTTTTCTTTTGGCCCTGTTGTGAACTGATGCATTTTCCTGCTGTAATGAAATGAAATTTACTGTGCTTTAATGACAAGCTGCCGACTGATGACCTTCCGCACACGACACAACACCACACAGGTTGAGAGTGAAGGCACAAAAGGCATTTATTCAGCTGGGCTCGGGGTTTTATAGGGTCCCGAGGGAAGGTTCTGGAACTGGGACGCGACTGGGTAGGAAAGGGGGTGGAGTGTGTAACCAGGCAACCGAACAGCCAATCAGGGGCAACTCGCCAAAGGCGGGAAAGTGAACCAATGGGGAAGCAAGGTCCAGGGCAAAGGCGGGAAACTGTGAGGGGGAAGAAGACAACATGGAGGAGAACCAGGGATAAAACAACAAGGGATCCGCCACGTTGGGGATCAACCTGAGAGGTGCACATAGGGAAATAACCATAGGGAGAACCATAAATGGCGGGGGGGACTCAGCTTTCGACGGTCGATTGTGTACTCGTGAAATGATCCTTCTACAAGCAGTCGTATACAGGATCAAAGAGTGTCCATGAGCAATGAAAATCCAGTCCTTTCTTTAAACCTCTACCGTAAACATTCGGACCTCCACAGTCTCTGCTCTGTCCTCGGTCTCTCCGTCCTCGTAAGTCCATTTTTGAAAGTTCTTTTTCCATGCCTCATAGCTATCTTGTTCTCCCACACTTTAAAACACAAAATCCTCTGTCATTTCTTGTTCTTTCCCAGTGTGTGAGGAAATTTCCTAGTATGTGAAGAAATATAGGATTTCCCCCACATAAAAATCAAGCTCATGTGATCTATTCCTAAACATCTACTAATATATGTAATCAGGAAATATATTTAAAGTATTTTTCTGATTTGGACTAAACTGGTAATGTAAATACACCTGTATTGCACCAGAACTACAGAGTTATTCCAAGCATGGGAGCTGGTGAAGCTTGGAAAAGAGACTGTCTGGACTATGGGTGCTTTGTTTTGCTTTGAGGAGAGCATACCTGTGTAAGAACCACCAGGGTGACAAATGTTTACTTTATGGAGAACTGATGTGAAGCAATTTTGAAGAAGCGAAAGGAAGAGTAATATAATTCTCAAAACAAAAATCTATTTTTTACATAGATCTGTGAGAAAGCATTAAGTTGAATCAGTGTCTTTTATATAAGAAGAGATTTGAGATTTCTTGATCGAATGATCAAACGTATCTATGTGGATAAAAGATTTTTCATTCTTTAGATTCTCCTTTAGAGAAAGGAGAATGGAGGATTACAGTAATTTTAAGCAGAGACTATGAAGTGTGGGCAAGAGATACAGCAGGGGTAGGTTTTCAATTATTTCTAGATTTTTTTAAAGTAATAGATTAAGCATAGGAATAACTTTTTCAGTGCTGAGTAGAGTCATATTTGCAATCAACTTTCTCAAAGACACTACAGCTAAAGAGAACATCTGGGTGGTGGGCTGACATGAGGGGAACTGTAGATAAAAGGTAATGATTCCTTCTGGCTTTAAAATCAGGATTATGTACATATTTCATATAGTTGAAATGATATGAATATTTTCTCCCTATGACTAACTCCTTTCCTATATTAAAAAAACAAGATCATATCATCCTCAAAGTCTTTCTAACAGAGGCTAAACAACTCGCTAACTCTGATTAGCCCATCTCACCGCCATTCAGTCTACTAAAGTCTGTCTACATGAACATATCTATATGAAGGATTACATCAATTTCAGTAAAACTTTGAAACAATTAAACAGCATTTTTATCCCACATTTTCTAGCAAGTAAAAAGTTTATTAGGTTATCAGTGACCAGGCAGCCATTAAATTTACTGTCTGAGCACATATATACTTAACAGAGCTTCTGGTTAGTTCTAGGACTAGCTATGTACTGTTCTAGTGCCTGATCTTCTGGGATACTCACAGGGACAGAAAGCTTCACTGAAGTCAGCTTCTCCAATAAGCAGTCTACTTTTTTTTTCTTCTTGATAACACATTTTGATGCTGTAATATCTGTAGCTTATATTGTCCCTATTTCTGTTGTTCAACAGCATGTGTCATCCTAGCTCCTCCGTATCATCTCAGTATTTCTGTCATCTTGTACTTGGCATTTCTCAGAAATGTGATAACAAATAATACTGTAAGTATTACTTGTATGGAAAACTGTGCACATAATAAATTGTAGTATCCTATTTTTTTCTATTAAAAGTTTGTAAATAAACGCATTTGCAAGTTCTCTTACTTTGCATTGATGCTGTTCAGGATATGAAAATATAACTGATTAACTGCTCTTTGAAATAATTTACATCTTCTATCACAGAGATTCTTTTCTGACAAAGATATTAATTTGGTAATTGGTCAGATAAATATCATCAACATGGAAACTGTATCCTATTTGTAAAATCACAGAATCATCTAGGCAACCTTTTCCAGGGTCTTACCATTCTCACAGTGAAGAGTCCCATTCCAGTTCTGTTTGCCACCTTTATCAATGACCTGGATGAGGGGAACAACAGCAGCCACAGCTAGTTTGCAGACAACACCAAGTTGTGCAAGAGTGTTGATCTGCTGGAGGGTTGGAAGGCTCTGCAGAGGAATCTGGACTGTCTGGATCGATGGGCTGAGAACAACTGTGTGAGGTTCAACAAGACCAAGTGCTGCGTCACAACAATCCCAGGCAGTGCTACAGGCTTGGGGCAGAGTGGCTGGAAAGCTGCCTGCTGGAAAAGGATGTAGGAATGCTGGTCAAGAGCAGCTGAACATGAGCCAGCAATGTTTCCATCTAGCCAAGAAAGCCAATGACATCTCGGCCTGTATCAGAAATAGTGTGGCCAGCAGGACTAAGGCAGTAGTTGTTCTCCTGTACTCAGCACTGATGAGGCCACACCACAAATCCTGTGTTCAGTTCCAGGCCCCTCACTACAAGAAAGATACTGAGGTGCTAGAGTTTTACCAGAGAAAGATAACAAAGCGGATGAAGGGTCTAGAGCACAATTCTTGTGAGGAGTGGCTGAGGGAGATGGGGTTGTTTAGGCTAGAGAAGTGTTCAGAAGATGTGTAGATATTGCATTTAGGTACATGGTTAAGTGGTGGACCTGGCAGTGTTAGGTCAAAGGTTGGACTTGATGATCTTAGTGGTCTTTTCCAACTTAATAATTCCACGATTCTAATAGTTTCTTCCTGATATCAAAACCTATCCTCTTCAGTTTAAAGCCATTACCCTTTGTCCTTGTAAAAAACATCCCACTCTAGCCCTTTCAAGCTTTAAGTACTGCTCTAAGGTCTCCCTGGAAGTTTCTCTTTTCCAGGCTGAACAAGCCTGTCTTCATAGGAGGAGTGCTCCAGCCTTCTGATCATCTTTGTGACCCTCCTCTGGATTTGCACCAACCAATCAGTGTTGGGGAATTGCAGACCTGGATGCAGTATGGGGTCTCAGAAGAGAGTAGCAGAGGGGCACAATCACCCACCACACTGCTGGCCACATTGCTTTTGATGCAGTTGATTTTCTGGGGTTCAAGCACTTGTTGCTGGGTCATGTTGAGCTTCTCACTGACCAGTCCCCAAAGTCATTCTTCTCAGGGCTGCTTTCAATTCATTCTCTGCCCAGTCTGTATTTGTGATCAGAATTTCCCCAACATGATGCAGGACCTTGCACATGGCCTTCTTGAACTTCATGAGTTTTGCAACGTCCCTCAGGATGGCATCTCTTTAATCCAGTGTGTCATCCACACCGCACAGTTTAGTGTAGTTGGCAAACTTGGTGAGTGCATGCTCGGTACCATTGTTCATGTCTCCAACAAAGATGTTAAACAGTCCCCATACCAATCTTGAAAGGATGCCACTCACCACTGGTGTCTACTTGGACATGGATCCATTGACCACAATCTTTGAGAGTGACCATCCAGCCAATTCCTTATCCATTGAGTGGTCCATCCATCAAATCCATGTCTCTCCAGTTTAGAGACAAGGATATTGTGTGGCACAGTGTCAAATGCTTTGCAGAAATCCAGGTGGATGACATCAGTTGCTCTTCCATCATCCACCAATACTGTAACTCCACCATAGAAGGCCATAAAATTTGTCAGGCACCATTTGTCCTTTGTGCCATGTTGGAACAATCACCTTGTTTCAGACAGACTTCAGAACTTGTGGTAATTTCTAAAGAAATCCTATACTTTTTTTGCATGTACTTTGTCTTAGAGTTCAAGCTTGAGAGTTCTATAATCAGTTAGAGTGGAAGCAGAGGATTAGGAATGTTAATATTTGCAAAGGGGCAAAATTTATGAAAAATGTTAGATAAAAAGTCTCTTTAAAGGTAAGCCAGCACTGCTACATATACCTTACTAGCTTATCTGCATTATTTGTCTTGTGAATGCAAATTTGAGCTTTCCATTTTATAGGATCTGAATAAGCATTTTAACTGATAGATTTTAAGATCATCTTATTCCTGGATCTCATGGTTATTTCACCCCTTTGTGTCCCCTACCAAGGGGATAGAGGGGAAAAACAGGGAAAAAAAAGAAAATAGATCTCGTGGATTGAGATAAGAACAGAGATAAGAACAGTTTCATAATTAAAACAAAAGATAGTAATAACAACAATAAGAGTAACACTATTACTACTAATAGCAATTAAAAAAAAAAAAAGAGAGGTAAAACCCAAGAAAGACAAGTGATGCAAAATACAATTGCTCACCACCCATTGACTGATGCCCAGCCTGACGCCAAGCCACAATCGGCTCTCCCTTTCAGGTAATTGTCCCTAGTTTATATGCTGGGCATAACACTCTGTGGGATGGAATATCTCTTTGACCAGTGTGGGCCAGCTATCCCAGCTGTGCTCCTGCCCAGTTTTTTGTGCAGCTCCTTAATGGCTAAGCATGAAGCTTTATCCTTGACATAGGGTCAGCACTTAGCAACAACCAAAACATCACTGTGTTATCAACATTATACTCATACTAAATCCAAAACACAGCATTGTACCAGCTACTGAGAAGAAAATGAACTGTATGCCAGCTGAGATCAGGACATTGAAGTATTGAACTATGTGTTCTATACATCTATCCATATTTGCACTTCCTTTTCTGTGATATCATAAAACTAATTGGCCACTGCAGTCATTTCCACTGTTATCCTTTATGTAATGTCTGTCCTCATCCAGAAAACCTGCTCTGCTCCAGCTTTGCTTGAATTGTCTTCTAAGGGAATTTTCTCTTCCTCTGCTCCATCTAACTGGCATGGAAGCATGGCTATGGTTTTCATTGCTCTTGAAGAAAATGGGAGAATCCCAGTGCTTCCATTTCAGATTTTTGTGGTTTGGTGTTTCATTGCAATATTCTATGTGCTTCTGATTCCGTTCTCATTCTTTCCAGTTTTATATTAGCATACTGCTGTTCAGTTGGGATGAAACAATATTTAAAACTTCATGGTATTTATTTAGTAAGTATGAAGGCAAAACCTGAATTATTTTGACTGAAAGGTCACATTTCACCTCCCTGTTGAAAGACAGTATTTCGGAAGTCAGACAAACATAAAGTTCCTGATTATTTCTTTCTCTTGCTGTTTTATAAAGTTGTGTATTAACATAGTTTGTGAGTGCTGCCTAGGCATATCCAGAGATGGTGCCTTTGTTTTTTTCACCATGCCTCCCTGGACTGCTGGAGGTAAGGATTTTGGGGGTTACTGAAAACAAAAGCTTAGGAAGAGAGGATAGCATTCACAAGGTAAATGTAATTTAGAAGGGAGTAATTTTTTTACAAGAGGTTTATGAATAATTTCTTGAAGACTTTAGGTTTGCTTATTCTGCCCTAATAGATTGTTCTACAGAGAAGATCGTCCTACTCTTCTGTTTTATATTTCCATAGTTAATAGAAATAGAGTGGCTTTTATAATTCCTAGGTCCTATTTTGCTTTTTGAGTCAAATGACAGTTGATATGTTTCTTGCTTTCACTTTTAGGTTAAAATTTTGTAAACCAGAAGCTGACAAAGAAGATTGTAGAAAGTGGCCTGAGCAGAGCAGGATGTAGGCAATAGCAGAACGCTGATGAAATTTGTTTTTCTCGTTGTCATCAGTTTTAGGTGCAATAAACTTGAAAATGTAAGTGAACTAAGGAAACAGTAGTCATATTTTTTATACAAGAACAGTGTTTGTTATTGAAATAGATGTGAAGGAAGCAATTTTTATAAAATTATGTGATTGCTTAGGCTAACTACTTTTAATAGTCATTAACAGCAATTAACATATTAAGAAACTTTTATATTTTGCAGATTGAAGAAAACTGATAGACAGAAAATTTAATAATCATAGAAACACAATTTTAATTAAAGAAACCACCTAGATTATTCTCAAAACATTTCTTGAAAGGAAGATTGATGCAGAAGTGTTTTGCTATGATTTGTTTAGATATGTATACACAATATTTTCCAAAAAGTAAATTCAAGAAACTCCCAAAACTTCTTTAAATACTCTTCTACTGATAACTCTGGTTGTTAAGTTGTGTCTTTAGGAGACTTCACTTTCCAATAACTTCCTGAAAACTTTGGAAAAAAGTCTGCAGAACTTCTTCATACAATAGAGGGCACTGCAAATCTCCCAACCAGCCTGAACCTTAGGAAAGGCAATCTGAGTTCTGGGCTCTGGGGTTGGCCTTCCATCCTTTCTTGTTTGAAAAGTAAGGGCAAGTGCCAACCAGTACCTTGTCATCCACTTACTGACAGCTTAGGGAGAGGAATAGGAGAATTCTCTGGCTTCTCCATATAAATTCCTCCAGCATGTTCAACTAAATAAGAGTAGAAAGGGTCAGGGAATTTGAACTAGGAATCTGAGAAAAAATTGAGAATACGTGCTGCATTAATGTGGAATTAAGGAAATTAAGGCATAAAATCATATAGCTTCAGAAATATAAACACTTCTTACATTCTTGCTAGTGTTGCTAAGCTAGTGAGCAAGCCTTAAAAATTGGCTTTTTCTGCATGTATTTAAATGGTTGGAGTATTCTATGTTTGTTAACTAGGTCCTGCTTCTTTAGTTACTTCCTTAACTTCCTAAAATCCAAATTTAATTTAAAATCTAATTTTAAAATGTTGTTGTTGTTTGGAGGTTTTTTCCTGAATATATTTTTGTTTTTCCTGGCTTTTTATGTTAGTGCTTTTACTGTTTTTGATGTTGTTGTTAACCTGAGCTTTGTCAGGGGACAGACAAAATGTTTCCTGGACAGGTAAGTTTGTTGACTTCTAAGTGTATCATGAACATACAGCGGTTATGCAAACATATCTAAAAACCCTCTTTGGAAATTCTGCTTTGGAAGAAAATCATAGTTTAAAAAAAGGTTTAAGATCTTTAAAAGAAGAGCATGTTTTGTTCATTGCTATTCTGTGACAAGGCAAAGTGTATTATGTGTTGTGGATCTTTGTTTGCAACGTTTTGGTTTTTTTAATCTCCAAAAGCAGATACACTATTTTAATGACAGTGTTTAATACCTGCTGTTCGTTGCTATATTTGCAGACGTAATTACATGGTGTGGAATTAGTACTGAAGTGTGTTTACAATGGCAACCTTCTCATTGTTTTGAATAGTGATAATTTATAATGAAAGATTTCTACACAGTGTCTGTTGATACCACTAAGATACCTCTAAGGTCTTTTTTTCTTCAGAGTTATTTTGCAATCCCTCAAAATACAGTCTTGGGAGGGACATAATGAATGTTGCCATGTAAGACTCCACCAAGGAAAATAATTTATGAAAAGGGATATATGCCATCAGCTGGCTTGGAGCCACTCTAGGAACTCTCTTGGGCTCTTAATACCGAAAGCAGGATCAGCCAGGGACTATTTCTTATAATTTTCCTGTGTTTTATCAATGCTGAAGCATGTGGTGTGATAGCCCTGACAAGCTCCTGATGGGTTAAGGGAAACACCCTTGGAAGGGTACTCCCAGAACCATTGTCAGAGGACAAAGAGGCTTCAGGAGTTTCCTTAAAGTGCTCAAGCCAGGTTGATAATATCAACAAAGAACAGAGTATTATGGAGATAACATGGCCTTTCTTTGCCATATCTTATGGAAACACAGGAAGCCAGCCGTTAAGCCTATTTCATCTGTCTATCACCCCAGGAACTATTATTGCCTATAGGCACTCAAACTACCTAAGGAAAAAAGTATAAAAAGAGATTGGTCATAAGCAAAATGGGAGGAAAAAGAACCATCACCTCTGTGGAGGTAACCATGGAGCTGCCCTGCTTCCTCCCACACCTGGGACAATGAAGGGGTGAGCAGTCTTTTACTCTGTTTTCTCTTTTCTTCCTATTACTTTATACCTTATACCTTTCCATCTTTACCCCACAGTTACCTTTATTTACTAATTTTACCTAGCTAACACCTTTATTTCATAAACATTATACTTTGCCTTACATCTTGTAATCTATCGGGACTTTATATTGGTTGTGGTGTTCTTTTAAGATGTGTAATTCTTTTTAACAAGTTTTATTAATGGGAGACAGCTATCTTTATACCGGTTGGGTTTAGGTTGGTTTTTAGGTTGTTGTGCTTCTGATTAGTTTTTCTGTTGTTATTTTAGTATTGGTGAGGGAAGATGTTGTTTGATGCTGTACTGAAACTTCGATTGATATGCTGTCTGTAGAGTTTCTGGAGTCTTTTTGTGTCTGTAGAGTATGTTTTGTGCTGGCTACTTTAGGGTCTTTTGTGTAATCCATTAAACATAATCATGCAGCTACACTGACAACGTGAAACCCACAATAATTGTCACGCCCTTGTATTAATAAAAATCATTTCGGGAACTGCTAGAGTTTAGTCCAATTTGTTTCTGGTGCTGGCAGTGATATGACAGTTAAGGGGACCTGATGGAAAAGGGTCTCTCTTGCGTAGTGTAGTTCTCATTGGAGTATTAAAGTTCCTGTTCAACGAGTTCCTGTTCATCTGTCTTAGCGGAGGGTCCCTGTTAGGTGGGATGCAGACAGACTGTGTTGGGCATTTAAAAGGCTTTGATATACTGAGGACGCTTATAGCTAATAAAAATATATTAATACAACTGGGGTTGAGAAAAGAAATCTTTGTATTTCTGTCTTCCTTCCCCTTCTTTCTCCTCTTTTAATGTGACACTGAAGCAGCTGTCATGTTTTAAGCATAAAATAATCTTGCAACAAATCAAAGAAGCTTCATAAACATGCTATCTTCTCCTATCCAGTGAACTGAACGTTAAAAGTTCTGTAGAAACTCTCTCAAATTACTGATGATTTTTGGTTTTGTAATTTATTTTTAATAACAAGATCATCACTGCATTTCTTTTCCCAAGAAATCATTTGCGGCTATGGAACTGTGAAATTTTCTCCTGCTCTATGATCCCAAATATTTATTTCTTCTATGTTAAAACTGCCTTTGCATTCTGAAAAAGGAGGTGGAGGTTTGTGAGTTGGTGAGGGTATGGTTGGACATGACAAATCAGTCCCAAAGTCAGCATGCTCATGTGGCCACCTAGAAGAAAGAAAATAGCCATCAGAAATCACCTGCTTCTTCAATACATAGATAGCTTTTCCATTTCCTTGTTTAACTTGCTTCTTAGGAGATTTAATAAACACTGCAGTGCTTATCATTTCAAAGCTTCTTTTCTTCAAGGCTTCCTGAATTTGTGTCACTTGGTTTTCTGATCACTCAGCCAAGCTGCTTATTTGACTTCCCTCTGAGTGACTCATGTGCAGAGAAACGGTTTGTACTTGTACAGTTCAAGACCTGGTAAATACTCAGTGCTTTGTAGAAATGATTGTGCTTGTTTTGTGAGAAACACAAGATGCTCCTGCCAGCTGACTGAGGACAACAGCATCAGCAGGTTGCCCTTTCAGCCAAACCTAGGTGTTCAGTCACGGCTGACTACACCTAAAAAACTGAGGAAATATCTTGAGGAAAACTAAGTCAAATGATTTTAGCCAGGTAAATCTTGGTCTTGTCCAATTCTTTGGAATTGAGCCTGGGGAAATTTTTTCTCCAGATGTACTTTGAAGCCACAGAAGTCATTGGACTCACAGGAAACATTGGACTCCTGTGAATTAGTGGGCTTTCTGCCTTAAGGTTAACTCTATGGATCCAACCCTTCCAGAAGCTAAGGGAAGATTTCACAAGCCACCTGGGTCTGGAGATGTTGTCAGACCAACCCCCTTGAGGGATGCAGTAACACAGATCAAATTGTGATTCTTACCCTTCTTGCTGTTGAAACTCAGCCAAACCAACCCTATGAGTCTCACTTTTACCATTTATTTTGCTCCTTATAAGCATATTACCTACCTACATTTAATCAGTTCTGTGAGAATACTTCAGGTAATGTTTATACAGGTTTTAGAAGTATGAAATGTTCTCTAAATACATTTCCTAAGGGCATACATTATCTAAATAGTATATTTATTACTACAACCATCTTAATTGCTCATTATGAGCTGTGTTCTGGCTATTTTGATCTCTTAACTCTTTCTGTAGATTACAGACAGATAAATGATTTGCTGCTGGTGTATATATTTACATTGTTTACCACATGAGATTCTTAGAATATCTGGGCACAAGTCAAAATTAGGATAGGATTGTTCTATATTTTTTATTTTATTAAATCTGGTTTATTAAAACCAGGTCATCCTATTGGAATTGAGTTTCTAAAGAATTAGTTTGTTAGGCAAAATCCAATGATCTTTAAATCTCACACACACAGTGCTATCATATCAGTGGTCATGAATCAGAAATTCAGTACAAAAAATATTTGTTCTTGAAACAGAGTCTATGCAGGAAGGGTGCCCCTCAGAAAACTCGGTTATATTCTAGAAATCCAAAAATTTTAAATAATCACAGAATCATAAAGGTTTGAAGAGACATTCAAGTTCATCTAGTCCAACTGTAAATCCAACACCACCCTAATCACCCCTAAAACATATCCCAAAGTACCACATCCAGATGCATCTTAAACACTTCCAGAGATGGTGAATCCACAACCTCCCTGGGCAACTTATTCTAATGCCTGACCACTCTTGCGGTGAAAACAATTTTTCTAATATCTAATCTGAGCCTCCTCTAATGCTATTTAAAGCCATTTCCTCTCATCCTTTTACTTAAGAGCTGGGAGGAGAAACTGCAACCTGTCTACAACCTCCTTTCAGGTAGTTGTAGAGTGATGAGATCCCCCCTGAACCTCCTCCAGGCTAAAGAATTCCAGTTCCCTCGTCCGTTCCTCACAGGACATTTTCTAGACCCTTCACCAGCTTTGTTGCCCTTCTCTGGACACTCTTCAGCACCTCAATGTCCTTTTTGACATGAGAGGCCCAAAACTGAACACTGCACTCAAGATGCAGCCTGACCAGTGCCAAGTACAGGGGGACAATCGCTTCTCTAGTCCTGCTGGCCGCACTATTCCTGGTACAAGCCCAGATGGCATTGGTCTTTTTGGCCACCTGGGCACACCACTGGCTTATGTTCAGCTGGTGTTAACCAGCACCTCCACGTCCTTTCCCACCAGGCAGCTTTCCAGCCACTCTGCCCCCAGCCTGTAGCACTGCCTGGGGTTGTTGTGACCCAAGTGCAAGACTCCTCCCCTCGTTGACTTCATGCAGTTGACCTTCCCCATCAATCAAGTGTGTCCAGATACCTCTGTAGAGTCTTTACAGAATTACAGAATCTTCTGAGTTGGAAGGGACCCACAAGGAGCATCAAATCCAACTCTTAAGTGAATGGCCTGTACAGGGATTGAACCTATAACCTTGGTATTATTAACACCATGCTTAACCAACTGAGTAAAGCCTTCCTACCCTCCTGCATATCTACCGTCTACCTTGGTGTCATCTGTGAACTTGCTGAGGATGCACTCATCCAGAGATCATCAATAAAGATGTTAAACAGGACAAACCTCAGTACTGAGCCCTGAGGACCACTACTGACCAGCTGCCAGAAAGATTTAGTTCCATTCACTGCCACTCTCTGAGCCCAGCCATCCAGATAGTTTTTAACCCAGTGGACCACCCACCAAAACCATGAGCAGCCACTTTCTTCAGAAGAATGTGTTGGGAGTCAGTGTTAAAGGTTTTACTGAAGTCTACATAGACAACATCCACAGCTTTCCCCTCATCCACTAAGCAGGTCACCTTGTCATAGAAGGAGATTATGTTGGTCAGACAGGACCTGCCTTTCATAGACTTACATTGGCTGGGCCTGATATTTTCCTGTATCAACTTTTTGTTCATATTTTCTTTATAATTGGTTACATTTTTGTGTTTGTTTTACTCATACTCTTCTGTAAACATGCATATTCACATACAACAAGGTATTCAGTTTTCTGTCATAATTGCACAGAAAATACTATTTATAAGGATTTGAGCAAACATTATTACACCAGCACATTTTTGTGAGCACAGAGACACATTCAAAAATCTCAATTCTTCCATGAAACTGGATGTGGAATAATACTGTTTGTCTGGGTTATGCTCATGGTATAAATCCCATAGTGAGGGTTAGTGAGTCAAATAGGCACACAGAGACTGTGTAGGTGATTTTCCTTTATATGCCTCTCTGTCATATTCACAATTTCATGCTGCATTTTTCTTCCTGTATGGCCTTGTTGTTGGTTAGGTACGTTAAGGCAGATTACTGTCACAGACATGAACACTCACCAGAAAGTCTTTGGACCAGTCCTGTTACATTCACCAAAATTGTGGTTTGAGTAGATTTTTATTCTACAATTTTACTAAACTGAATATCTAGGAATGCTCTTAGCCCCTGGGTGTCATTAGTCTGTGTTTTTTAAAATTGTCCATGCTTAGCTTTTGGCTTTTATTAAGTAGTTTTTTTCACAGGAATTTCTGGGCATGCTTCGGAAGCTAAAATACATCCAGCAGGCAGGCTGGTTACATTCACCCTGCTTTGAAATCTGAGACTTTCAGCATAGATGCACTTGCTCCGTATCAGTGCTCCTCAGTGCTCAGGAATGGTCCTAGGTACATTTAATTATAACAATATAGCTGTAGCCTAGATGTCCAACCCAGACAACTCTGATTGCCTTCTTTCCAGAAATATATAATTTTTTAAGTGTGACACTCCAGTTAATTACAGAGAGTAGGCATCTCTGCATGCACAGAAACACCCTGCACTGCACGATAAGAGCCTGTCTCCTGCCAAAAAGATGTGCAGTAGCTGTAGTGCTTAACTGCAGAGGCCGGACAGTCACGAAGGAACAAAACATGTGGAATTCTAGCCCTTGCAGCCAACCGTGTTATTTGTTTGTATGATTTTTGATCCTATGCTCTTCCTTTCCCGGCTGGGGAATTTTTTACTCTAGTGTAAGAGTGTAGGATTAAAAAACATACAAAAAACATGACATCTTGAGATTCTTCTAATGGCATTGGAGACCTTCTACTCAAAAATTTCAATTGCCTAAAATTAAGGTCTTGGAGACCTATAAGAATTATGCAACAGGCAAGTGATACTATCACTTTATTCCTTTCCTACCATTTACAAAAGGGTTATAAGTTCTGAAATAATTATCTGTCCTCTGAGAGAGCTAAACAACCAAATGCTGAATGGACAGAGGATCTTCTAGTGTTTCTTACTGTCTGGCTTTAGTGTCTAGTTTGGAGTTCTTAACCATGGGAGAACCATTGTTTTTCCTGTTGTTAAGGAAAGAGAGATGGTGGAGATAAAAAATTCAGTTGATTCCCTTAGGTTATTAAATTTTAGTCACTGAGATTCCTATGTAAAACCTAGCCTATTATCTTGGTCTGTTGGCCCTCAGACTCTCACTGCTGGCATTAAACCCTAGCTTCACTGAAGCCAATGGAAACATTCCGGCTCTGATTCAGTGTTATAAAAATAGGCATCTAGTGATCCTTGAAATACCCGAGAGTATTACAACTGGACTCCATACTCTGTCCAAGAATGGTGCAGGTTTCCTTCTCTCCCACTGTCACATCTGCTAAGTGATTCAGATATGGTGCAAATCAAGTGTCTCTCAATGCTCATGTTTACATTATAGAATAGAGAGCCTCCTTTCACATAGCAAGATGAGGATTTTCTCTCTTATGCTTAGATTTTATAATCACAGTGTTTGTCTACAGGTCCTTTGTGTAGTTGAAGTTTTTATTGTGTGGCTAATAAATGATGAATTATCCTCTTTTTCTTCTCTGCTTGCTTTGGACTCTCTTCTGGTGCACTTACAGTTTTTGTAAACCAGTTGCCCAATAACTCCTCCCAGTTGTGTTTGATTGATCCATGGCAAGGCAATAGACACAAATTACCACTCTCCTCTGTGTTTCCTTCTGTAAATCTGACCCATTAACTTTGTCCTTCTCCATATTTGATCATTCCATTAACCTCTGCAGTCACTTAGACTTTGGAACAGCATGCAGGCATCTGGCAGAAACCCAGGACACCATGCTTCCCTGTCATACTTGCATTTACAGTGAGTTGAATTTTTTTTGGCTGTAGAGTAAACCATCCTTTATCTGATATTTGCATGTTAAAATGTAGAAACTAGATGTTTTAATGAATTTACTGGGGCTATTATAGGTTCAGTTCAAAACCTGTATTACTTGGAAATTCTTGTCAGTTACAGATAGTTCATTTTAGCATGTGCTCACTCCAGAATAGCTAAGGTTCTCAGCTGTGATAAAATGGAATAATTAAACTGTTACTTGCCTCTTCCTTCATGAAAGGCAGGGTAAAAATCCTTTATATAATAAGAAATTGGCAATTTGGTTTCCTGTTAAAGTAAAAACCACAAGTATTATACTTTGTTCTTACAGTTTTCCATAAAACTTCTTTGACCTGGGTTAGCTGCAGAAAGCCTGTGAGTTAGACCGCAAGTGCACATACCAGCGATTTTTGATAACCATCATGCTTCATAAAGTTTCAGTAATGCTCTCTCACTTGTCACTTGTGCTGTGGTGTTGCATCTATGGTGTTGCATAAATCACTGCAAAGACTTGAGGCTTTTTATTTGTTCCATGCATGACCAGATGTACCACGATGCAGTTATCTAATCTTTCAGATTTTTCTATTCCAGTCATGATGTCTTTTGAACTTTATTTTCACTTTTTAAAAAATATATCAGATGCACGATTATCTCTTATGTTTCTCTGATGGGTCAGATGCCTTCAAAACCAGGAAATATTTCAGGAATAGATGATCCTTGGGAATGTACCATAATAAATATGAAGTTGTGTGTTTTTCTTTCTTTTTTTTTTTTTTTTAAATAGCCAGTAAGGTAACTTCTTGAATAGCCCTGGGATACAGTTCTCACTTCACAACAAACATAATGTACTATCTTCTACACAGACAGAAACTAAAGTATTATAAGTGCCAATTATGTAACTTTCTTTGTATAAAAGCATAGTATTTAGCAAAGTAAGTCAGAAAAACATCAGCTCTTTTTATGGTTCTGGAGACTCCACAGTGAATAGGAATAAGTAACAGAATATCAGTTTGCATTATTGTTGAGTCTAGTGTGGACAACAGCTCTGAATAAGCATCCTGGTTTAACAAAGTGAACAAACCATAATAGAAGGGCAAGATTCTCACTCTTCTACCTCTAGGCTGTCTAAAAAGGAGACTGTTAGCTGGTGGATATGATGAAAGTATCTAGCTGTAAAAGATTTGAACTCTCCTCCTTAGTTGTAAAAGTATATTGATCTAAACTGTATTATTGCAAGTTAGAACTAGCCTGCCTAGACATATAGGTGAAGTATTGAGTATAGTGGAGCCTTTTTCATCTCTTTCCCCAGCATGTTCTTTTTCTCACTCTGTATGCTTCCATGTATATCTGGCAAATATAAGAACTGGCAAGCACTTGCAGTGCTTCCTGGCTACAGGAGTGGTGCTCTGTTTTGTTATCTCTTGTACATGTCACTAGCACTATAGGCTGAAGATTGTGTATTAGTAGGGTGAACTACCTTGCCACAATATTACAAGCTTTTCCACTCTTCCATGGCATCAAGATGTTTTTCATCTTTCATTGGCCTGAAAGTGTGGAAGTACTGCTGTTGCCAGGACATGCATTCATTTTCCAAACATCTCTGAGATTTTCTGCCATACAAATGATGATGGCTCTCAAGCCATACTGGGGTCTCTTCATTCAATGAGAACTTTACCCAGGGATGACATACATTACAATTTTTTGATGATATCTAATACATCTTGAAATTGCTGCAAAACTCTTCCGCCTCAGGACAGCTGTATTGGACTTGACAATGTCCTAGCTTTTATGAGTGTAGTGTGAAAAGGCTTAGGAATAAATATCTCTGTATAATATCAAACTCTCACTGCTTTTTGCAGCCCTATATGCCAACACAAGTTATTCAGTTATATTCTTAGCCCAGAGTGAGCTAAAGTACTTGCCATCATGCATGGACCTGGCAGTTCAGAGGTAATTTGTTGAGTATGTGGAGTCAGAGGCAACAGTACTCACAGCATGTAAGGAATTTTCAGCAAATTAATATCAATATAACATATATGACTCAGTCCCAAGCATGCTAACATTAAAACCTTTCACAGTCCTGAAATGGACTCTTTGTTCTAGAGGTGCTGCCAAAGGAAACAAAAATCAAAGCTAAAGAGCCTGTACCAGGTAACAGGACTGATACAAAATAAATTTTCAGAGACAATAGAGGTGTTTTCAAGTTATGAAAAACAGTTGCTGGAATGCTGTGGTTACAGAGGCAAAATGCTTTTTGTCAAGCTGTTTAATAGTTATGAAGATAAAATTGCAACATATGCTATCAATTAACAAAATGTAAGTTAGCTAAAGTAATTTTGCACTCAGAAATTATAGAAGAACGATTTCCTGGAGCATAGTCATAAATATTTCTTTCAGAAGCAGAAGAAACTCAAATGCAGACAAAATATATTTTAGTTATGCTTCTGTTAAATAGCTCGTGTTTGCCCTTGTAGAGTGACAGTCTGTGAGGTCAGCGAATACCAGGAGTGTCCGAGTTCTGTATCTCACCCATTTGAGTGATCATTTTATAATTAAATTCTCAGTTTTTAAGGGAGAGAAAAAAGTCTTTTCTGATGAAACATATAGATATAAATATAGATTATTTAATATTTGCACTCTGGCTATAGAGTTAAAACATTATGTAAGTGCTAACTTCCAGTAACCTATAGAGGATATTTATTTCTCAAGGGGTTTTCAGGTATAGCATAATTCAAAGTGACTAAACATTTTCTTTCATTATTGATGCTTTGTAACTTGCTTAAGTAAGAAAAGAAAATTCACTAAGCTAATATTGAAATAAATAAGGAGCATCCAGATGTATGAGATAGACCTCCAACCAAATAGAGATAGTCTGTTTGAGGCTTGGAGAGAAAAAAATATGTTCTGTGGGAAATTGCTAATATAAAAAAATACACAGGAGAAGGCAGAAGATGATGCTGGGGGAATGTTTCATTGGCAGAATAAGTAGCTGATTTGAAGGAAAATAGGCCAGGATGTCTGATGGAGATGCTGAGAAAGCCTACACTGTACCAGTATTGAAACGAAATGGGAAAGAATAGCTGAGTATATCATACGTATCATGCAATACTATGCAGGATTCAAGTTTCACCATAGGTGTGTATTGGAAAAGTTGTAAGACCATCAGTCTGCTTTTCTAAAAAACATATTTCAATATATGTATTTATGACATACTTTTAACACCCTTTTATGTTTTGTCAACAGTATAGTAAGAATTTTTTACAATTAGAGGAATCATATATTGATCACAGCTAAAATTTTGACAGCAAGGAGGTTTGTAGTGCTCATTTTACTTACCTCACAGACCTTGCATGGAGTTATATCCTGCTTAGGAGTAAGTAGTATTGTAATGTATAACTGCTTGTATTGATTTATCAAACACTGTGATCAAAGCTAAAGTTATTCATCAAATCACAACTTTAGCTGTTCGTGGGTTTAAGCCAAAATATTTTAAAATAAACTTTTTATTTTATGTGCGTTAATTATTAATGGAATTCCCATATCATAAAGTCTATTTGTCATCAAGCATAGCCTAGTTTGCATCTGACAAACTCCATGAAAAATGGACTAAGAAATCAAAGACAGAAAGCTCATGAAAAAGGTTTTGTGGTTGATGTCTTTTTTTTTCTGCTTTAATTGACAACAGATTGAGAAAAGCAGTCACCCAATTGCAGCTGTATCTAAATTTTAATTTCTGTGATAAGTCATATTATGTTGTATTCTTAATAAGCTGGTAAAGTCTAAATTTTTAAGGGACTTCAGGTTTCTGACCCTTAAGTATATACATAGGAAATAAAAAGAAAATACCAGAAGACCACAAAACTGACAAAAAGAGAATGTTCTTTTGTATAAAAGGATATTTATATTTCATCTACAGTTTTAAGTATGTCACTCTCTCTGAAGAGTTAAATAACAGAGACCATGCTTATACTGTGTAGACCCTCTAAGACTAGTGGAAACAAGCTGACACAAGGATCTGCTGAAATGCAGTATCATAAAGAAGCACCAAATTGGAACCCATTCTAGGTCTTTGAGAAGCCGCAGTCCTGTGGGCTAAGAAGCCTGGTATTTTACCAGAGCTTATTAGTAGAGGTAATGAACTTAGCTACAATACCAACAGTTCAGTATTGCTTCAGTTCCCTTTCTAGTATTCAAAGCTAGCTGGGCACTTTTGCACACATCCTGTTATACTTTACTACACATCCCAGGTATTCTTTGGGTTTGTCTTTTCTATGATATTTTTGAATCCTAAATTATAATTTATAATTTAATCCTAAATTATAATTTATTATAATTTATAATCCATGGTTCTGACCATAGATTTAGACTAAGATTTCTAAGCAGCACAAGAGTTTAAGTAACTTAAATTTTATCTTTTTAGTACTTGGACTCTAGTACTTAATTCTAGTAACATTGCTGCAAGGCAATAATTGTGTGAAATCTTTGGTTCCTTTCTTAAGAGATGCTCCACACTTCCTGCAACATAACAAGTGCCCTCAGGTGTACAGGTTGACATAGATGCTCAGAGCATTTAGTTCTGCATCTCCTAGGAGACCTACTGCCATTTGTACAGCACTGAAAATGGCACAAGCTGTTCTACTTAGCAAACACTATATAGTTCTCAGGAACCTTTTCTGTCATTGATAGTCTTAGACTCTGTATTACATGTTCTGCTAAAAGCAAAGGTAGTGGTAAAGACTTCTTTTTCTGTTACATTTCTTTGCAAAGTTCATGTAATTACTTGTGTGCATTAACATTCAGCTGCTTTGGTGCCTTTCTGCATATGGTTTTATTACCCTATCAATTGCAAGGACCACGGTAATAGCACATCTTTGCTTGGAAAAGTATGATTTAAATATATACTTATATAAAAGATTTTACTCTTGAACTCATCATGACTTATTATAAGCACTTGTTAGCTGCAAAATGATCAGTGTTCTTTTTACCTGTATTTCACTGTAAAGCTAAAAACAACAAGAAAACCAAACAGAAAAAAAAAAAAACCAAAGCCCCAACAAACCAACCAACCAAAAAAACCAAAACCAAAACCCAACTCCACAAAAACCAAACCAAAACAAAAAACCAACAAAAACAAACAAAACCAACCACAACAAAAACCCCAATGTATGGAAAACAGAGAAACAGAGGAGGCAGATAAGCTTTTTTAAATATAAATTAAAAAAAAAAGCAAAGTATGAAACCTTGACAATTCTTTACCCCAAATGTAGTTTCATAGTTTTGTGTGTGAGAAATGCAGATGCTGTAGCTTAGATTTATGTATTAAACCTTCAGTTTATCCTGGAAAATACAATTAGTTTTGAACAGCTACATGGAAAATAATGATTTGTGATTGTAAATGCAAACAGAATCAGAATTCCAGGGCTAGAGATATTGTAATTCCTTTTCTTTTCACATGTCTTAGCTCAGAAATGGAGGAATGTTTTCTATCAAACATACATTATCTCTAATTGCTTGATTAGTAGATCCATGTAAGTGGTAGATCCAACTACCCATAAAATAAGGAATGGTATTAAGAATGGTACTCCAAATCATCATTCTTCATGTTTGCTGTCTGATAGTTGTTTTTTGTGAAGCCCTTATGTTACTGTGGCAGGTAAAGAAAGTAAGCCACATATTGCAAGGAAAAGCAATGAAAGCATCTCTCTCTGTCGTGAGTTCTGACATTTTCATTTCTTGACTTGAGAAAAATTGATATCAAAATTTTCCATTTGTTTGGCAGTATTTGTGCACCATATCTATAATACTCCTGGGTGACACTAGTGCTTACTCACATCTTAATTAGAAAATCTGTCTAATGACTTATTCAATATCTATCTTCTCTGTTCCTTAACCATTCATTCAATGTTTCAAAATTACTTATTAAATACAGAAAGTAATTCAATAAACATCTTCATTAACTTTTCTGTCAACTCTTTGGAGGACTATTTCAGGAGGACTTCCTCATACTCAAGCATACTTTTCAAATGTAAATTCAAGTATATTATTTTGACTATGACATTAATTTTGTTGACTGGGCATATTGTTTCATACCATTAGAACAAAAGTAACTTTTATAGCCTAATCTGAAATTTCATTTATGTGTTGCATAAGTATTTTACAGTTTAAAATTCTAGCAATTCAATGACTTTTTTTAAAAAAAATTGAAATAATTAAAATAATGTCACTATTTTCCCCTGAATAACAGAAGTAATAGTAATATGTACTTTTTAATAGTATTTTAATATTAATATGTACTTTTTTTAAACCAAATTTTCCTGAGCTAATCTCACCTTCTGTATGCAGTCGTCAAATACACTGACATAGATCCAGAATAAACAGAATCCACTGGACTGAATTAACAAACACCCTGTAAACTGACAATTTACACTGACTTTCTACATGTGTGTCAAGTTCATTATTCTTTCTATTTAATTTGCTTCAGTTATACCCAAAAGGAAATTGGAGATGGAACCATAATATTTTTGTATGTTAAACAGCTAATAAATATGCTTTAGAAGAAAGACCCTGTTATAAAGCAGAAAGTCAAAATTTCGTTAAAAGATTATTTTGTTGCTATGCAATGAGTCCTTCATCTGAAAAAAAAAAAGTCAAAATTTGACAAAGTCTTAACTTTAAATACCACAAAATCAAATTTAAGCATTGAAATTAATAAGGTCTTTAAAAATGTAGCTGGACACCTGGAAGATGTAAACTATTACTCAGATGCTAAATACTGATATTTAAAATGCTGAAATATTAAAAAAAAACTTGACTAAGCTTCTTGAAAATTAGTATCTCAAGTTAAACAAACCTTAGGTAATATCTTCCGATAATCTTAGTTAATATCTTCCTATATAATTAGTGGTAACACTGAAAGATTTTTATTTTAGATGGAAAAAGGATTAAAATAAAATTCTCATTTTATCAAAGTGATCAGCAAATCCTGACCTCAATATATGTGATGCAGTATTTAATTTAAATTAGTGTCTGACATGACACTTAATGAGATAATTTGGGAACACAGTAGTAATATGGAATAATATCTTGATCTAGGGATAGGATTAAGACTAATAACCTGAAGCCATTAAGTATCACTGGTGCTGTTCATTTTAAACTACAGCCTGAGAGCTTTTCCTTCTGGGTGGAGTTTGGAGAAATAATTAATTTTGCAAACCAATTAGGGTCAGAAGAAAGTTACTTTTGGAAATCTGTCTTGACTGGTTAACTTGAAATCTGAAGGACAGTGGGAAAAAAGAGATTCAATTGCTACTTAACAATTAATTTTCTTCATCTATTTATCATGGTAGCTTTCAATTATTTATCATTTGTCCCATGTGCTATTGTAAGCTCCAAGCATGAGAAGTAAGTGAACTAAATTATCTGGCATTCTTTTTCATGAGCTTCTGAGCTGTCATAAGCTTTCCAGCACAGCATGTGCCTTTAGCTGACACTTCTTGAAAAGTGAATTTGCAGCATGAGCTTTTGTGGGAGCTCTTGTGTGTAGAGTGCTCGGGCAGGCCTTTAGCTTGGTTACAGCCTTACAGAAGGAGTATATCTTTCATGCCATTCAAGAAAGATGTGAACTTTGAGTCAGCTTTTAGTCCTTTTATAATTGTTCAGATGTCAAGCGAAGACTTAGTGAGAGGGGCAACTTTCATTATCCCAAAGAGCCATAAGATATAAAATCAAATAAATATTTAATTTTTTTTGCACCAGTTAACCATTTAAATATAATGAGAGTGCAGTGTAGTGTCAGTAGTCTGTCTCCAGCTGTGCATAACTTCTGAGGGATTTCTAAAATGCAAGTGCTCTTGGGAAGGAACATGGTTGGGTTTTTTGATCAGTAGTTGAGATGGATGTGCACTGAGTAGTGTGGTGACGTCAGGGGGAGTCTGAATTCTCAACACTGTGCAAACCTCATGTTTTAATCTTCAGACTTGCACGGTTTAAAATTACTTCTGAAATGTATCACTGAAAGGATTTTTCCAGCAATGTCTCCTGATCCAATGAGCTTTTAATTATTTCTTCATGAATTTTCATGAGAAAATTAAACTCTAGATTTTGTTGCTATGAGAGAAGGGAGAATACGACATTTTCAAGCAAGAGAATCAGACTCTCATGTAAGTATATTTAAAATGTAATCCTGAACACTTGCTCTAATTCTGTTGCTTAATTTTCCTTATAAAAGTGGAAAGTAAGCCAAGAGTGTATTTATGGCCTACAGTAGCTGAAGCAGCAGTTTGTTGGAAAGATCGTGCCACATCAACTGTGGATGTAGGCTGGTTTTGGTGCCTGCCCCTCCCCAGCCCGCCAGTTGCCAGGCAACACTGGCAGTCCCAGTATGTCCTACACTGCAGATCGAGCTTCCTCTGCACATACCTTTTTTTCATCATGACTTTAGCTATTCCTGATTCCAACATAATGGCTGTTCTTTTTACATTGGAGCTGCATTTACTACCTATTGAAGACCACTGTACGAATAACAATTAACCTTTCTCCTTTCTGAACGTTTTTGCTTCCAGTGTGACTTATCCATACAGAAATTGCTCTGTGAAATACAGTCCTCTTTTGGAACAACAACTGTTTAGTCACAGAAGCAGAACTCACAGCTTTTGGGGACATATAATGAGAAACAAAGCAGCTATTTAAACAACAGGGCCTCTGTTTCAACAAGTGGACTTAAGTAAACAGAATTTAATTATACAGCTGTAATTTAGTTAGAATTAGGTTAGTGCTGCTGCACTGAAGATACTTACTTTTCTTTTTCCTCACTTTGAAAATCAGGGTTAAGTTATTTGAAAGCTAGTAAAACAAAAAGAGCAGAACCGCTTAGCACTGGGCTTGTAACTTATCTTAGTCTATTTAAAAATAATAGATTATCTACTTAGTCAGCATTAGAAACATACCAGTTTTCCTCTGGTGGTCATTAATTCAAATAAATAACCTGCATAACAGGATGGATTTTCAAATCACAGGAGTTTAGTACTAGACTGTGGTGTCTGAAACAGCTTCTCCTCAAGAACAGTTCTTGCATAGGCTTGTTTACTTTTTCTGTGATACTTCTCACCTCATTTGGACTGAAGTCTGTCGCTTCCACACCTGGCAATACTATTGCCAGAATTGTTGGAAGACTGTGAAAAGACAGGATTAGAAAGAAAGGCAGCTTCAGAAGGTAGTGGTTAGGAAAGAACACACTAGGAATTACTCACGTTTGTGTATCCATAGACACTTTAGCAACCTTCTTTTAAGAGCTACTGATTATTCACCTAAAATATCACTGCCCCCATTAATACTATAATACTTTGATTGTTACCTGAAACGTATATAATGGAAATCTCTGAATAATAAATGTAGAATAATTCTTCTGGAACAGCTTGAATTCAAGCTACAATTGCAGAATAATAACAGAAGGCAAAATAATACAATAAAAGGATCTCCTCTTGCTCCAGCTTGAACTTGAAGCTTATTACTATGGTTCTGACATTGTTAGCAGTATGAAGTAGAGGATCCAAATGCCCTGAAAGCTTTATTGGCTGGAATTTGGTGAAAGATGGTGTCAATGGCATGTTGTCATCCTTCTAGGGTGTTAAGTCTACAGTTTTGTAGTTACAGGTGTTGCAATAAAACCTGTTCACTCTGTTGCAACCAGACTTTACGCAGTTGTAAACCTCTCCATGGCTGTATTTGTCAGGTCATGATGCTACTTAGTAGCCTGTTGTTCACTCGACAAAGAACAGCCAAGGAAGGCTGCACATTCAGCATAAGGATTTTATTGAAATGCCAACTTTATAAATCGCTTTAAATAGGTCATACTTTAAATAGGAAAACAACTGTCTTAGAAATGCCTTTTAAAGTATTTTGCTGTTTTTTTAAGTCCACTAAGAGCTTTTCACAGCATTCTTCAGAGTAATTAGGAGGAGGACTATAAACTATTTAAAACTTTAAACCATTCTTATTTCTGACGCAGTATATAGATAGCCTTCCTGTTTAGAAAAAACAAGCTTACTGTATGGCGTTTACTTGAGCCTATGATGCTTTAATGATGTATTCTTGGCATAGGCATTCAAGATTAGGAGTCAGAGAATATATAATTTTATACTTGGGCTCCAGCAACTATGATAGTACGCAGATCTGCTTAATGGCAGCTTTCTAATAATGCAACAATAGACATTATGACTTCAGTTGGCAGCCACCCACACACAGAGCCACCTACACATTGGCAGAATGCAAAGCTGAGACTTTAGATTTGTATTCTGAGAGCTATAAAGTTATTAAGAAAAACTTCTTCCTGTCAGTAAGATGCTTTTGGTGCACTTTTTTTTTCCAACCAAGAAGTAACCTTGATTGGAATCTTGGTACCATATTAATATTGCAGCCTAGTGATAATTTTGTCTACTTGTGGTAGGGAGGAAGGAAGAATTTCCTTCCAGATTACAAATACATCAAAACTCTTCTCAGTCCTTTAACTCTTTTGATCTGGTTAATGGTTTTAACTTCACCAAGAATACATTTGTGTGCCTTGTAAATTAAGAGTTAAAATACTTCAGTATTAAGAGTGTTACACAAGAAGTGTTTCACACAGAAAGCTTTTAAGCATAACACCATTAAGCAAGGTAAGATTCTATAAATAAAGGAGTTTAATGTTTAAATATATGTTGTGACTTAGCAAATGAATATTTGCAGTATTTGCAAATATTTCTGTGGTGTTTTTATTTGTTTGGTTGTTTGGGTTTTTTTTTTGTTTTTTTTTTTTTTTTTTTTTTGGTTTTTTTTTTTTTTTTTTTTTTTTTTTTTTTTTTTTTTTTTTTACTTAAAAGTGTGGCAATCTATACCAGAACTTTATTTAATGTCTGAAAATGATCCTGTCAGGGAAGTGATAAGTAACTTGATATTCGTGCTTTACTTTCACTGTTCACTAAGGGTCTTGTCTAGAAACTGCTATGAGGACATTGTTAATAATTTTCCTGTGAGTACTTTGTTGTATTGTTTAGAAAACTCACAACGTAAATGATTTTTTTTCATCAGTTTTATATTTTGTACAGCAATGAAGGGAGAGGGTTTCAAACAACTCTTACATCCTCTATACAAATCCTAAAAACGATGAGAAATTCAGTGAGGGAACAAGACTTTGTGTCATTATGCAATATAAAAGCTTTGTTTATTCCTTTATACCTGTGTAATGGGCACTCATAAGGTTTTCTGACACTAAACATTGCACAGTTACTGGGTTGCAGTAGGATCCAGTTGGCTTGACTTGCTCTTGTCCCCACTGTGTTTTGAGGCAGACAAATTATCAGGATTTGCTAAAACTTAGAGCCTTAGGAAGCTCCGTTATACTATACCTGTCATGGGTAGGACTTGAATTCTTAGGCCAGCTCATGAAAATAGTTTATAGGCCTAATACAGAAGCACAAGGAAAATTAGTAATGTAATGAAAAATTAGTCCTGGATGGCTGATAGTGAGAATATCTTTCCAGTCAATCTCTGGTTGCAAATAATATAATTTTGAAATAACAGTTTGGGGTTAAAATTTGGCCTCTCTCCAACAGGAAGAAGTTTCACCTGACCAGGTTCAAATTGGAGTGCTAACTGTGTGACATTAGCAGTGATGTAGTAACATGTTATTATCTATGTTATTAATTTCAAGGTGGGATAAATGACAAATGTAATATGGCAGGAAAAATCAAAATCAAACTAGAGTGTATCAATTCATATTAATGCTCACTCTAGTAAGCCAAAACAATTTCTTTGATGCAGACTTGGAGGGTCAGCATAGCTTCTTAGAGTCTACATCTACCTCTGAGATTAGACTCTTTTCCCTTGTGAGTGCAGATCTAGCTGTATTGCCATTCTTCCTTCACCAGCTCAAAAATAACCTAGCAGCTGCATAGGAGTTGGAACCTTCTAATTAGCTCCAAGAAGCTTGAAGGAAGGACATAGAAGATTTTGAGAAGAAAAATTAAGTCAATTGGAGCAATAGATTTTCTGAGTTTTGGACATCTAAAATTAATTTTAGTTCTAATGTTTGTGGGCATGCTGCCATCCTCTTCAGTTAAAATGGCATATGGTCCTCCATGAGGTGCCAGTTGGGAAGCTATTACAGGCAGTCTGGTTACTAGAGTCAGTGTAGATTCTTTACCACTGACGGCTGATTCTCAGCTGGACAGTGAAATATAAAGAGAGGGATAAATGGTGAGGGGGAAAAAAAAAACCAGACAATTTAAAAAAGTGTTTAAGAGCTGACTACAGCACCTTTGCAGATGTTAGGGATTATTCTATGCTAAGTTATCTCTTAAGAGAGGTTTAAAGTTCAGGTATTTCAGTTATGTTAAAAAAAAAACAACAAACCCAAAAACATTACTTTACATATTTTGAAAAAAAAAGTATGCTTAACTGTTGACTGTGTGTGGTTGACCCTCTATAACAATATCTCTGGGTTTCTCAACAAAAAACAGTCTTTTGAATGATCTGCCCTTGTGTTTAGACCTGGCTGTTTATTTAAACTGTAGTGTTTTCAATGCAGGAAACATGCAAAATAAAGACTATGCATTGACGTATTAAAGTGAAGTTTATTTTTTCAAAATAAATAAAATGGAAAGACTGACAGGACAGAATGCCCTACTGTAAGAAAGCTGTGACAAGCATGTTGTGTTTCTACTGAGTGAAAAACAAAAACCTTAATTAGATCATGTAAAATTCTTCTGGACCACCATGTCTGTATAGGACTTAATATTTGTTTCTGACTCATTGTTAGTGACTGCTTTTTTGAAAGAGAAAGATTCTGTTTGATGTTTAGAACAAAATGTACGTAAGCTCATTTGTCTCTATCAATATTCCTTCTAACACTGATATTTTAATGTATTTACACTTGTTTATCCCACTCTGAAATTTTCTATACTTGCCTACATCATCATTAGATTAATGCTGCATTAATAATTATGACAGAATACCACCCAGTTTGTGTACTTCAGTTTGTGAGAGAATCATATCCTTTTTCTGCAAATCCAAAAAAAAAGAAACCAAAAACCCCCCAAAACCCCAACCAACCAACCAAAAAACACAAACCAAACACCCTCCAAAAAACAAAAAAGCAAACAAACAAACAAAAATCCCCCAAAAATAAAAAAAAAAACAAAACAAACCACAACCAAATTTTGAGAGGTCAAGGAAAACTAGACTCCTTTAAGCTTTCCACTAACTATTCACTTGGAGTTCATTCCACCTTGTTCTGTCTGGGTAACTGCTTTCATGCTAGAGAAAATGAATGGAGTATGCCCCTCCCAAAATTACCTTTTCCATTTGTATTTAAGACACCTGTGCTCACTTTGTCCCTGTAACAGTAGATAAGTGTCCAGGTCACAGAATCACAGAATCATTTATGTTGGGAAAGACCTTCCCAGATCACTGAGTCTAACCTTTGACCAACCCCTGCCTTGTCAACTAGACCATGGCATGAAGTGCCATGTCCAGTCGCTTTTTGAACACCTCCCAGAATGGTGACTCCTCCCTGAGCAGTCCATTCCACTTATCTGTGTATTAACTAGTTGATTTCAAATCCCTAACAGGAAGAGGCCATATTCAGTAGACAGAGTCAAATTATAAAATACTTCCACTGAGGTTGGTGAAAAGAAGTGGTCCACATTCTTTGCTCCAAACTTTTACATATATTTCTCATTTCTTTCTGCTTGAACTTCTGGTTACCTGACTATTGGGCTGGAGTAGTACTGGAAAAAGATCTGACCTTCTTATGATGTGTACCTCAGTACAAATTGCCTCTTCCTGAAGGGGGGGATGTTTGGATGAATTTGTGGATTCTTTTAAAATGGTGATAAAATTCTAAGGAGGCATAAATCTCACAGCACTGCAAAGGCTATGATGAGTATAGTCTTGGGTGGAATTTCAGCAGTTTTGGTGTGGTAGATACTGCAAATTCAAAGAATTTTTGTTGTTCTAAATAAGATATATGGGGTTTTAGTTTGATGCTTTAATTACCTGTAAAATAATTGTGGTAGGAAGCTGTTGTAGTCATCAAGAAGAATTTGAGCTCATAAATTTAATGACACTGAAAGAAGACAGAGAGCTTCTCATGCAAGGATTAAAACCTTGCTCTTGCAATATTTATGAAGTAGAATGTTTCCTATGTTCTTGAAAGGTGTTTTGTATTATAAATATGCTAGAATCATCTCAGAATTTTCCTTCTATTCTGCTTGATCATCAATTGCAAGTATCTTTGATTCACAGAATTTTATTCCTTTTTTTTTTTTTTCTGCTAACCTCTGAATAAAACACCGTTCTGATTCCCAAGGATCTGATCTGTTTGTTCTATCATCAGGTAGTGTTTTGAAAGACAGTTTGACCTACATCTTTTCCACAGTAATATCAGACATATTTGTTGCTTATGTGGGTCTGGTCAGTTCAGAGATTGTGCTGTTACTGATCTCAATGGGTATTTTTTCACATATCTGACTGTTTTGTGGCCCCAGTGTCTTTAGAAATGTTTTCAGAATCTTACTATTTTTTCCAGTGTCAGGAAATTGACTTCACACTTTTTATCTGCAATTTGGTTTGGCTGATGATGTATCATTACATATCATTCTGGTGTATGTTTTAGACTATTTTGTGACACTAATTATTGGACACATTAAATAACAATGTGATCAATTTGTGCATGAGCTATTTTATGGGGAGAAAGCATGGTTCTGCTTTATAAAATCAAGTGTCCTGTCTGCTATGAGGCAGTGCCCTCTTAGGCAACTTCTTTGGCGTGTATTGTTGTGCCCCTCAGCTGCCATTTAAGAAATATGGCATTTGTCAATGTAAACTCTTCTATTTAACTCAATAGTTAACCATACAACTCTACCACCATTATGCAGGAATGTAATAACACTCTAAAAGAGAAATAGATTATTTCTTCCATTCAGTTGGAATGTTACACAAAGAAATGTGATCTTGTCTTGTTTTTGTGAGGCATGCTTACTTTTCAAGTACTAGAAAGAGCTATAATCTTTAAGTACCTGCCACCTGAGCACTGTACTACAAATGAAGATGTCTAATGGACAACTGTGACATCTAATGGACAACTGTGACATCTATTGTGCCTGATGATCCTTCTTGACTGAGGGTGAATGTGAAACAGAAGACTGAAAGACAGTGTCTTGTAGGAATACCAAATAAAAGCTATCTGGGTGTAACTGATGCTTGGGAAGTGTTAAATGGGAGCTCCCCTCAAAGGCCTTTCTTTTTTTGGGTCTTGATCTAAAACTCCTCTGTTCATGAAATAAATAGAGAGGTTACAGTGTGTATGTATGTCTGAAGTTTGCTTTTTTTTTGTTTGGTTGCTTGGTTTTTGTTGTTGTTGGTTGTTGTTGTTGTTGTTGTTGTTGTTGTTGGGTTTTTGTTTGTTTGTTTGTTTTGGTTCTTTCTGGCTAATATTTGACATGATATATAAAGCACGAAAGGATTCTACCTAAAGGGATAAAGTGACAAGAACAATGTTCCCCATACCCATCCTGAGAAGGAAAATCTTCTAGGAAACAGTATGATATTTTATAGCACTGTAAAGTAAAATGCAGCTTTTAAAATGGGCAAGTATTATGCAATAAATGGGGCAGTTCTAAGAAACAATGTGATTGATACTTTTTCTTCATATAGTTACATATTGTGACTAATCTCTTTGATTCCCACAGCCAAGGGTTGTAACAAGTAAGATATTTTTTTAGCCTTTTGTTACTGGAGATGCTAAGTTTGTGTAACTGTTGTTATTATAACTTATGGATAAAGTTTTGTGGTCAGTCCTTAAGAGCTCTGCTCTGCTACTCCCCACTTCTGCCCTATGTCAGCATGGCTCTGTCCCACAGTGTGCAGTCCTACAGGGTACTCTTGCTCCTGCAGGAACTCTCCTCAGGCTGCAGTTCCTTCGGGAAACAACCTCTTGCTTCAAAGGAGAGGTTCTCCATGGACTACAGTGCTGGTGTCTGCTCCAGTGTAATCCCTTCCACAGGCTGCAGGGAAATACTTGCTCCACTGTGGTCTCCATACCTCGTACAAAGATCACAGTTTAATAAACAAAATGAATTCAAATTCAACCCTGACACTTTCAGATGAGAAAGCAGCCTCTTTTGGAAGTAGTCAAACAGTTGGTCAAGGTCATTTCTTCCCCTAAAAGTTACAACTGTGTTCAAGGAAGAATTAATGCAGAAAACCCTGTGAGGTAAAGCAGAAAGGATGGGGCAGTCGCAGCACCACTTCCCAGCTCTGTAATTGATAAAATCTGACTTTCAGGAAGAAATATGTTATTTTAATCTGAAGGGTATGTGTGGCTTTTACTCACTTGAGAAACTCAGTTAGAGGGAAAAAACCCACAAAAACCTGAAACAGAAAAGTTTAATTTTGACTACCTGTTTAGCTACTGTAAAGATAGTGCAAATCTGGAAAACCTGGCTATCAGCTACAGGAGCCACAGAGGGAGTGAAGCAGCATCAGACACTGGTGGTCAGCCAGCTCTTGACTGACAGATAAAACCAGGTACAATTTCATTTTGCTATATTTTTTTTTTAACAATGGTCATTATTATTCCAAGTATTTCAGCATTTATTCAAATCAAAATAAAAAATTTGATCAGGTTGCCCGAAAATTTTAAATTTTTATGTGGCAGTTTTTGCTTGTAACATTCAGAAAGATCCTTCAAAATACAGATTGTGGCAAAAATGTGTTATAGTTGGTCTTTCTCTAAATAACACCAACTCCACTATGCTTGAACTGACACAATTTTCAGACTGTTGATCCTTTTTTTATTGGCAAAACTTTACTACATTTCTGGTCTTGAAGCATTCAATACTTTCACAGATTATTTTTGAAAATAAAGTTTAAAAATGTGAATGACCTGAATTGTTCAGACTTAATTCATCTCTTCAGAAATTCTTGGACTTTATCTTCTATTACCAGAGTGCCTTGGGCTTCTGCTTTGTTTGCTAGGTCACATCCTCGTGGCATTTTATGAAGATAAAAATACTCCTTGGTGCCATGACCTTCATGTTTTCGCTCTCTTCCCAGGGTCTATTTTAATAGACTGTCACATAAACCTTTGTAGAGTGAAATTTGTTTTAATGTTGGATGGTGGCTACTTCGTCTTCTAACATAAATTGTTATTTTTCCACCAGATTATTGAAGCCTTTCTTTTGGTAGACCTTTGTATCAGCACATTCTTCCTTCTATGCTTTCAGATAGGAAAGCTATCAAACTTTATCTTTTTTTTTTTTTTCTTTACATCTTTAGAAGTTTTGCATGATGCAGAGTTGCCTACCTGGTTGATTCAGCTTAGATTATTCTATTTTTTATAGCAATAAATTCAGTGTATTTGAAATTTTAAAATTATATTGATGAAACTGAATTCTTTAATGGATTGATACTTTAAAACATAAAGAAAGATCTAACATTTTTCCTATTTGAACACCTAAGGACTACATTGTCTTCCTTTTTTATCCAATAGTGAAAAGTTTTTCAATATGTTTTAAAGCTTTTTGAGTTTCTAGATAGTTTGATTAATTATTTTAACAGGGAATTTAATGAAGAGGAGGAGATGGCAGTGCTAAAGCTTTAGTTGTTTTCACTAGTGTTGGAAGCTTTAATACTTATAAAACCATGAGTAGGTTGTGGTTTTTTTGGTTTTTGGGTTTTTTTTGCTTAGTTCGTTTTATTTTGGTTTGGGTTTTTGTTTGTGTTATTTTGTTTTGTTTTGTTTTTTCCCCCTCTACTATGGCAGTGTGGCTGAGAATCACCAACACCAGTGCTTCAGGTTATTGTCAGCTTGTTTATTTGTCTGTGGAATCTCTTGCTGTCAACTTTAATTCTTGTATAGGTGAATTGCTTTCCTGCAAAGGTCTTAAGAAATCTTGTTTATGTTTCTAGACTCATGCTCTGTTTTACTAAAGTGCTTAACTGTATGATAAACTTCAAAGACACGATCAGTCTATTACATTTATTGATTTCTGTGCTTAAACAGAAGCCAAGGGTTGGCACCTCATTGAATCTGAACCCGTAATAGGAATGTTCCTAACACATAGGAATACCTTTGTTTGTCAGGAAATTGGGTTCCATATGGAGTTATAGTGATAAGCAATATTTCTGACAAGTAGTAGGTATTCCTTTGCCCTTTAGAAGAGTACCTCATACTTAAGCACTTGGTATGTACAAGTTTTTCTTCTTATTGTTTTTATTTCAGAACCACAACACTTTTTGCTATAGTGCAAAGGTTTTCATTAAAATAAAGTGATTTTTATTTCTTTACATGGGCAAATCCATTGACCTGCAAAGACCAGCTATGTGTTAGTCATCAGGTAAGGAACTACTCTTTAGTATATGTCAAGGAAAGCAAAGTTTTTAGGATTAATGCTACTTTTCAAAATTCTGAGTACATAAGTAGAAGTACAAATTGTAAAATGAATGACTAATTCAAATGCCCCAGCACTGAGCAATTACAGGGAAAAAAAAAACTTGTTTAGACATATGAAATTTTGTCAATAAACTTCTCATGAACTGGGGAATATTAATATCAACCAAGTGAGGGGACTTAGCCAACTTATTGCAATCAATAAGAATTTGTTCATTCACCTTAATGTGAGCTGGAGCATGTCCTACTTCTTGTATCCTGAATGACAGTGAACCTTTTTAGCTTAGTGCCTGCTGACACTACAGTCATGGGTTTTGGCAGGAAGAATTTTAATGTTCTGTTAAAATACTTTATGGAAAATTAGAATAATCTGAAGTGGATAGTGGAAAACTAACACTTTTAAGAACACTATTTTGTTGTGAAATATTGCAGTTTATGTTTTGGCAGCTAGAAACAGAAAAGAAATTGCTGTGGATACTTTGCTATGAGGAAAGATAAGTAGAGTAAAGGTGCATTACATAAAAGACCAAATCTAGTTCAAGGACTATTTGTGTCATTTGGAGAGTAAAAGGATTTAGTGAGTTAAAAATAGAACAGGCATGTTGTACAGAAAAGAAATTCTTGGTAATTGAAGTACCTGTCATTAGTTGTCAAAGTGGTTTTAAAAGCTATTTCTCTTTTGTCTACTATGGACCTTTTAAATAATGAATAAAACAGATTTAGAAATGTTCATGCATATTTTGAGCCCGAAATTAGTATACAATTGTTTCCACAAAGCATAAAGTTTCTACTATTGAGAAAACATCAATTATACTGTTTAGTTTCACTTAAGAAATTGTAACAATTGGGCAATAAATAATATGGCATGAACAACATGACTAATTTATCAGCAGTTTTTATCTTTGATTTTCAGCACACGGTTGCTTTGAGAAAACATGTAAGAGAAAGCTGAAGGAGTCAACTACTGTTTTAAAGAAATTTAAAACCCTATTTATTTAGAAACAGTCTTATTTTTTTATGACTGAGCTCAAAAGAACTGTATTAATTTGCTATTTTAGGTCTCTTTTTCTTTAACCCCTTAGCTTCCAAATTTAGAGGAGGATTTCTCTTCTATTTTATCTAAATGAGAGCCAGTTAAGGGATTTGTATGCAATATGTGTTATTTAAATAGTAATTGTCAGTGATTCTTTTATTTCAATGCACTGTATGTTTTCCCTCTATCTTCTAAGCACTAATCTCAGAGCTTTATCTGTCCAAGTTTGTAAATTAAACAGATGTCATAAAATGGAAAATCTAATGAAATAGCCAAGTGTTTGCTATACTAAAAATAAAATTAAAAAAAAAATTAAAAATAAAAAAAAGAAAAAACAAACAAAACAGTGAAATACCTTTGGAGGTTTTTTTTTTACTCTTGAGTTCAGTATTACACTGCAGGAGTAGATGTATTTATGCACTGTTCAAAAAGAAAAAAAAATTCCATCCATTTTATATGTTGTACTTTCATGGTTATCCCTATGTATTTCTGAGCAGATAATGAGATATTATGTATTTCTGTTCAATATACTGTTGCTTGTCTTGCATATTTTCAGTGTAATAGAAATGATTTAAGCATTTTAACCAGTGTGGCTCCTGATAATGTGTTCTTGAACATTAGGCCATTTTCATTGCCCATACCTGTAGGTTCATTTCAGTTTGCTGTTGCTTTTTCTCTTTTCAATAGAGCAGACACCCCTTATTTATAAAGTGAAAACATAATATTTTCCATTCTTTCATGTCCTATCTTCCTTCTGTTTTTAATGTAAAAGAAACTCTAAGTGCACCTGTATGAAATCTTGAACTGCCATTTTCTACAGTGATCTGAATTCCTTCCTGTGGACTAGTGCATTCCTAGAGGATAAGAGTTTCATCAGGCTACTCTGAGGAAGGCAAATATCCCTAGGAAAATGCTACTGAGTGTACATATTTCTCATTCATATCTATATTTTATAAGTCTTCAGTACAGTAAAAATTATACTTTCTGAAGTTGTTGATCAACTTGGTAAATTTAAAAAGTTCATAAATTTATCAATAAAACTCGAGTTCAGTTGGTCATTTTAAAATTCTGGAAATTATGGTTAATAAAATCACTAATTATGTGAAAAAAGCTTAATTAATTTGGTACTTTCGTGAAGTTATTTCTTCAATTTTTGAGAAGACTCAACCAAGGCAACTGATGTTCATTTACAAAACCCCAGAGAAAAATCTAATGTAAAAAACTGGAAATGGGATATGAAGGTTTTCAAAGAGAATTAATGACCATATTTGATTTGCAGCAGATTATAAAATAAGTGGAAAATAGCATGTATGGAGCTACTTTCTGTGAAGTATAAAATGTCTGAAAAATAGAAAATAACACTCAAACCACTTTATTCTATACTTTCAATGCAGTGCATTTTAAAGGAGTCTTAACCAGCCATATAGTTATTCTGTATTATTTTTTTCAGTGTCAATGTATTTTTTGCTTGTTAATGCTCAATGAGCAGTTGGTGTGAATAGTCATCAGGAGATGACAAACTCATTTTTGCTGCTGAATAGAGTTTTTGATCACTGAGCATTGTTGCAATCTTTTGATGGGTGAAAAATTGACAAGTTCAGTGGTAAAAAGTTGCAAGTGGTAAAAAGTTAAAAAAAGAGCAAAACCCAAAATAAATAATAAAAGTACAAATAACTTTCATAATCTTTGCAATGATTTTCATAGGGACACTAAGCTTTTTAATGTTGCTCTTTAAATGTTATAGCATTCTGTAGAGACAGATGTATAGAAACATGTTAGTGTAGCTACAAAAAGGTTTAAAAAGGGGTATCTGAATGTATGCCAAGATCATCCTCAATATCTGAAGAGAAATCGTCATTTGAACCCAACTACCATTAAAATCTTACTGCTTTCTGGTTTGTGGGGATAAATGCATTAACGATTGTGAGGTGCATTAATACCACAGTAAGGAAAACTCGTGTAAGTTCTTGTGGAAGATTAAGAGATCTCTCCTAGTAAACTGCTAATGTCTGAAACTGAAATAAGTAGTCTAAATACCAGACAAATTATAAGCTTAATTAAAATATTTAGAAATATTTATTCTCTGGACAAATTTCAGCTTAAGCTATCTCATTCCATTTGCAGCCATTTTGCTGCACATGAACTTTGAAGTATATGAAGAAATGGAAGAAGTACTGTTATTCAGGATATAGTTATCTGAGAAACTATTAACAGTTTTCTGAAATTCATTTTTCCCTACAGAAATGTGCTAAGGACAACCTAGTTTTCTTTCTTTTGTTCAATTTTTTCTTTATTGAATTGTAATTGTGAAAGGACTGCAATAACAAATAGTTCAAGTTGAATGGGAGATGTTAGATATTCAGTACTATTTTATCTCATTTTCCATTGGAATGACAGGAATGAAATAAGTAACGAAACAGATTATTTAATGGAGATTCTTCTCATTTGCCTGCGCATCAAGAAAATGTTAAACACAGATATTACAAAGTAATCGGATTTACTGACAAAAAAAGTTGTTCAGGGGTAGTGAATAATGGGTATAAGACGAAGAGAAAAAAGTCGTCAGGAGCTTGCTAACTTATATTGTTGATGAAAAGTGCATGCTGTGACAGGAATGAATTCTGTTGTTGCAGTTCAGAATATATGAAATATGTAGTACTTCACTTCTAAGCAGCTTTCAAAGGGTTTGCATGTCAATTAGGTAGCTTATTGCCTTTTATGACATTTCTATACTGCCTTGCTCAACAAAAGCTTTATTAAAAGTAGTAACATTCCTTTTAAGATTCCAAATTTATGGGAAATGGAGTGGAAGGTTTTTTTCACATTGGTATTTCCTTTTATTTTTTTTTAATTTGTAATACTCTGAAGCTGTATTTCTTTATAACTACAATTGTTCAACACATGTAAACATTCATATACATACATATATTTTGATCCATAGATACCTAATAATATAGTCTACATTTCATTATTTTCTCCAACTTACTTGTTTTCAAGAAGTCTATCACGAGTTCCACTTTCCTTTGTAGGGGTCTATTATTTGAGTAGCTGGAGAGGTTTAGCTTGAGCCTGTTCCGCATCTTGTCCTGTGTTTCTGTTTGTTTTCAAGACATGTTTGGTGGGACAATTTATTTTTATGGCCTTTTGACAATCCTGTTCTGTGTAATACTTTTCTCAATAATCTGGATGAGTGGATCAAGGGCACCCTCCCTCAGTATGTTTGCAGAGGATACCAAGTTGACTGGCAGTGTTGATCTGCTGGAGGGTAGGAAAGCTTTGCAGAGAAATCCAAATAGGCTGGTTCGATGGCCTGAGGCCAATTGTAGGAGATTCAATGAGGCCAAGTGCCAGGTCCTGCACTTGGATCACAACAACCCTAGGCAGCACTACAGGCTGGGGGCAGAGTGACTGGAAAGCTGTCCACTGGAAAAGGACCTGGGAGTGCTGGTAGACAGCAAGCTGAACATGATCCAGCAGTGTGCACAAGTCGTCAAGGAGGCCAGTGGCAGCCTGAATTGTGGCCAGCAGGACCAGGGCAGTGATTGTCCCCCTGTACTTGGCACTGGTGAGATTGCACTGAGTGCTGTATCCTGTTCTGGGCTCCTAATTTTAGGAAGCACACTGGAACGTGTCAAGAGAAGGGCAACAGAGGTGCTGAAAGGGCTGGAACACAAGTCTTATGAGGAGCAGCTGAGGGAGTTGAGGTTGTTTAGCCTGGAGGAGGCTCAAAGGGGGGACCTTATTGGTCTGTACAACTACTCTGAAAGGAGGTTGTAGTGAGGTCAGTGTCAGGCTCTTCTCCCAAGTAACAAGGAACAGGACAAGAGAAAACAACCTCAAGTTGCACCTGGGAAGGTTTAAATTGGCTAGTAGGAAAGGTTGTCAAACACTGTAACAGGCTGCTAAGGGAAATGGAGGTATTTAAAAGGTATATTGATACAGCACTTAGGGACATGATTTAGTGATGGACTTGGCAGTGTTAGGTTAGTGGTTGGACTTGGTGACATTTGAGGTCTTTTCCAACCTAAATGATTTTGTGATTCTGCATTCTGTATCTCAAATAACTTTTTGAGCTGCTGTGTGATCACTGCAGGTGCCAGCTATCTACTCAAGTACAGTCCTTGAGTATCCTAGGAGCTGGTCTGCAGCTTCTGGTATATTATGTCCTATCCCTAGGCCCCCAGGACGTTTTAATCTAAGTTAAGGAGAGATGTGTTAAGCATGTGTTAACTGTTGCCTTGCAGTTACATACAGCTTACAATAAATATATCTCTCATCCTTTTTCTTTACTATACTGTTGGTATTTAAAAACCAAAGCAAAGCTTTGTTTCAGTTTCATGGTAAGTAGGTTTGAAAATAGAGATGCATTTGGGTGACTAGGTTCTATTTTTATCTGGCTTGGTTTTGAGTGCCAAAGGAGGGTTTCTGCTCTGATTCATGTTGAAAAGAAGAGGATGAACTTATCTTTCATAATAGAAATCTTTTGACTCTGCCTTCCCCTGAAAGTAAAAACAGGCAGATACTTATAGGCTGAGGAAGAGAGAACCCAGCAACTAAGAAATGATGTAGTGGCTGCCAGTATGAAGTGTCTAATTCAAGAGTTTTGGCTTTACCTTTCTCTTAGGAGACATGAAAATGACAAGTATTTAGGGAGAACCTCTTCAATCTTTTGTCTTCCCGTCTTTGGACATAAAATAAGTGAATTAAAGTTACACTGTGGAGAGGAAATAAGTTCTGAACTAACAAAACTCTGAATTATTGACTCTTAGACTTGCTCTGGTAAAGATGTGCCATGAGCCTTCTGTCTATAGAAGGGAGAGGGAGCAACACTACATAAGACATTGGTAATAATATGTTTTTTAATTGGTCACATGCTTTGTTTAAATCAAGTAAATGGTATATTAAGTCTAATAGCACCAAATCCTAGGCTTTCCCAGTGTATAAAAGCTTACAGAATTCAATTTTTATGTGCTCACATCTTATCATTGAATATTGTGAACATGCAGCACACTAAAGCTCTAAAGATATTAATAACATCAAAGCAGGGCAACTACTCATTGGCTCACATATGATTTTCAGGGTTTAGGACTATTACATTGGAAGCTCCTGTGTATTTTAAGGAAGGAAGGTGTTTTTAAAGCTTTGGGAAATCTGGTATATGTGTGTTTTGTTTCAGGTTTGAAGTATGTTTACAGGATTGGCCATATATTAATTCATTTTTGGGAATATTTTAGTACTTTGAGTCTGAAATTACATATGTGTCATCAGGGGCTGAAGAACAGTTTTGGGTTTTTTCCAAAGCTTGGGGCTTATTTAAAGAAAATTTCTAAATTATGGTACAGACCTTCAGAAAATTGCTGAAAACTAATAAAATTCTGATTTTTAGAAGAGAATTTATATTTTTAGCAAAAAAATTTAAATTCCTACTTTTTCCTTCATTATTGGTGTTTTCATCAGCAGGAAACTGGCAACTTTAAGTACAATTGAAGTATATGTATTGAAAATAAATGGTATGAGGATTTACTGGAGAACTTACATGAAAGAAGTATTAACTAATTTATTTAGCAGGGTTTTTAGCTAGACCAGTACTACTGAGAACTATCAGTTTGCTCTCAATGTGGTAGTGAAATCTTTCTTTTGGTTTAAGGCTATATATATATATATTTATTTTTTTTTTTTAAAGATCAAGTTTAATTGTGTTTGTCCAGACAAAGAAAGATGTTTAGTTCCTTCATTCCATTATTTAGTCAGATGCTTCTGGCCTTACATTTGTTTTGAAGCTTTATTCTCATGAGAGATTTGTTCTTTCAGAATTCTAGATAAAGTACTTTTTCATCCTCCTTTTCAGATTTCTTACTGATTTTTTTTTCTTTGTTCTGCAGAAAGTTTAAACATTTAAATTTTTTTCCTAAAGCTACCTTTAGGAACTTCTGCTTGTACCATTCAGGAATTACTGTGTTTATAGCACTTTCTACAGACTGGCAGGCAAAATAGAAACCATATAAATGTAGTGACACAGCATTATCATGGCAGCTCCCTTGACACTGTGAGTTGGGGGCTATTAACTCTCACTATTGAAATTATGTGGAAGCTTTAGCAAAACACAGGAGACCCCCTAAACTGTGGATGTCCTAGATATTAATAAAAAAAAAGGCCAAGTATCCTTCTCTTCCCAGGCAAACATTGCCCATTTTCTGTACACTGGAATTCAGTTAACCTGATTTCAGCAACTTTTGAAAGATTTGGAGATTTCAGAATTGCTATGTAGTTCCACAGGACAGAAATTGTCAGGAAGCAGCTACATGGAGGGGGGTGAGCTGAGAGCCAAGGGTGACCAAAGGGCGAGCTTTGCCCTCGCTGACAAGGCACAAGCTGGGTGAGCAGAGCCAAGGGCTGGTAGGATGAGCTGCCAGCCAGGTGCAGGGTGCACACAGAGGCCATGTTAGAGGTGGGCTCGAGGCAGGCAGGCTCTGTGCACCCAGACACCAGGGCTTGTAGAGCCCTTGTTTTGGAGCCCAAGCCCAGTGCAGCAGGAGACCGGATTGGGTGCAGGTGGTACATGTGTCAGAATTCTGACAATGCCTGAGTGTACTTGAGGTCCTGACTGAATACATGGAAAATATGTAATTTAATAAAGAAAACCCAACTATGCTGATCACTTGGGCGCAGCCTCAGTCACATTTCAATGCAGTGAATGCAAAGAAAATTTTAGGTAGTAAGGAGACAGCCATGTTTATCTCAGAGAACTACTACTGCTAATTACTACACATCACTACAAAATAATTTTAAAAGGGAAACAGACTGTGATTACTATGTGCAAATAAGGTAGAAGAATAATGTAATTAGAAAAAGCGAGTCCATATTTTCCAGCAGACTAAATGTCTCTTGTCTGTTTTACAAAGATAAAAGGCAGTAATGTGGAAGCTGATTGAGAGAATTCTTTCAAACACTGTTCATTGAACTTTAGCTTTTTTTGAAAGAGATATGTCTGAAATTCAAAATAAACATATAAATAAGAAAAAGCAAGTACACAAGGATGTTCACTTCATACTTCTCAGAAACCATACACCTTAGACTGAATCTTCATTAGACACAGGAGTTCATATGAATATTATATCCTTTCATTTTCAATTAATGTTGGTTAATTTAATCTATTTTAATAATTGTGAAGGAGCAAAGAAATGTGAGTGGCCTTAAAATGTGCATCCCTGTGGTTAGTAAGACAAAGTTGTGATGTACCTACTGTTAGTTAAGCTGTGTGCTGTCTCTCTATTCCTTTTTCTTGTCTTCATACTCCTAATCAATAAGGGCATCTTAGCAATGATAGATGAAAAAAAGGACAAACCTACCAAGTTACTTATTACTTCCAATATGTGGTTCAGAAAAGTATATGTATAGCAACTGTGCTTATGGGAAAACTCTTCCTTTATTTCTGTTCAGCTTGACATTTCACATGAAGGAAAGACAATTTGATTCCAGATGTCTACAGCTCATCTGAAGAAAGACATTTCTCAGAAGTTGTTCTTTCATTTAACACCATTAGTTTGTGAAAATATTTGTCTTTGACTCTTTAAGGAAATAATCAGTTGACAAGTCATTACGAAAGAACAATTTCAAAGTTTTTAGATTTTATCTCCTTTTTCTTTTCAACACTCAGTTGAGTAATTTTACATTTCTGTATATTTGATAGTGTCTGGAGTTAAAACCAAGTAATGCCTCTTCATAACTTCTTTTCTACCATGGCCGTGGGAATTAGAGATGTCACAGAGCAGCCTCCTGTATCTCAGACTCTGAAGCTTCTACAGTTAGTTTGCACTGGGAACAGGTGAATTCTCTTCCTGCCCTGCCAAACTTTGGGAAAGAAATAGGTGATGAAGCCCATTGGTAGGAGCAGGTGTTACTGAGCCATGCCCAGATGCAGTCTTTTTGTCCAATTTCAGTGTAGATATTCTTTCTGGGATGTCTTCTGTCTGCATGTTAGCCTTACATATCACACGTTGTCATTGAAACCCAATAGGAAGCTAATTACCTTGTAGAGAATTGAAAAGGGGAAGTGCAAGAGCACTCTATTTTGAGATAAAGACAAGTAAAACTGGTAAAGCAAAAGCACAAGCAAAGCAAAATGAGGAATTAATTCACTGCTTCCCATGGGCAGGCGGGTGCTCAGCAGGGCTCTATGACACTGCACAGTTACTGGGGAAGACAAGCACCATACTCTGAATGTCCTTGTGCTGTCTTTCCCCAGCTTTTATTGTTGTCCATGAACCATGTATGGAATATCCCTTGGGTCAGTTGGGGTCAGTTGTCCTGGCTGTGTCCTGTTTTAAGTCCTTGTGCACCCCCCCACCCTCCTCACTGGAGAGGCAGTATGAGCGACAGAGGCAGCCTTGACTCTGTATAAGCACTACTCAGCTAAAACATCCCTTCATTGTCAACATTGTTCTGGCCACAAATTAAAAAAACAGAACAATGTGAGGTGCTTTGAAGAAAATTAACTCCGTCCCAGCCAAAACCAGTACTTTGCACTTATTTCTTTTCCTCTTTTCTTCAGTATCCCTTTTTTATGAATTCACACCAGTATAAGGGTCAGTATTTTAAGTATGCAAAGCTTGCTGAGAAAGGCAGTAACATCATTAGAACAGAGGAAGAGCAGATACGCTTAAGGTGCACAAATACCATTTTCCGGTCTCATATACACAAGTCCTGAGCTAAACACATTCTAAATTGTCTTAAATGCACTAATCTTTCAATCAAGTTAAGAGAAGATGCATGGTGGCTCTTTAGAAGAGAAGAAGTAGGATTGTAAGTTCCTGATCAGATAATTTTATGACTTTCTAACTGCTGTTTGTGGTTATTAGTAGCCATAACTTCAGTGGCTGATACTTGTGATCATCATGAGAAATTTACTTTTCTTGATATATGTGTGTGTGTGTGTGTGTGTAACAGATTTAAAATCTTTTGACCATTATAGTTAAAGTTCATTTAAGAAAATATAACATCTTACTATGTGGCATTAAACCCCTGACTCTTGTACACCTACTTGTCTGAAATACATGTCTGAAATAAATCTTTTAAACTCAATGCATTTTAATAGTCATGAGTGAAAAAAAAAGCTTGGATACTGAGCATCAACTCAGATATGTAATGCCAGACTCAAAACTGATGTAAAATTTTAGTATATTCATCTTAGGAAGCATACAATGGAATTATCAGAGAAGAGTGTACCGTGATTTCCCTATCAGATCCTAACATATGGCAGGGAAAACTGGCACCCCATTTACTCTCAGTATCTATCACGCTGTCTACTGAAGTGCAATGATAATGAATGTTGTAGCTTGCATTCTTTTGAGGGCTTGTCTATTGAAGAGACTGTTCTAAAACTACCATCTGGGATAAAAAATAATGCTTTGATAGCTGAGCTCTTTCTAAGCAAAACAAAATCCCCTGTATGAAACTCTGCAAGTGTAGTTCAGTTAAAGGTGCATTTGCTTAATTAATGCATAAATTAATGTTTTTTCCTACTCTGTTCTTGATGAATGATGAGCTTTTACCATTTTAAGGTGTGTTTGTATTTTTTTTTAAACACTCCTTTGAAAAAAACCCCACAAATAACTTTTTTGCCTTAAAAAACCCAAGAGAATAGTATTCCAATAGTTTTCTACTTCCTTGGAGTGACTTTCCAAGACTAAAACCTTGATAAGATCTCTCAAAAACATGTCCATAATTATATGTTGCCATGATAGATGCTGGGAGGAAGAATCAAAGCTTTTCAAAACCAGTAAGTAATCTGGCAGAGTCACAGTCAGTGTTGAAACAGTAGAAACTGAATTGACTATAAATTAAGACTAAACCACTGAAAACATTATTTTTTTTTTCTGTGTTATTTAGGGATGCATCTCTTAACCTTGCAGGTGCTTGGCATGTATTTAAATAACTGCAAATACTCAGGTTCTTTTGAAAAAATCAGTTGAGAGTGTGAAATTGGTCCAGGGCATAATGTTTTGTGATCCTTACTCCCAGTGACTAACATTGGATTTGTGACATGTTGTTGATGCAGCTTCTGGACACAAATATTCCATAGAAAGGCGTACCACGGTATGCCTGTAGTATCCCTAACCTGTTCAGAATCAGTAGGATGTGCATAGGGTTTGTTGATCTCCACCATCATCTGGAAGCCTTTGCAACCACCACAGTGAGAACTGAAGGTCCTACAGGTTTTGCAGTTGTACCAGCTGAGCTACCAAAATTGCTTTGTTGCAGGACAGCACTAAGCCTCTGGGAAGGAGAGCAGAAGCTGAGATAGCTGTTGGCTTGCACTAGAGTGTTGGACTAGAGAGAGCAGTTAAAAAGGACTATTTTTCAGTCAGTTTGTACTCCTTGCGCTTCAGAAAGATGTGCTTTCTAAATAGGCTTTTGGGCCTATGAAATTCCAGACTGAATACCTGCAGTTCATTTAATGGGGTGTGGTGGGAAGTGGGGGTCAGCTAAGACACATGCAAATTACAATAGGCATGTTGAAAAAATTCCTATTTTGATATATACATCTCTTTTAAAGTTTATCATGTAATGCTTGGGTTTCTCCATCACTAAAAGGGGTGATGCAATCAAATCAGAGTTTCTGACTTTTATGAAGAATTTAATCATTTTTTCTATAGTACAGGAAAAAAAAAATTAAGGTTTTTTAGGTTATTTTTACAGAGTGTGAATTCTAGCAACAATTTAAAACTCTGGGAGAAACATTTTTCCATTTCTTAAATAATATTCCCATAGAAGAGTTTCCAGGTTTTTCTTCTCATCCACATATACTTTTGACACCTACATACAGCATTAGTTTTCAGACTCTCCATAAAATATTCTGATTCTTGTGACAGTCTGTATTTTATTAGGCAGTTGGTCTGTGTGCTGTGGGCATTATTAGGGCATCTTTTCAGTTAAAGCACAATCCCATAAAATGAGAAGAAAAAATTAAAAATCCCTCAAACAACAAAAACTAATACCTGATACTGACTTTTCAAAATTGGTATCTCATGGTTAATACATGTAATATCCCTGTTATTACCTATCTTTTAGCTTCCATAGGTGTATTTTTACTTTTTTTTTTCAGGTTAATATTTTTGATCTCAGAAGTGCTCATGCTTCATTTTTATGTCTGTCTGAAGCCAAGATATAAAGACAAAGTTAGTATTAGGCTTTTGGCTCAGGTGGTTTGCCAGTAGGAAAGCCTTGCCAGCTTGTTTTATTTTGGGGAGAAGAAATTAGTGATCGAGGTGCTTTGTTACTGGTTTGGCTGTTTTTCATCACAGAAACCTCTTGACTTTCTGAAAAATGGGCATAGTCTTGCTTTGCTGAACATAGTAAGAAGTCACAGCAGAGATTTTCCTGTCTACCTTTCCATCACTGTAATAGCTCATAGAACTCAACTAATACTTGTATTTTTTTGCTGACTTTCTCACTGCTTTCTGTAGATGAAAGGTGCTTCTGATAATGCCAGTTTGAGCCAAACGTTCCTCCTGTATTTCTAACCATTTGTCAGAATTCTTCAAAAAGACAATGATCAGTCTTAGATTCAGTGTAAGGTCAGTGGGCAATAGATTCATTGGACATATTCCTCTTTTTTTTTGAATGTCTTTTTCTTTGATGAATGACAAATGCCCGCATTTATTGTCATTAATTACATATACATAAAAATATAGATGTTCAGAAATATAAGGAAGGAGTGTTGGGTATGTAGGTCTACAATTAAATAATCTACTTTGCTAATGACACAGAAGGCTATTACTGTCACCCTAGGACAATATCTCATTCATATACTTCCATAAAATAGGAAACATCTGTGTTGTGTTTATTCCAGTAGAAGAACGAAATATTCCAACTGTTATGTACATCTGGTGCTGCTTTCCAGCATTATGTATCATATAATTTGTGGCAAAATCCCCAAAGTTTTTCATTTTCTTTTCTCTCTCTAATTCCTTTTATCTCTGTACAATTAACTTCTATACTGTTCTTCTTGCCATCATCAAATCAGACTTTCTGCTTTGAACAGATAATGGACATCATTAGCAAAGTCATGAAAAAACTATAAGGCAAGTAAAGATGAAAGTAAAGCTGGTACAGTTGAAAATATTTTTCTTCTGAACTAAACAGCCATGAAAAAAATTAGAATTCAGTGCACTGACCGCAGTGATATCTCTGTCCATGGCAGTTAAATCTGTAATAATACACTTCTTACAGCCTCTTCATAACTTTAAATTCTATTCACACTCCCTA